>OX382294.1:28405520-28413020 GCA_947507805.1 Aporophyla nigra | reverse complement strand
ACCTATCCAGCGACATATCGTCCAGCAAGATCGGAGCACGGGCCTAGGAGTTATTAAGGTGCGAAAATCGCCAAAACACGTGGTTTTCGGTGACAAAATAACCTCGCTTCGGCCACACGTGTTTCTAAACCACGAGGCGTGACGCAAACCGAACGATCCTAGCCCTTACTGGAGACTCCGAAGCCGGCCGAGGATTCCGCCTGCAGACCAGCAACCAGTGTGACGACTCCACGGCTCACCACCAGGTAAGCCCCGAGGGAACTCCTGAACCCTTAGTCCCACCCCCCCCGAGTTTGGGCTCAATCCACTTGGGATTTCTGGACTTTGCCTGAGGCACCAAGGGGCCCCTCATCCCCGAAAATCCGCAACCCCCCCCCAAACCCATCATTTACCTACCCTTCCCCCCTCCCTCACCCCCTCCCCCAAATCGTCTCCCCACGAAACCTCCCCCCCCCGACCCCCCCCCCCCCCCTCACCCCCTCCCCCCCTCAAACGTCTCCCCGTGAAACCTCCCCTCCCCTCCCCCCTCAGGGCTACCTCACCCCCCCGCGACCTAACTTTGCTCCCGTAGGAGCTAGAAAGCCGAGTTTGGGCTCATTTGAAAGGGCAGGAAAAGTCCTATAACTTGGCCCCAACAGAATCCCGAATTTCGGCATCCCCACACACGTAGTGACCTGACCACCGCAGAATCCCACTGAAGACCACCACCAGTGCGCCATACGGACTCAGAATATCGAGTCCCGCAGTTATCGGGCTCCTCATCGGACAGCAGACGCAGACCACCAGCGGAGCATCCGTGAGTCCATCTTTAGTTTAAGTATTTAGATTAAGTTATCGTACACAGGCATACACAAGTATCATAAAATCGTAACACAAAATGTCATCAAAACAGCAATCCACCTCCCGCAAAATGACCACGGAGGCCGCGAAACCCCCAAAATCCCTACGCGAAAAGGTGTTAACAAATACGGCCAAGTCGGTGGTGTCAGAGAAGTCGGCGCGTCCATCGCAGAAGCCACAGCCGACACAGGCACCAAAGGCATCGTCGGAGCCGGACGTACCGAGGTGCACACCACCACTATCTGAGACTCTGTCTGCAGAACGCCGCAGCAGAGTTTCAGAAATCGTTATAAACTGGGAGCAATGCGGCATCTCCCCACCCCGCCGGATCATCTCGGACGAGGAGAGCTCGGTGGCGTCATCCATCAGCCAAGCCGACCGTTCCGAGAGCGGACGGCCGAGCCTCCTCTACAGAACACCGAGAAGGGGCACAGGCGTAGAAATGGACCTGGCCACCAGAGAGGCCAACGACCTTCTCCAGAGGGGAAAAGATGCCCTGGAAGCCGCCGGTAACATGAAGCGGGAGTGCAAGGCCACGGCCCATGAGTGTTTACAAGGCCTCTATGAGACAGCTCTGTCGCTGGCGGACTCGAGGGCTCGGCACAAGTTCAATCTTGAGAAGGAGCGCTCTCGACACGCAAAAGAGCTTTTGCGGGTCGAGAGAGCTCATACCCGAGATCTAATGAACTTGAAGGTGGAGCTCTCCCTCATGCGTACGGACGTCTCCGAAACTCATAAAGAGGCGAAAGGGATCCGAGAATGGCTCGGACACGAGACTCTTGATGCCTTCAAAGGCATCAAAGAAATAAAAGACGAGGTCGCCGCAGCAGCCCTCAAGAACATCAGCGAGCACGAAAAGACGAGGTCAGAGAGCACAAGAGCCCCGGGGGATCCCAAGTGCGATCCAGTGGGGGCCGGGCTTTCACGCCTCGACACAAACATGGCCAGTATCTCCAACCAGCTGGACGTGCTCCGGAAGGTGCTCGAGAGACTCAAGGAGGACCTCGCCCACCCAAAAAACACCGAGTCGGTCCCTAGTAGCCGGGAGACAGGCCTCCTCACTACCATCAGATTTGATGAGGCCGTGGCCTCACTACAGAAACAGCTACAAGCCATCGCCAACAGGCCTGTAACCTCCCCACCACCACCACCACACCCACCAATCAACATCACCAAACACCTGCAACCCATAACTGAAAGGCTGGAGCTCGTCTCAGCGGACCTCCGCGTACTGCGCGACAAAGAACCGCCAATCCAGGCGCCTTCGGCGCTGAATCTGGAGGCGGAACTGGCAGTCGGGGAGGTGAAGAAGAGCCTCCAAAATATTGAGAAGGGGGTGGCGGACCTGGGTAAAGCGGAGAGGCCGCTTCAGCAACAGCAGGGCCCCAAAACCTTTGCCCAGGTCACTAGCACTCCAAAACCCCCTAAGCCACCCACACAACCCAACCACACCCTGATTGTCTCGTCCACGAATCCCCAGCACACTGGAGATAACGTGATCGAGAGGATCAGGACCGCCCTGGACCTAAAAACAAGTGGAGCCCGTGTCGACACAGTCCGAAAGGCGCGCAACCAGAAAGTGGTCCTCAGGTGCGCGAGTAAGTCGGACCTTATAAAAGTTAAGGACCAATTCAAGACCAACGCAGGGCTCAAAGTCCAGGAGCCGAAACCCCAAAACCCTCTCGTCTGCATCAAGGGGGTGCTGTCCAGCTACAGCGACGGGGAGATCGTCGATCTCCTTAGGGCGCAGAATAAGCATCTTCTGCAGGACGTCGCTGTCGATGGACAGACCCTAAAGGTGCGCTATAGGAAGCGCGCGAGGAACCCGCATGAATGCCACCCCGTTCTGGAGCTCTCCCCGGAGCTCTGGAAAAGCTACACGCAGGCCCAAAAAGTTCACGTGGGCATCAAGCGATGCTCGATTGAGGACCAGTCCCCACTAGTCCAATGCACAAAATGCCTTGCATACGGACACAACAAGTCCATATGCAAGGCTGGAAAAGAAGCGTGCAGTTACTGCAGCGGTGCACACAATGTGAGGGACTGCCTTACTCGAGCTGAAGGCAAACAGCCCACCTGCATCAACTGCAAAGTGGCACACGGGACGGGCAGTGACCTGGCACACACAGCGTTCAGCGAAGACTGCCAGGAACGCCAAAAATGGGATGGCATAGCAAGGTCGCGCGTTTCCTATTGCTAAGGGCGACCAAGACACCACACACACCAACCAACCAGTCACCTCTCAAAACACAACAAGACCGATAGCAAGATTGCCGTTCATCCAGGTAAATCTTCAGCGCTCCAAGCTGGCCACAGAAGAACTGCACCTGGCGGCGCAGGCAAAGGGAGTTTCAGTAGCACTTGTTCAAGAGCCCTATGTAGGAAGAACAGGTGTGATGAAACAAAGCCCCGGCACGCGAGTCATCCAGTGTAGCCTGAACCGCCAGAAACCAGTAAAAGCCGCTATCGTTATTTTCGGGCACAACCTGGAGGTCATCCACGACCCCCAGCTTGTGACCGAGAATGTCGCGGCCGTTTTGCTGAAGGCGGGCCAGGTCAGCTTTGGGGTACTATCGGTCTATTTTGAAGGTGACCAGGACATCGAACCATACCTCTCAGAAACACACAACACAATACAAAAATTACACACAAACAACATCCTGGTGGGAGGAGACGTAAACGCCTGGAGCCAGTGGTGGGGAAGTGTTTCCGAAAACCATCGCGGAGCGGCGTACAACTCGTTCCTCAATGAGCGGGATCTCCACATCCTCAATACAGGACAAACTCCGACGTTCGAGACCTATAGGGGAGACAGGTGGTGCACAAGCATCGTCGATGTGACGGTATGCAGCCTGTCACTGCTAGGCAAGGTTGAGGACTGGCGTGTAGAAAGGAGCCTAACAACTTCAGACCACAACGCGATAACCTTCTCCATGCGTTTAGAAAAGGCCTTAGAACCAATTAGGCCGATCTCGACGCGCATCTACAACACCAAGAAGGCAAAGTGGTCCGACTTCAGCACGCACTTCAAGACCAGCTTAGCAGAAAATGACATCACACCAGTCAGAGTCTCGAGCGTCTCGAACCCAGAGGAATTGGAGTCACTCATCACAGAGTACACACTAAACATCCACCGCTCATGCGAGGACGCGATCCCAAAACTGGGATCGCCTAAACTGAACGCCAAGCCCCCATGGTGGAGCCCTTCTCTAGATCGTCTCAAAAAAGACGCGATGACGAAAAAGAGAAGGATCCGAAATGCAGCCGCAAGCCGGAGACACTTCACCATCCAAGAATACGTACTGGCCAAACAAGCGTACACCACAGCAGCAATGGAAGCAGCCACAGCCAACTGGAAGGAGTTCTGCTCGAAGCAGGACCGAGAGAGCATGTGGGACGGCATCTACAGGGTACTTAGGAAGACAGCCAGAAGACAGGACGACACCCTCCTGAGAAACACCGCAGGAGAGACGCTCAGCCCAGAGCAATCCGCGGATCTTCTGGCAAAAACCTTCTACCCCGATGACTCAACGGATGCCGAACAGCCATACCACACCGCTCTGAGGAGGCTAGCGGAGAAGGAAAACCCCCGAGGTCTGTCTGCTGACGATCCACCCTTCACGGCCGCGGAGCTGGAAATGGTTCTTCAGAACCAAAATCCGAAAAAAGCTCCCGGTCCCGATGGATTAACGGCAGACATCTGCACAGCGGCAATAAACTGCAATAGGGAAGTGTTCTTAGCGATAGCCAACAGGTGTTTGTCGCTGTCCCACTTCCCGAAGCAGTGGAAGGTCGCCCACGTGTGCATTCTCCGCAAGCCAGGCAAGGACGACTACACCAGCCCAAAGTCGTACAGGCCAATAGGTCTGCTCTCGGTACTAGGAAAAATCGTCGAGAAACTCCTAGTAGGCAGACTCCAGTGGCACTTCCTCCCGACACTGAACACAAACCAGTACGGTTTCATGCCGCAACGCGGAACCGAGGACGCCCTCTATGCCCTAATGGGACATATCCGTGCCGAAATCAAAGCCAAAAAGATCGTGCTTTTGATATCATTGGACATAGAGGGAGCCTTCGATAATGCGTGGTGGCCAGCACTCAAAAGGCAGATGGTGGTCAAACACTGTCCGAAAAACATCTACGCTCTCGTCACCTCATACCTGGAAGACCGGAACATCAGGGTCAACTACGCCAGAGCGACTAGTGAGAAGGGTACCACGAAAGGATGCGTCCAGGGCTCAATTGCCGGACCGACGTTCTGGAACCTTATCCTAGATTCGCTTTTACACAAGATGGCCAGAATGGGGGTGTACTGCCAAGCCTTCGCAGACGACGTTGTCCTAGTTTTCTCGGACTTTACAGCCGGTCCCCTGCAGCAGTCAGCCAACGACACGCTAGACATAGTATCGGAATGGGGCGTCCAAAATAAGCTACGTTTCGCCGCGCACAAGACCAATGCGATGGTGTTAACGAAGAAGCTTAAGTACGACATTCCGGTACTCCACATGTCGGGCACACGGCTGAACCTGGTCGAAGAGGTCAAGCTGCTAGGTCTCACAATAGACTCTAAACTCACCTTCAACGCGCACGTGTCCGCAACCTGTAAAAAGGCTGCAGACATCTACAAGCAGCTGGCATGTGCGGCGAAGGTGACTTGGGGTCTCAACAGAGAGATAATTAGGACGATATACGTGTCGGTGATAGAGCCTATCGTGATGTATGCAGCGAGTGCGTGGGCCCCTGCAGCTGAGAAACTGATGACAAGGAATCAGTTTGACTCACTTCAGAGAGGTTTTGCGCAGAAGATCTGCAAAGCATACCGCACGGTGTCTCTGACATCGGCACTTATCCTGTCAGGCCAACTCCCCCTAGATCTCCGGGTAATCGAGGCCGCAACCCTTTTCAAGATCAAAAAGGGCCATTCCCTAGAGTTCATACCGCCGGGTCGTGAGCTGGAGTGCAACGTGCACCACTCCCAAAATCCCCACCCAGCGCTACTCACAACAACAGAGTATGCACGCCTAGAAGACTTGACTCCCGAAACCCTGGAAACCCACCAAGTAATCGGTCCCCAAATATACACCGACGGCAGCAAGATAGAGGGGAAGGTCGGAGCTGCCCTGACCTGGTGGGAAAACGGAAAGGAGTCCAAGTTCAGCACCTTCGGCCTGGAGCCTCACAACACAGTCTTCCAATCGGAAATGTACGCTCTCTTCAGGGCTGTCAGGATGGCAAGAGAGTCTGGAGAGACATCCGTAAACATCTTAAGTGACTCTAGGTCGTCACTTGATTTGCTGCGGAGTCCGTCTGTCACTCACCACCTGGCACTCCAAATCAAGAGATGCGTCCGCAAGATCCGAGAGGAAGGCAGAGAAGTGAAGCTCTTTTGGCTCAGGGCCCACGTGGGAACCGCCGGGAATGAAAGAGCGGACGAGCTAGCCAAGGAGGCAGCCCTAACCAAAGAGACAGCAGACTATAACAAGGTCCCCGTATCGTTCGTGAGGAGGAAAATACGGGAGGGGACTATCAGAAAGTGGCAGGCGCGATACGAGTCCTCGAGTACAGGAGCGGTCACAAAAGTGTTCTTCCCAGACGTCCTAGCGGCGAAAAGAACACTCAGAGAAACAGCCTCTCACCGGTCCATGTACAAGTTCTAACAGGACACGGAGGATTCTCAGCGTACCTCCACCGCTTCCATCTCAAAGATAGTCCCTCGTGCGTCTGTGACCCTAGCTGTGAAGAAACAGTCTGGCACCTGCTCTTCGAATGCCCAAGGTTTAGTCACGAAAGAATGGAGCTGGAAGTGAAGATCGAAATCCAGCTAAGCCAGTCCACACTCCAAACCATCATGGGGAGACCGGCCACCAGGAAACCATTCTTGGCATTCGCGAGTAAAGTCGCCACTGTAGCAGCAGGGGCCAACAAAACGGACACAACCTTGCATAGTCGAAACCGACTACCACCTGTCACTACCACACCAACAACAACCACGACAACCACAACCACTACAGCAACCACAACAATCACTACACAAGCAACAACGACAAACACACAAAACACAACAGGAATATCACTCACCACAACACAAACTACACGCACTAACACCAACCAACAAACAACACCAGCGGCAGCAGCAGTGCCAGAGGCCAGCCTACATCCAGCCCCTAACATCATGCCCATCACGCAATTCCTGGCATGTGGAGGAGACGGAGTCCCCGGCGTCAGGCTGCGAGGCGTCCCCCTATTTATGAACAGGGAAGGCGAAAGGTTAGGCATAAGCTTCTGCATAGGCTCAAGCCGAGCTAGGGCCCGTATACCAATATCACCAGGCCTTGCCGCCTTAATCAACGGAAGCACCGCGAAAACTACCATGATGGGCAGCAAGTATGCTGCACTGCCTCAAGTGGAAGTAGCCACTCACCGATGCCGTTTATTGCGATCTAAAGGAAAGACGATCGCATTATTCGAGTGGGGAGAGGAGACTCCATTCGCTCAGGCAAACGCGTTGCTTCAGAGGATCAGAAAGGCAGGGGAGCATACGGCAGTCTCAACCCGCACAATAAGTGTCGACGCAATGATAGTCGGAGGAGAGAGAGGTAACGTCGTAGACCGCTTCGGCTGTCTAAAGGCCTCAGAACAACACGAGGTCGTTGTCTACGA
>OX382294.1:27925520-28400520 GCA_947507805.1 Aporophyla nigra | reverse complement strand
CCTAACCTAACCTAACCTAACCTAACCTAACCTAACCTAACCTAACCTAACCTAACCTAACCTAACCTAACCTAACCTAACCTAACCTAACCTAACCTAACCTAACCTAACCTAACCTAACCTAACCTAACCTAACCTAACCTAACCTAACCTAACCTAACCTAACCTAACCTAACCTAACCTAACCTAACCTAACCTAACCTAACCTAACCTAACCTAACCTAACCTAACCTAACCTAACCTAACCTAACCTAACCTAACCTAACCTAACCTAACCTAACCTAACCTAACCTAACCTAACCTAACCTAACCTAACCTAACCTAACCTAACCTAACCTAACCTAACCTAACCTAACCTAACCTAACCTAACCTAACCTAACCTAACCTAACCTAACCTAACCTAACCTAACCTAACCTAACCTAACCTAACCTAACCTAACCTAACCTAACCTAACCTAACCTAACCTAACCTAACCTAACCTAACCTAACCTAACCTAACCTAACCTAACCTAACCTAACCTAACCTAACCTAACCTAACCTAACCTAACCTAACCTAACCTAACCTAACCTAACCTAACCTAACCTAACCTAACCTAACCTAACCTAACCTAACCTAACCTAACCTAACCTAACCTAACCTAACCTAACCTAACCTAACCTAACCTAACCTAACCTAACCTAACCTAACCTAACCTAACCTAACCTAACCTAACCTAACCTAACCTAACCTAACCTAACCTAACCTAACCTAACCTAACCTAACCTAACCTAACCTAACCTAACCTAACCTAACCTAACCTAACCTAACCTAACCTAACCTAACCTAACCTAACCTAACCTAACCTAACCTAACCTAACCTAACCTAACCTAACCTAACCTAACCTAACCTAACCTTTTTTTTTTTTTTTTTTTGATCACGAGGTGGAAATCCTCATGGATGTCCTCCGCCCTGGGGTGGGCGGAGGGGTCTGTCAGACTCTTACTGACTAAAACCACCCCGGTGTTCCGTCCCACACCTACGTCGGGGACCACGGGAACCAATATGTCTTCCGCGATCCCCGACTGGTGCCGGCCCGCCTTTGCGGGCCTCCTCACGTTGGGGGGGAGTGAGGTGTTAAACTCCCCCCCATACATCACAGAGAGGCGCGCGTGGAACACTACGCGCCACCATCTCGGGTCCGTACAATAGGGGGCGACGGATGTCCCCAGATCCGTCGCCCCTGGACCCATTTAGGGGGGCTGGAAGAGGGCGTTATCCGCCCTCCGCCGACGCCCGGTGCGCCTGCTGCGGGCAGGGTGCGCGGAAGATATCTCCCGCTCCCTTTCCGCAGCCTCCTTCTGCGACATGACAGTTTCGCAGAAGGATACCACCGCGTCCCAGGACTCCTTGCTGCCGACCATCGACTCGACCACGGCCGGCAGCGATAGGTCACTGCCTACTTCTGAGACGAGGACACGACGCGGCTCCTCCCAAGCGGCACATTCTGCCAGCGTATGCCGCGCCGTATCCTCCCGGCAGTCGACGCAGTGGTGACACCGGGCGTCCGGCTCCCTGTTTATGCGACACAGGTACTTCCCGAAGCAACCATGCCCCGAGAGCACCTGCGTCGCCCGAAACGACAGGGAGCCGTGCCTCCTCCCGAGCCAGGGCCCGAGTACTGGCCGGACCGCCTCGACGGTGGCGAGGCCGGCGGTAGGGCGTGAAAGCCTGTCCTGCCAGCTCGCCACCAGGGCTGCGCGGAGCTGCGACCGACGAAGCTCCATGTGTCGCTCCGTCAGTCGCTCGCCTCGCTCCCGCGCTTCCTCGCGCCACCGATACAGTGACGCGAGTACTTTCGCCTCGAGGTCCCACGGTGGGGATCCAGCCAGCACACAGGCCGCCTCGTAGGAGATCGTGCGATATCCCCTGATGACTCTGACGGCCATCGCTCGCTGCGGTCTTCGCAGGACAGCGATGCTGCCGGCCGTCAGGTCAGCCGCCCAGATCGGGGCCCCATACAGGGCCATGGATCGCACGATCCCCACGTAGAGCCGCCTACAGGCGGCGCTCGGGCCCCCCAGATTGGGAAGCAGCGTTGACAGCGCCCCAGCCGCGCCCATCAACTTGGGCGCCAGCCGCCGGAAGTGGGGGCCGAAGTCCCACCGGCTGTCGAGCACCAATCCCAGATATTTCATGGTGGACTCGACAGCGATCCGACACCCCCCGACCACGATTTGTGATCCGGCCGGCGGCGCCCGCCGGGGGCCATGAAAGGCCATGGCCTCCGACTTGTTGAGGGCCACCTCCAGGCCTAGGCGCCGTATGCGGCTCACCACCTGTGAAACCGCAGCCGTCGCCAGCAACGCTGCCTCCCTGTACGAGCTCCCCCGGGCCGTGACCAGCGTGTCATCTGCATAACACGTCAGTTCCACGCCCGGCGGGAGCTCGCCCCTCAGCACCCAGTCGTACCCGATGTTCCACAGGAGCGGGCCAACGACCGAGCCCTGTGGAACACCGCACGACATGCGGCGCTGGTTTCCGCCATCACGTCCCATGTAGGTGACACCCCTATCCTCGAGATAAGCCCCAACGATGTGGCAGAGGTAGGGAGGCACCCGATGGTACAGCAGTGCCTCCCGAATGCAGCTCCAAGGCAGGGTGTTGAAGGCGTTGGAAATGTCCAAGGACACCGCCAACATCACCCCACCCTGGGACACTGCTTCCTCTGCCAGGACTCTCACACGCGATATTGCGTGGATGGTGGAGCGCCCGTGCCGAAAGCCAAACTGGCTCTCGGCCAGGTCAGGCCCCTCTCTGCACAAGTGGTGGACGAGGCGGGCAGCGATAATTCGCTCGAATAATTTCCCGACCTCGTCCAGCAACACTATGGGCCTGTACGCGGACGGTGAGTCCGCTGGGCGCCCCGCCTTCTTGAGCAGGACCAGACGACCTGATTTCCACAAACTGGGAAACCGGCCCTGCTCAAGGCACGCTGTGAAGAGTCCTCTCAGTTGGGGCTCTAGCTCCTTCAGAGCGAGGGCCAACGCGCAGCCGTGTATACCGTCGGGCCCCGGAGCCACGTTCTTGGCCCGGAGCCGCAACACGGCCGCCCCCATCTCTCCTTGTGTCACCTCTGGGACGCTGATGGCGTTCCCTTCTGTAGGCTCTGCGGCTGTGGGCAAAGCCATCGGCGGTGGAGTGTGCTCCGCTCTTGCTGGGAAGAGGGCTGCGACGACCTCCTCCAGCAGCTCTGGTTGGAGACTCTCCGTGAGTGGGGGCGCCGCGGCTCGAAGTTTCCCTCGAACCGCCCGATAGGGGCGCCCCCACGGATCTCCGTCGAGAGTCTCCAACATCTCCTCCCTAGCTCGCGTCTTCGCTTCGCCGATGGCCAGCCACAGAGCCTCCTTCGCCGCGCGGTACACCTCATACAGCGCGGCTTCTTCGTCAGGGACCCGACGACGTCTCCTGCGGTAGTGGGTGTACTGGCGCCTGACCGACACGCAGGCGACACGTAGCCGCGCGATCTCGGCAGACCACCAGTACACCTGGCGCCTCGCTGAATGCGTGTGGACACGGGGCATGGACGCGTCGCAGATGTGCGTCATCGCCCCGCGGAACCACAGCGCCCCCTCTTCGACGTCGACGGGTCCGTCTGTTGCCGACTCCCGGCTCCAGGCCTGGACAATAGCAGCCTCCTCGAGAAGTTCCCTGTCGATGCGCTTACGCGCCCAGCGCGGGCCGTCCATTCGCGGGGCCGATGGACGACGGTCGCCGGTGGTCTGGGTGGAGACGTCGAACCGGATATATCTGTGATCCGACAACGTCTCCACCTCCACAGCGACACGCCAGTCGTGGACACGGCTTGCGACAGCAGGGCTTGCAAACGAGACGTCCACTATAGATCCGCCCCGCTGCCGCACGCACGTGTGGACCGTGCCCCGGTTTAGGACAACCAGGCCGGTCGTGACCGCCCACTCTTCCAGCGCCTCGCCCCTAGCGTCGGTCACCGGAGATCCCCACGCCGATGACTTGGCGTTGAGATCCCCTAGTAACAACACAGGGCGAGGGTGGAGTCGGCCTACGACGGCGCCCAACTCGACAAGGAAGTTCTCGAAGTCGGCGAGGCTCTTGTTGGGCGAGAAATACGCCCCAACCGTGCCAATGCCGTCCGCGAGGGCGGCTACCCAGCCGTGACCTCGGGACGGGTTGACAAGAGCCCCGCCAATTATGGCCACCGAACCGTCCAAGTCTCCCACCCAGTTATCTCTGGGGGGGACAAAGTACGGCTCGGCGACCACAGCCACGTCGATCGACCACGCTGCCATGCTCTGGAGCAAGAGGTCCTGAGCTCTGGCAGCGTGGTTGATATTGCCCTGGAGGAAATGGTAAGGCGCCATTATGCGCAGTCCATTCCCTCCACAGCACCATTCACAGGCCGGGAGTCGGCCGTTGAGCACCCAGGCTGAGGGGGGGGTAAAGAGCCCCCGGCAGCCTTGGCACCCCTTCTTCGCCTCCGCTTCTTGCCCTTTTTAGTGGGCGCACCGCAGGCTTTGCCACCCGCTCTGTGCCCAGCGGGCCTCCCTGCAGCAGCACAAAGGCTGCAGTTTGGCGCGGCGGAGCACTGGGTGGCCTTGTGGCCGGGCTGACCGCAGCGATAACACTGGTCGCTGCGGTCTATTTCTGCGGTGCACCGTGCCCGGACATGCCCCATGTCCAGGCAACGGAAACACCGCAAAGCCCTGGGTTGCAGCAGCTTGACCCTTGCTGCAACCCACCCCACCAACAGACGCCCAGCGTCGGCGACCTTATTGGCCGCCGCCACCGGGCACTTCACCCAGATCGCGCCGAGCCCGGAAGAGTCGGCGCGGATCTCACCTGTGCGCACGTCGTCAGGCGGACACCCACCGACCCTGGCGACGGCCGCCGCGACCTCAGCCGGGGTCGTCGAGTCGTCCAGGCCGTCGACGCGCAACTCGCTCGTCTTCATGGGCCTGGACACCCGAACGTCCTCCGGGTTGAGGACCTCCTTTAGTTTGGCGGCCAGGATGTCCGCCTTTTCACTGCTACCGGCACCGGAAACCTGCAGCAGCCGCGCCCCTGTAATGGCCGGCCTCAGAATGAAGCCGGACGGTGTGCCAAGGTCAGGGAATGCGACCTTGGCCTTCGCCTCCGCAAGGACCGCCTTATAAGAGAGGCCCCTCTCGACAGCTCCCGGCTGCAGAGTAATTACCACAGCCGCGGAGCGTGGGGCTGTCGCCCTAGGCGGCCCCTGGGTCTTCCTTCTGGCTGGCGCCGGTGCTCTTGCGGGAGCTGGCGGTGCCGCCTTCTTCTTTTTCTTCCTTTTGACGACCGTCGTCCAGGCCTCCGTAGAAGGTCCGGACGCAGTCGCCGAGGGAGCACTCGGAGATGCCGCCACCTGGGAAGTGGGCGCGGCCTTTGCGGGCTTTCTAGCCGCATCCGCGGGCTTTGCGGCCCCAACTGCGGGCATTTTGGTCCCCTTCCCTGACTGTCTGGGCTCAGTCATGGCCACTGCCTCCTTCCTCCGCTTGTCCGCAGCGAGCGGTGGGCGGAGGGTTTCGGCTGGGAGGAGCCTCGGCTCTATGGCCTCTAGCCGAGCCCCCACCATCTGCCCGCACTGCACCATGCAGATGCGAGCGATCTTCTCGACCTCTGCATCCGCAAGTGCAGGGGCCGATGAGGGGGCTGACCGTGGAGCCAGCGACGGGACCGGATATGTACCGGTGCGCGGGGCTGCCCGCAGGACGGCAACCTCCCGCTTGAGGTCCTCTAATTCGGATCGAAGACGGCGTTTCTCCTCCTCCCATATTTCCGCCGTCTCCTCCGAGCCTGAACCATTAAGGTGGACCTCAGCTGACTCCTTCATGATCTCAGCCACCTCCTTAAGGGCACGCGTGAATGTGCCCTTCAGGTTGCCGGATTTTGTGGCAACCTTCAGGATCACATCCATGCCGTCCATAACCTGGCGGCAATGCGCCACCCGCGACAAACCCCCTCCTGCAGCCATCCGGGCTGAGCGCCGCTCCTGTAACTGACGAGTCAGCTCGCTGACTTCGTCCTCTGCCACAGCCCTGCGCTGTGCCCGCTTTGCGGCATTGGCTTCCGCCTTATTAAGCCCGAGCAGGGAGCCCTCGCTGGTCGGGTCACTCTCCAACACCTCTACGGCTCCCACTGGAGCCGGAGTGTCGGGTCGAGACACAGACGCGAAGCGTCCCCGCTCGTCGCGCTCCACCGAAGGAACAGCAGCTCGGCCAGCCACTGCTCTACCTCGTCTACTACTGCCCGTCGGCACCTTAGGTGCCGGCAGGCTCTCCTCGCTAGAGGAGCGTGGCGAGCGCTTACCGCGGCGCCTTGCCACCCCCTCTTCCTTCCGTGAGCGCTGCGAGCTCACGCTCGCCACACTCATTCTGTCGGACGCGGCGTCGGTATCCGATGCCGCACCTGACCCCATACGCTCGACCACAACGATCGGCACCTTCATCAAAGAATTTGTTTTATTTGGTTCCATATGAATCCCACGAGTGTGGGGGATATAAAAAGTCCGCCTAGGTTCACCCCCTGTCCCTAGGTAAGTGTAGATTTGTAACCCAACCAGGGGGTCCACTGGTACCCTGGCTGGGGGTGCGCTCGTGACTGATGCGCCACCTGTAACTAAAGTTACAGATGACACTACTCCTCAGCCATTCATACCCTCGCCGCACACCAAAACTTGGTATTAGAGGAATTTTTTATAGAGGTTATCTTCCTCGCGATCCGGGCGGTTAAGCCAAGATCCTCGTCCCGTTCCAAGTCATAAAACATGACCATGATCTCGTCACGGATTACGATTTCGACGGGTGCAGTCAGGAGGATCAGATCCCCCGCTGCTAGCCCGTTGGCATGTGAGTGCACAACGAGCGCCGCCGTCGTCACCAAACAACCTGTCCTCTGTAAGCAGAGGGAGGAGTGGATGACGGTTGGTCGGTCCAGGTGAACCGACCCAGGAGCATGAAGCTCCGCCCCCCCACGCAGAAATTCGCCACAGTCAATATTGTCTCCGAAATGGAGAGAATATTGGCTGTACCCAGAGTGCACCGGCCCAACGGCTGCCCTTTCCCCCGGACGTATCCAAAAGGAACGAGCAGCAGTCAAGGCACACGAGGAGGTTTTCTGCACGCACCCCAACCTAACCTAACCTAACCTAACCTAACCTAACCTAACCTAACCTAACCTAACCTAACCTTTTTTTTTTTTTTTTTTTTTTTTTTTTTTTTTTTTTTTTTTTTTTTTGATCACGAGGTGGAAATCCTCATGGATGTCCTCCGCCCTGGGGTGGGCGGAGGGGTCTGTCAGACTCTTACTGACTAAAACCACCCCGGTGTTCCGTCCCACACCTACGTCGGGGACCACGGGAACCAATATGTCTTCCGTGATCCCCGACTGGTGCCGGCCCGCCTTTGCGGACCTCCTCACGTTGGGGGGGAGTGAGGTGTTGAACTCCCCCCCATACATCACAGAGAGGCGCGCGTGGAACACTACGCGCCACCATCTCGGGTCCGTACAATAGGGGGCGACGGATGTCCCCAGATCCGTCGCCCCTGGACCCATTTAGGGGGGCTGGAAGAGGGCGTTATCCGCCCTCCGCCGACGCCCGGTGCGCCTGCTGCGGGCAGGGTGCGCGGAAGATATCTCCCGCTCCCTTTCCGCAGCCTCCTTCTGCGACATGACTGTTTCGCAGAAGGATACCACCGCGTCCCAGGACCCCTCGCTGCCGACCATCGACTCGACCACGGCCGGCAGCGATAGGTCACTGCCTACTTCTGAGACGAGGACACGACGCGGCTCCTCCCAAGCGGCACATTCTGCCAGCGTATGCCGCGCCGTGTCCTCCCGGCAGTCGACGCAGTGGTGACACCGGGCGTCCGGCTCCCTGTTTATGCGACACAGGTACTTCCCGAAGCAACCATGCCCCGAGAGCACCTGCGTCGCCCGAAACGACAGGGAGCCGTGCCTCCTCCCGAGCCAGGGCCCGAGTACCGGCCGGACCGCCTCGACGGTGGCGAGGCCGGCGGTAGGGCGTGAAAGCCTGTCCTGCCAGCTCGCCACCAGGGCTGCGCGGAGCTGCGACCGACGAAGCTCCATGTGTCGCTCCGTCAGTCGCTCGCCTCGCTCCCGCGCTTCCTCGCGCCACCGATACAGTGACGCGAGTACTTTCGCCTCGAGGTCCCACGGTGGGGATCCAGCCAGTACACAGGCCGCCTCGTAGGAGACCGTGCGATATCCCCTGATGACTCTGACGGCCATCGCTCGCTGCGGTCTTCGCAGAACAGCGATGCTGCCGGCCGTCAGGTCAGCCGCCCAGATTGGGGCCCCATACAGGGCCATGGATCGCACGATCCCCACGTAAAGCCGCCTACAGGCGGCGCTCGGGCCCCCCAGATTGGGAAGCAGCGTTGACAGCGCCCCAGCCGCGCCCATCAACTTGGGCGCCAGCCGCCGGAAGTGGGGGCCGAAGTCCCACCGGCTGTCGAGCACCAATCCCAGATATTTCATGGTGGACTCGACAGCGATCCGACACCCCCCGACCACGATGTGTGATCCGGCCGGCGGCGCCCGCCGGGGGCCATGAAAGGCCATGGCCTCCGACTTGTTGAGGGCTACCTCCAGGCCTAGGCGCCGTATGCGGCTCACCACCTGTGAAACCGCAGCCGTCGCCAGCAACGCTGCCTCCCTGTACGAGCTCCCCCGGGCCGTGACCAGCGTGTCATCTGCATAACACGTCAGTTCCACGCCCGGCGGGAGCTCGCCCCTCAGCACCCAGTCGTACCCGATGTTCCACAGGAGCGGGCCAACGACCGAGCCCTGTGGAACACCGCACGACATGCGGCGCTGGTTTCCGCCATCACGTCCCATGTAGGTGACACCCCTATCCTCGAGATAAGCCCCAACGATGTGGCAGAGGTAGGGAGGCACCCGATGGTACAGCAGTGCCTCCCGAATGCAGCTCCAAGGCAGGGTGTTGAAGGCGTTGGAAATGTCCAAGGACACCGCCAACATCACCCCACCCTGGGATACTGCTTCCTCTGCCAGGACTCTCACACGCGATATTGCGTGGATGGTGGAGCGCCCGTGCCGAAAGCCAAACTGGCTCTCGGCCAGGTCAGGCCCCTCTCTGCACAAGTGGTGGACGAGGCGGGCAGCGATAATTCGCTCGAATAATTTCCCGACCTCGTCCAGCAACACTATGGGCCTGTACGCGGACGGTGAGTCCGCTGGGCGCCCCGCCTTCTTGAGCAGGACCAGACGACCTGATTTCCACAAACTGGGAAACCGGCCCTGCTCAAGGCACGCTGTGAAGAGTCCTCTCAGTTGGGGCTCTAGCTCCTTCAGAGCGAGGGCCAACGCGCAGCCGTGTATACCGTCGGGCCCCGGAGCCACGTTCTTGGCCCGGAGCCGCAACACGGCCGCCCCCATCTCTCCTTGTGTCACCTCTGGGACGCTGATGGCGTTCCCTTCTGTAGGCTCTGCGGCTGTGGGCAAAGCCATTCCCTCCACAGCACCATTCCTAGGCCGGGAGTCGGCCGTTGAGCACCCAGGCTGAGGGGGGGGTAAAGAGCCCCCGGCAGCCTTGGCACCCCTTCTTCGCCTCCGCTTTTTGCCCTTTTTGGTGGGCGTACCACAGGCTTTGCCACCCGCTCTGTGCCCAGCGGGCCTCCCTGCAGCAGCACAAAGGCTGCAGTTTGGCGCGGCGGAGCACTGGGTGGCCTTGTGGCCGGGCTGACCGCAGCGATAACACTGGTCGCTGCGGTCTATTTCTGCGGTGCACCGTGCCCTGACATGCCCCATGTCCAGGCAACGGAAACACCGCAAAGCCCTGGGTTGCAGCAGCTTGACCCTCGCTGCAACCCACCCCACCAACAGACGCCCAGCGTCGGCAACCTTATTGGCCGCCGCCACCGGGCACTTCACCCAGATCGCGCCGAGCCCGGATGAGTCGGCGCGGATCTCACCTGTGCGGACATCATCAGGCGGACATCCACCGACTCTGGCGACGGCCGCCGCGACCTCAGCCGGGGTCGTCGAGTCGTCCAGGCCGTCGACACGCAACTCGCTCGTCTTCATGGGCCTGGACACCCGAACGTCCTCCGGGTTGAGGACCTCCTTCAGTTTGGCGGCCAGAATGTCCGCCTTTTTGCTGCTATCGGCACCGGAAACCTGCAGCAGCCGCGCCCCCGTAATGGCCGGCCTCAAAATGAAGCCGGACGGTGTGCCGAGGTCAGGGAAGGCGACCTTGGCTTTCGCCTCCGTCAGGACCGCCTTATACGAAAGGCCCCTCTCGATGGCTCCGGGCTGCAGAGTGATTACTACAGCCGCGGAGCGTGGGGCTGTCGCCCCAGGCGGCCCCTGGGTCTTCCTTCTGGCTGGCGCCGGTGCTCTTGCGGGAGCTGGCTGTGCTGCCTTCTTCTTTTTCTTCCTTCGGACGACCGTCGTCCAGGCCTCCGTAGAAGGTCCGGGCGCAGTCGCCGAGGGAGCACTCGGAGAAGCCGCCGCCTGGGAAGTGGGCGCGGCCTTTGCGGGCTTTCTAGCCACATCTGCGGGCTTTGCGGCCCCCACTGCGGGCTTTTTGGTCCCCTTCCCAGACTGTCTGGGCTCAGTCGTGACCACCGCCTCCTTCCTCCGCTTATCCGCAGCGAGCGGTGGGCGGAGAGTTTCAGCTGGGAGAAGCCTCGGCTCTATGGCCTCTAGCCGAGCCCCCACCATCTGCCCGCACTGCACCATGCAGATGCGAGCGATCTTCTCGACCTCTGCATCCGCAAGTGCAGGGGCCGACGAGGGGGCCGACCGTGGAGCCAGCGACGGGACCGGATATGTACCGGTGCGCGGGGCTGCCCGCAGGACGGCAACCTCCCGCTTGAGGTCCTCCAATTCGGATCGAAGACGGCGTTTCTCCTCCTCCCATAACTCCGCCGTCTCCTCCGAGCCTGAACCATTAAGGTGGACCTCAGCCAACTCCTTCATGTACTCCGCCACCTCTTTGAGGGCGCGCGTAAATGTGCCCTTCAGGTTGCCGGATTTTGTGGCAACCTTCAGGATCACATCCATGCTGTCCTGGACCTGGCGGCAATACGCCACAGACGACAAGCCCCCTCCTGCAGCCAACCGAGCTGAGCGCCGCTCCCGCAAATGACGAGTCAGCTCGCTGACTTCGTCCTCCGCTAACGCCTTGCGTTGCGCCCGCTTGGCGGCGCTGGCTTCCGCCTTATTTAGCCCGAGCAGGGAGCCTTCGCTGGTTGGGTCACTCTCCAACACCTCTACGGTCTCCACTGGAGCCGGAGTGTCGGGCCGAGACACCGACGCGAAGCGTCCCCGCTCATCACGCTCCGTGGAACGAGCAGGAGCTCCACTCGCAACCGCTCGTCCTCTCCTACTGCTACCCGTCGGCACCTTTGGCGCCGGCAGGCTCTCTTCGCTAGAGGAGCGTGGCGAGCGCTTACCACGGCGCCTCGCCACCCCCTCTTCCTTCCGCGAGCGCTGCGAGCTCACGCTCGCCACGCTCATCCTGTCGGACGCGGCGTCGGTATCCGACGCTGCACCCGACCCCATACGCTCGACCACTACGATCGGCACCTTCGTCACATTATTTTTGTTTTTTGAAAAATCCATATGATTCCCACGAGTGTGGGGGATGTATAGAGTCCGCCTAGGTTCACCCCCTGTCCCTAGGTAAGTGTAGATTTGTAACCCAACCAGGGGGTCCACTGGTACCCTGGCTGGGGGTGCGCTCGTGACTGATGCGCCACCTGTAACTAAAGTTACAGATGACACTACTCCTCAGCCATTCATACCCTCGCCGCACACCAAAACTTGGTATTAGAGGAATTTTTTATAGAGGTTATCTTCCTCGCGATCCGGGCGGTTAAGCCAAGATCCTCGTCCCGTTCCAAGTCATAAAACATGACCATGATCTCGTCACGGATTACGATTTCGACGGGTGCAGTCAGGAGGATCAGATCCCCCGCTGCTAGCCCGTTGGCAGGTGAGTGCACAACGAGCGCCGCCGTCGTCACCAAACAACCTGTCCTCTGTAAGCAGAGGGAGGAGTGGATGACGGTTGGTCGGTCCAGGTGAACCGACCCAGGAGCATGAAGCTCCGCCTCCCCACGCAGAAATTCGCCACAGTCAATATTGTCTCCGACATGGAGAGAATATTGGCTGTACCCAGAGTGCACCGGCCCAACGGCTGCCCTTTCCCCCGGACGTATCCGAAAGGAACGAGCAGCAGTCAAGGCACACGAGGAGGTTTTCTGCATGCACCCCAACCTAACCTAACCTAACCTTTTTTTTTTTTTTTTTTTTGATCACGAGGTGGAAATCCTCATGGATGTCCCCCGCCCTGGGGTGGGCGGAGGGGTCTGTCAGACTCTTACTGACTAAAACCACCCCGGTGTTCCGTCCCACACCTACGTCGGGGACCACGGGAACCAATATGTCTTCCGCGATCCCCAACTGGTGCCGGCCCGCCTTTGCGGGCCTCCTCACGTTGGGGGGGAGTGAGGTGTTAAACTCCCCCCCATACATCACAGAGAGGCGCGCGTGGAACACTACGCGCCACCATCTCGGGTCCGTACAATAGGGGGCGACGGATGTCCCCAGATCCGTCGCCCCTGGACCCATTTAGGGGGGCTGGAAGAGGGCGTTATCCGCCCTCCGCCGACGCCCGGTGCGCCTGCTGCGGGCAGGGTGCGCGGAAGATATCTCCCGCTCCCTTTCCGCAGCCTCCTTCTGCGACATGACTGTTTCGCAAAAGGATACCACCGCGTCCCAGGACCCCTCGCTGCCGACCATCGACTCGACAACGGCTTGCAGCGATAGGTCACTGCCTACTTCTGAGACGAGGACACGACGCGGCTCCTCCCAAGCGGCACATTCTGCCAGCGTATGCCGCGCCGTATCCTCCCGGCAGTCGACGCAGTGGTGACACCGGGCGTCCGGCTCCCTGTTTATGCGACACAGGTACTTCCCGAAGCAACCATGCCCCGAGAGCACCTGCGTCGCCCGAAACGACAGGGAGCCGTGCCTCCTCCCGAGCCAGGGCCCGAGTACTGGCCGGACCGCCTCGACGGTGGCGAGGCCGGCGGTAGGGCGTGAAAGCCTGTCCTGCCAGCTCGCCACCAGGGCTGCGCGGAGCTGCGACCGACGAAGCTCCATGTGTCGCTCCGTCAGTCGCTCGCCTCGCTCCCGCGCTTCCTCGCGCCACCGATACAGTGACGCGAGTACTTTCGCCTCGAGGTCCCACGGTGGGGATCCAGCCAGTACACAGGCCGCCTCGTAGGAGACCGTGCGATATCCCCTGATGACTCTGACGGCCATCGCTCGCTGCGGTCTTCGCAGAACAGCGATGCTGCCGGCCGTCAGGTCAGCCGCCCAGATTGGGGCCCCATACAGGGCCATGGATCGCACGATCCCCACGTAAAGCCGCCTACAGGCGGCGCTCGGGCCCCCCAGATTGGGAAGCAGCGTTGACAGCGCCCCAGCCGCGCCCATCAACTTGGGCGCCAGCCGCCGGAAGTGGGGGCCGAAGTCCCACCGGCTGTCGAGCACCAATCCCAGATATTTCATGGTGGACTCGACAGCGATCCGACACCCCCCGACCACGATGTGTGATCCGGCCGGCGGCGCCCGCCGGGGGCCATGAAAGGCCATGGCCTCCGACTTGTTGAGGGCCACCTCCAGGCCTAGGCGCCGTATGCGGCTCACCACCAGTGAGACCGCAGCCGTCGCCAGCAACGCTGCATCCCTGTACGAGCTCCCCCGGGCCGTGACCAGCGTGTCATCCGCATAACACGTCAGTTCTACGCCCGGCGGGAGCTCGCCCCTCAGCACCCAGTCGTACCCGATGTTCCACAGGAGCGGGCCAACGACCGAGCCCTGTGGAACACCGCACGACATGCGGCGCTGGTTTCCGCCATCACGTCCCATGTAGGTGACACCCCTATCCTCGAGATAAGCCCCAACGATGTGGCAGAGGTAGGGAGGCACCCGATGGTACAGCAGTGCCTCCCGAATGCAGCTCCAAGGCAGGGTGTTGAAGGCGTTGGAAATGTCCAAGGACACCGCCAACATCACCCCACCCTGGGACACTGCTTCCTCTGCCAGGACTCTCACACGCGATATTGCGTGGATGGTGGAGCGCCCGTGCCGAAAGCCAAACTGGCTCTCGGCCAGGTCAGGCCCCTCTCTGCACAAGTGGTGGACGAGGCGGGCAGCGATAATTCGCTCGAATAATTTCCCGACCTCGTCCAGCAACACTATGGGCCTGTACGCGGACGGTGAGTCCGCTGGGCGCCCCGCCTTCTTGAGCAGGACCAGACGACCTGATTTCCACAAACTGGGAAACCGGCCCTGCTCAAGGCACGCTGTGAAGAGTCCTCTCAGTTGGGGCTCTAGCTCCTTCAGAGCGAGGGCCAACGCGCAGCCGTGTATACCGTCGGGCCCCGGAGCCACGTTCTTGGCCCGGAGCCGCAACACGGCCGCCCCCATCTCTCCTTGTGTCACCTCTGGGACGCTGATGGCGTTCCCTTCTGTAGGCTCTGCGGCTGTGGGCAAAGCCATCGGCGGCGGAGTGTGCTCCGCTCTTGCTGGGAAGAGGGCTGCGACGACCTCCTCCAGCAGCTCTGGTTGGAGACTCTCCGTGAGTGGAGGCGCCGCGGCTCGAAGTTTCCCTCGAACCGCCCGATAGGGGCGCCCCCACGGATCTCCGTCGAGAGTCTCCAACATCTCCTCCCTAGCTCGCGTCTTCGCTTCGCCGATGGCCAGCCACAGAGCCTCCTTCGCCGCGCGGTACACCTCATACAGCGCGGCTTCTTCGTCAGGGACCCGACGACGTCTCCTGCGGTAGTGGGTGTACTGGCGCCTGACCGACACGCAGGCGACACGTAGCCGCGCGATCTCGGCAGACCACCAGTACACCTGGCGCCTCGCTGAATGCGTGTGGACGCGGGGCATGGACGCGTCGCAGATGTGCGTCATCGCCCCGCGGAACCACAGCGCCTCCTCTTCGACGTCGACGGGTCCGTCCGTTGCCGACTCCCGGCTCCAAGCCTGGACAATAGCAGCCTCCTCGAGAAGTTCCCTGTCGATGCGCTTACGCGCCCAGCGCGGGCCGTCCATTCGCGGGGCCGATGGACGACGGTCGCCGGTGGTCTGGGTGGAGACGTCGAACCGGATATATCTGTGATCCGACAACGTCTCCACCTCCACAGCGACACGCCAGTCGTGGACACGGCTTGCGACAGCAGGGCTTGCAAACGAGACGTCCACTATAGAACCGCCCCGCTGCCGCACGCACGTGTGGACCGAGCCCCGGTTAAGGACAACCAGGCCGGTCGTGACCGCCCACTCTTCCAGTGCCTCGCCCCTAGCGTCGGTCACCGGAGATCCCCACGCCGATGACTTGGCGTTGAGATCCCCTAGTAACAGCACAGGGCGAGGGTGGAGTCGGCCTACGACGGCGCCCAACTCGACAAGGAAGTTCTCGAAGTCGGCGAGGCTCTTGTTGGGCGAGAAATACGCCCCAACCGTGCCAATGCCGTCCGCGAGGGCGGCTACCCAGCCGTGACCTCGGGACGGGTTGACAAGAGCCCCGCCAATTATGGCCACCGAACCGTCCAAGTCTCCCACCCAGTTATCTCTGGGGGGGACAAAGTACGGTTCGGCGACCACAGCCACGTCGATCGACCACTCTGCCATGCTCTGGAGCAAGAGGTCCTGAGCTCTGGCAGCGTGGTTGATATTGCCCTGGAGGAAATGGTAAGGCGCCATTATACGCAGTCCATTCCCTCCACAGCACCATTCCTAGGCCGGGAGTCGGCCGTTGAGCACCCAGGCTGAGGGGGGGGTAAAGAGCCCCCGGCAGCCTTGGCACCCCTTCTTCGCCTCCTCTTTTTGCCCTTTTTGGTGGGCACACCGCAGGCTTTGCCACCCGCTCTGTGCCCAGCGGGCCTCCCTGCAGCAGCACAAAGGCTGCAGTTTGGCGCGGCGGAACACTGGGTGGCCTTGTGGCCGGGCTGACCGCAGCGATAACACTGCTCGCTGCGGTCTATTTCTGCGGTGCACCGTGCCCGGACATGCCCCATGTCCAGGCAACGGAAACACCGCAAAGCCCTGGGTTGCAGCAGCTTGACCCTCGCTGCAACCCACCCCACCAACAGACGCCCAGCGTCGGCGACCTTATTGGCCGCCGCCACCGGGCACTTCACCCAGATCGCGCCGAGCCCGGAAGAGTCGGCGCGGATCTCGCCTGTGCGGACATCGTCAGCCAAACACCCACCGACTCTGGCGACGGCCGCCGCGACTTCAGCCGGGGTCGTCGAGTCGTCCAGGCCGTCGACGCGCAACTCGCTCGTCTTCATGGGCCTGGACACCCGAACGTCCTCCGGGTTGAGGACCTCCTTCAGTTTGGCGGCCAAAATGTCCGCCTTTTCATGGCTCGAGGCACCGGAAACCTGCAGAAGCCGTGCCCCCGTAATCGCCGGCCTTAATACAAAGCCGGATGGTGTGCCAAGGTCGGGGAATGCGACCTTGGCCTTCGCCTCCGCCAGGACCGTCTTGTACGTGACGCCCCTCTCAACGGCTCCGGGCTGCAGAGTGATGACCACAGCAGCGGAACGTGGGGCTGTCACCTTAGGCGGCCCCTGGGCCTTCTTTTTGGCAGGTGCCGGTGCTCTTGCGGGAGCTATCGGCGCCTTCTTCTTTTTCTTGCCCCTTTTAACGACTGTCGTCCAGGCCTCCGTAGAAGGCCCGGGCGCAGTCGCCGAGGGAGCACTCGGAGAAGCCGCCGCCTGGGAAGTGGGCGCGGCCTTTGCGGGCTTTCTAGCCGCATCCGCGGGCTTCGCGGCCCCCACTGCGGGCTTTTTGGTCCCCTTCCCAGACTGTCTGGGCTCAGTCATGACCACCGCCTCCTTCCTCCGCTTGTCCGCAGCGAGCGGTGGGCGGAGAGTTTCGGCTGGCAGAAGCCTCGGCTCTATGGCCTCTAGCCGAGCCCCCACCATCTGCCCGCACTGCACCATGCAGATGCGAGCGATCTTCTCTACCTCTGCATCCGCAAGTGCAGGGGCCAACGATGGGGCTGACTGTGGAGCCAGCGACGGGACGGGCGATGTTCCGGTACCCAGGGCTGCCCGCAGGGCGGCAACCTCTCGCTTAAGGTCCGCCAATTCCGATCGAAGACGGCGGTTCTCCTCCTCCCTTAACTCCGCCATCTCCTCCGAACCTATACCAAGGAGGGCCTCAGAATCCTCCTTCGTGAACTCAGCCACCTCTTTAAGGGCGCGCGTGAATGTGCCCTTCAGGTTGCCGGATTTTGTGGCAACCTTCAGGATCACATCCATGCCGTCCATCATCTGGCGGCAAAACGTCACATGCGACATACCCCCTCCTGCAGCCATTCGGGCTGAGCGCCGCTCCCGCAACTGACGAGTCAGCTCGCTGACTTCGTCCTCTGCCACAGCCCTGCGCTGTGCCCGCTTTGCGGCATTGGCTTCCGCCTTATTGAGCCCGAGCAGGGAGCTCTCGCTTGTCGGGTCACTCTCAACGATCTCTACGGCTCCCACTGGAGCCGGAGTGTCGGGTCGAGACACCGACGCGAAGCGTCCCCGCTCGTCACGCTCCGCGGAACGAGCAGGAGCTCCACTTGCAACCGCTCTTCCTCTCCTACTACTGCCTGTCGGCACCTTTGGCGCCGGCAGGCTCTCCTCGCTAGAGGACCGTGGCGAGCGCTTACCACGGCGCCTCGCCACCCCCCTCTTCCTTTCGCGAGCGCTGCGAGCTCACGCTCGCCACGCTCATTCTGTCGGACGCGGCGTCGGTATCCGACGCCGCACCTGACCCCATACGCTCGACCACAACGATCGGCACTTTCGTCAAATTAGTTTTTGAGTTCAAATTCATTTGATTCCCACGAGTGTGGGGGATGTAAAAAGTCCACCTAGGTTCACCCCCTGTCCCTAGGTAAGTGTAAATTTGTAACCCAACCAGGGGGTCCACTGGTACCCTGGCTGGGGGTGCGCTCGTGACTGATGCGCCTCCTGTAACTAAAGTTACAGATGACACTACTCCTCAGCCATTCATACCCTCGCCGCACACCAAAACTTGGTATTAGAGGATTTTTTTATAGAGGTTATCTTCCTCGCGATCCGGGCGGTTAAGCCAAGATCCTCGTCCCGTTCCAAGTCATAAAACATGACCATGATCTCGTCACGGATTACGATTTCGACGGGTGCAGTCAGGAGGATCAGATCCCCCGCTGCTAGCCCGTTGGCAGGTGAGTGCACAACGAGCGCCGCCGTCGTCACCAAACAACCTGTCCTCTGTAAGCAGAGGGAGGAGTGGATGACGGTTGGTCGGTCCAGGTGAACCGACCCAGGAGCATGAAGCTCCGCCCCCCCACGCAGAAATTCGCCACAGTCAATATTGTCTCCGACATGGAGAGAATATTGGCTGTACCCAGAGTGCACCGGCCCAACGGCTGCCCTTTCCCCCGGACGTATCCACAAGGAACGAGCAGCAGTCAAGGCACACGAGGAGGTTTTCTGCACGCACCCCCAACCTAACCTAACCTAACCTAACCTAACCTAACCTAACCTAACCTAACCTAACCTAACCTAACCTAACCTAACCTAACCTAACCTTTTTTTTTTTTTTTGATCACGAGGTGGAAATCCTCATGGATGTCCTCCGCCCTGGGGTGGGCGGAGGGGTCTGTCAGACTCTTACTGACTAAAACCACCCCGGTGTTCCGTCCCACACCTACGTCGGGGACCACGGGAACCAATATGTCTTCCGCGATCCCCGACTGTTGCCGGCCCGCCTTCGCGGGCCTCCTCACGTTGGGGGGGAGTGAGGTGTTAAACTCCCCCCCATACATCACAGAGAGGCGCGCGTGGAACACAACGCGCCACCATCTCGGGTCCGTACAATAGGGGGCGACGGATGTCCCCAGATCCGTCGCCCCTGGACCCATTTAGGGGGGCTGGAAGAGGGCGTTATCCGCCCTCCGCCGACGCCCGGTGCGCCTGCTGCGGGCAGGGTGCGCGGAAGATATCTCCCGCTCCCTTTCCGCAGCCTCCTTCTGCGACATGACTGTTTCGCAGAAGGATACCACCGCGTCCCAGGACCCCTCGCTGCCGACCATCGACTCGACCACGGCCGGCAGCGATAGGTTACTGCCTACTTCTGAGACGAGGACACGACGCGGCTCCTCCCAAGCGGCACATTCTGCCAGCGTATGCCGCGCCGTGTCCTCCCGGCAGTCGACGCAGTAACCTAACCTAACCTAACCTAACCTAACCTAACCCCAGTAACCGGAGTACCCCCCCAGCCCTCGTGGTGGTCGGATCATTTTTTGAGTCGCTCCGTAGTTAAAAATTCGAAAAAATAGTAAAAAGTGGTCGGATTTACACAAGTTTGGTGTCCGTGTGTGGAGAAAAGTGCAGGCTATACGCCCTTGTGATAGTTTTTACCTGGATTGCAGTGCATTTTCAATAACACCTGAAAAACTTAAAATTTGGAGGTTAAACATTGAAGAGGAATCTTCAACCTAAGACGCTGCGAAAACAAGATCGACGACCCCCCCTTTTTATTGAAAAAAGGGCTAGGCGTCGCTCCCGCACATCATCCTGACCACCTGGAAATAATAAAAACCCAGAGTTTCAGCAGTTAGGCTGAAAAAACGAAAAAGCACGTGGCTTGAAAAACCAGAAGCAGTGAAACCAGACGCCTCAAAATTTGCATACAACATCTTCTGCTACAGTCTAAACGGTATCTGGAATAAATATATTTTTAACTACTATAGCTGATTTTTGAAAGGAGTTTGAAATTTTAATTTTCGGACCTGAATATCTTCGGCCCTGATCAAGATTTAAAGATTTTTCAAGTGCAAGTCTTGGCGCGCTCATCAGTTCATTAGAGACATTAAGTTTTAGATTTTTAGGTTTAATAGATTTTAAGTTATAAAGCATTTTGTACAAAAATCATAGATTTTAAAAATTATCGACTTTGTTTTTGGATTTTAAAATTTTTATTTATTTTGTGTTGTAGTGCCGTATTTATCATATTTTTAGACATTTTTTTCAAATTTTTTTGACGAGGCGTTCCCAAGATATCGGTTTTTTAGTGTGTTTTGGTCTTAATTCAAAATTTAATAGAAAATTCTAAATTTTAACACCAGGACAGGGTCCAACACATCCATTGTGACCTATTTGAGCCCAAACTCGGTCCCCATAACTCCCAATTTGGCTTTTATGGCAAAATCGCGCCATCTTGGTTCTTAGGTTTTTAATTTCAAATTAGGATATCTCGGGAACCGTTAGTTCATTTAATACCGGATTTTCGCGAGGGCCGGTAGCCTACCACAAACTTTAGGCTAACACCATTTTCAGGCCATTTCAGGCCTTAATATTTTTTGTCGCTGAAACTGCTTTTAGGACATACCTGAAGTGACGCCAAGCTGCAGATCCAAAACCCCGTCCTTCTGTGACGTAGGGTTCCGGAGATACGGACGTTTTAATACGACTTTTGACAGCTCGGCGGCCATTTTGTTCATATTCAAAGTGCTATTACTCCTAAACCGGTGACCGTGGGAAGTAGCGGTTTTCGAAGTTGTGGTCGGGAAGCCGCTGTCCTACTTACCCCACGATTTCAGTTGGTTTGGAGCTAAAAATTTTCAGGTCCCTGAAAGTAGTCTCAGCGAACAGCGAAGCTCAGGCCGAGTTGGGAGAGCCCAAACTCGGGGGGTCTGCGATTTTTCTGAAGGAAGTTAATTATTGCCAAAGATTGACATTGACAGCACCGCGGCCATTTTGTGAAATATTTAGACGACCATAACTTCCAAACGGAGAGTCGTAGAGGGCTGGGGTCTTCGCTAGACATACCAGTAGGACTTTAGGTATAATATAAGACAGTTTTCAGGCGTTTTCAGGACACTAAGATTTTTCAGCCTGAAAACCGTTCCGTTGGATCGGTCTCACCGAGCCAAGTTCGGAAAGCTCAAACACCGGGGTTTTTGGACCGGTGGTTCCGGGGATATTCGCCTGTAACCACTCTCAGGCCGCCATCTTGGCAAAAAACCAGATTTTTCAGGTCGGATTATCTCCGTGACCCCTGGGCCGAATCGTACCGTGTTTGGAGTCATCTGAGAGGGCTCGGTGAGAGCTATCCATTTAACATAGTAGAAAGACTCTACATAGAGTCTCTTTAAGAGTGTCTCTACTTTTATGATTTTTTTTACTCTGTTTTAATTGCTTTTGACATGTATTTCTCTCATGACTATTCACTGTCTGACCCGCTCCTTTGAGCGAAGGGCTGACCAATAGTAGCTCTATTTAGAGGCTGGAACCCAAAGACTAAGATTTACAATCGTAAAGAGTAACTGCATACTTCATTCTTTTATTATATACATTTCTTGTTCCTGTGCTTTATCCCGCCTATACAGGGACACAGAAGCAATATCAGCTGCCTCCGACTGGCCGTATGAACCTTACGTTCTCTAAAACCGGCAATTTGGTTTACGTCAAAAATATATTTTAAGGCTGTCGTGTCTAAAACTATTGACAGTTTATCATCATAACGTGTTTTTCGTTGACGAGCGTACCATTGACGGTCTTACCTCTACATTTAATAGCTGAAATTGAATTGACTTTCGTCATATCGTAGGACGAATTACAATTTAGACGTACTTTGTGATATCCCCCCTTTACAGGGACACAAAAGTAGCTTCACTGTCCTCTGACTGGTCTCTGTATGAATAACACCTTCACCAGAACCACAAGTATGTTCCGTACTCCGGCAAAGAAAGACGCGAGCCCTAGGAGCTCGCCGCGCTCAACAGAGAAAGCTGGACCCTCACTTCCTAGCGTGAGGCGAAGCATCGGAGAATGGGAGGCTGGGAAAGTTGAGCTTCAGGGCAAGTCCCCGGCCAACCAAATGCTTGAAGCTACACCACCTGCTGCCAGCACTTCGGTGGCGCGCCGTGTACCAGCTGACACCGCAAAAGTCACAAAGAGACCCAACTCTGGCTATCCCAGCCTCACGGCAGAGGCGAGAGCTTGCCTGAGTAAAGCGAAGCTTCACTTAGGTAACTCTCGCAATCTAAAGACAGAGATAAAAACGGAGGTGCTCGGCGCAATCAATAGATTGTATGAGTTGGTGAAGGAGTCAGAGCGGAGCAAAGTTTCCGTCACACCTGTATCTGCTGTGTCACCGGAAGTCATACTGGCAGTCACACCAAAAAATCCGACCACGGCTACGGAGCCGGCCGACCGGCCGGCTATGGAGCTGATGCAGAGCCTGGTGGCAGGCCTCAAAGACCACAAAGAAGCATTGCAGGTGTGCCAGCAACACACAAAGGATCTTTCGGAGCAACTTCTGCTGGCCCCTCGCTGTGTCGCCAACCAACACCCAACTTTCGCGGAAGTCGCCGCCGGCCCGAAGCAACACATCCGGGAACCTCTTCACTCAGTAGTCGTGTCATCTAAGAATGATCAGGACACGAGTGAGGAGGTAATCGAGAAGCTCCGTACGGCGGTTGATGCCCGAAATGAGGGTACCAGGGTAGAGCGACTGCGCAAGGCGAGGGACCAAAAGGTGGTGGTCGGATTTAGGACGAAAGAAGAACTAACTAGAGTGACGGAGCGGATCCGGAAATCCGGCAATCTGGTCGCAGAAGAAGTCCGGAACAAGGACCCGCTCGTCATCATCTGGGACGTCCTTTCCTGCCACACGGATGTTGAAATCACGCAGGCCCTGGAGCGGCAGAACACCCACCTAATCGGGGACATTCCTGCGAGTGATGTGAGGTTGGGGGTAAAGTACCGCCGTAAGACGAGAAACCCCCACATGTGCCACGTCATTCTGCAGGTGTCCCCGATAGTGTGGCAGAGGTTGACTTTTGCGGGTCGTGTGCACATTGACCTGCAGCGGGTGCGGGTGCAGGACCAGTCGCCACTGGTGCAGTGCACTCGCTGCCTGTGCTTCGGCCACAGCCGGAAACTGTGCACGCGGCCCGCAGACCTCTGCACCCATTGTGGTGAGCCCCACATGCGTGCGGATTGTCCGTCTCGGCTGGCAGAGGAGGCACCAAAGTGTCACAATTGCCTGTCAGCCAAACTAGATAGAACTGATCACAACGCCTTCGACAGCATGTGCCCTATTCGCATTAAATGGGATGCATTAGCACGACTGTCGGTGGCTTACTGCTAAGGTGGCATCAACCCCTACCGGAAACATGAACTCAGGCAATGTAATCCGAACACACCCTGCTGCCCCTCCAAACTACCGGGTGATCCAAGCGAATCTGCAGAGGAAGAATCTTGCGACCCAAGAACTCATGATAATGGCCAGTGAGCGGAAGGTTGCGTTCGCATTGCTCCAGGAGCCATATGTGGGTGGGGTCCGAAGAATGCGAGACTACCGAGGAGCTAGAGTGTACCAGTGCGCGGATCAAGGAAGTGGAACTGTGAAGGCGGCAATAGTCGTCTTCGATCAAGAGCTTGACGTCACACAGTGTCCAAAACTCACCACCAATAACATCACGGTGGTGAGAATCCGAACCCGCGCCTGGGAAATCGCAGTAGTCTCCTTTTACTTTGAACCGGACCACCCAATACAACCGTACCTGGAGCAGCTTCTGCAGATCCGCAAGGAAATAGGCCCCATAAAGATCATATTGGGAGGTGACACTAACGCCAAGAGCACCTGGTGGGGTAGTCTGGTTGTGGACAGCAGGGGTGAAGAAATGTCGGGTGCAATACATGAAATGGGCTTGCAGGTGCTCAACATCGGAAACACGCCAACCTTCGACACCATCAGAGGTGGAAAATCCTTCACGAGTTTTGTCGATATTACGGCGTGTTCAACGGACATGTTGAACCTGGTGGAAGACTGGACAGTCGAAGAGGGTCTCACAAGCTCGGACCACAACGGTATCGTATTTAAAATCAATCTTCAAAAATCTAGAGGCATACATGTTAAAAGAACAACCAGAATTTATAATACAAGAAAAGCAAATTGGAGCCAGTTTCATGAGAAACTGGCCCAATTAAAAGCAGACGTCAACCTAAACCTAGTAGAAATCGATAAAATTAGTAATAACACAACACTGGAAAATACCGTTAGAAATTACATTAGTACAGTAACCGAAACTTGCGAAGAAACTTTGGCTAAAACTAAAAATAATGACATACTTACGATACCGTGGTGGTCCAATGAGCTTGCTGAGATGATGAACGAGGTCAACACCAAGAGACGCCGCATACGTTGCGCTGCAGCAGTCCGGAGGGCGAGTGTCGTGGAGGAGTACCTGCGGGCAAAAGAAAATTATGAGTTAGAGGCCAAAAAAGCGCAGATTACGAGCTGGAAGGGTTTTTGCGAAAAACAAGACAAGGAAGGACTCTGGGAGGGGATTTACAGGATTTTGGGCCGTACCGAAAAAAGGCACGAGGACCTACCATTGCTCAAGGATGGGGTGCCACTCGATGGTGAAGGCTCAGCGTCACTGCTGGCTGAGACCTTTTACCCCGAGGACCTGCCTGGGGAAGACAATGATGACCACCGTCGGATGCGAGCAGCGGCCAGTCGTGTAAACGAGTGGGCGCATGATGAAAACCATGACCCGCCCTTTACACTACAGGAGCTTAAAACCGCGGTGGAAGGCTTCAACCCCAGGAAGGCACCGGGGGCGGATGGCCTCACGGCCGATATCTGTGCCCAAGTTATATTCCGGGACCCGGGGATGTTCCTTGCACTGGCCAATAAGTGCCTTGAGCAGGGTCACTTCCCGGGGGCCTGGAAGGAGGCCACAGTGGTGATCCTTCGAAAGCCCGGAAAGGAGTGCTACACCACCCCGAAGTCCTACAGGCCGATTGGCCTCCTGCCGGTCATGGGCAAAATCCTCGAGAAAATGTTGGTGGCAAGGTTGAAGTGGCACCTGGTCCCGCGGTTGAGTACTCGTCAGTTTGGTTTCATGCCCCAGAGGAGCACCGAAGACTCCCTCTACACCATGATACAACACATTAGAGTAAAGCTAAACGAAAAGAAGCTAATCACTGTTGTATCACTTGACATAGAGGGAGCCTTCGACAGCGCATGGTGGCCGGCCATTAAGACCAGACTGGCTGAGGAAAGGTGCCCGGTGAACCTCAGGCGGATGCTAGACAGCTATCTAGCTGGTAGGAGTGTCCGAGTGAGGTACGCCGGAGCGGAATGCCAAAGGAACACCAACAAAGGATGTGTCCAGGGGTCGGTAGGCGGTCCAGTCCTTTGGAACTTGCTCCTGGATAGCCTTTTGAAGGAGTTGGAAGAGCGAGGAGTGTACTGCCAGGCTTTCGCCGATGATGTGGTCATGATATTTGACGGAAGCACAGCGTTGGAGGTTCAGAGACATGCCAATGCCGCCCTCGAGTATGTTCGGAGGTGGGGCATCCGAAATAAGCTAAAGTTTGCACCACACAAAACTTGCGCGATGGTTGTAACCAGAAAGCTAAAGTACGATGTCCCACTTCTGAGCATGGGCGGGGTAGACATTGGCATGTCTAAGGAAATAAAAATACTGGGGCTCACTATTGACCACCAGCTCACTTTTAACACCCACGCCGCTAACGTTTGCAGGAAGGCTGCAAACATTTACAAACAACTGTCTAGGGCGGCCAAAGTGAGCTGGGGTCTACACCCGGAAGTCATACGGTGCATCTACACGGCGGCGGTGGAGCCGGTAATTATGTATGCAGCAGGTGCCTGGGCGCCGGCGACCAAAAAGGTTGGAGTGCAGAAGATACTCAACACGGTCCAACGAGGGTTTGCCCAAAAACTCTGCAAGTCCTACCGCACCGTTTCGCTGAATGCGTCCCTAGTGCTGGCGGGGTTACTCCCACTCGACCTCCGGATACAGGAGGCAGCCGCACTGTATGAGGCAAAGAGGGGGGTGCCCCAGCTGGCCTTTGCGGGCAGGGAGGTGGAACGTGTGGTGGCATTTGCAGAGACACCACATCCGGCGAAACATATGGCCATGGGGTTCATGAGTCTGGAGGACCAGTCCCAAGTGGACACCCACAACAACCAGGCAGTCCGATTTTTCACCGATGGCAGCAGGATTGCGGGCAAGGTTGGAGCAGCGCTGTCACTATGGGACGGTGATGCCGAGATCAAGTCCGTAAAGCTTAGCTTGCCGTCGTGCTGTACGGTCTACCAGGCGGAACTCCTGGCCATATGCGTAGCCACGAGGCAAATCCTCAAGCGCAAAGAGGGAACCTTCGGTATCTATAGTGACTCAAAAGCGGCACTACAGACAGTCACAAACCAGGGTTCCCTCCACGCGCTGGCAGTGGAAGCGAGAGCAAATGTGGGCGCGGCTTTATCCCAGAGCAAAGATGTTTCTTTGTTTTGGGTAAAGGCTCACGCCGGACTAGAGGGCAATGAACGCGCAGACCACTTGGCAAAAGAAGCTGCACTCAATTTAAAAAAGAAGCCGGACTACGACTGCTGTCCGGTATCATTCGTCAAGCGGCAGATCCGTATGGGGTCGCTTGACGAATGGAACCGAAGATACATAAATGGCGACACAGCCTCGGTCACCAAAATGTTTTTCCCGAATGCGATTGATGCCTTCAGGGTTATCAAAAAGATAAAACCAGCAGGAGTGGTAACACAGATCTTGACGGGGCACGGTGGGTTTTCCGAATACCTCCATCGCTTTAAGTGTAAGGAGAGCCCATCGTGCATCTGTGAGCCGGAAGCACTGGAATCAATCCCACACATTTTGACAGAATGTCCAGTGTTCGGAGCGGAAAGACTAAATACGGAAATGTTGCTCGCAACAAAAATAGACAAAAATAATATAGAGACAATAATAGAAAAGGAAAAACTAAGAAACATATTTTTGGAATACTGTGTAGATATAGCAAATAGAGTAATAAAAAGGAACAAAGAAAACTAATATTATGCTTTTAATATATACATTTATATAAAGACAAAGCATAAACTAACTAATAGGAACTTAAGAAAGAAAAGAAAATAAAATGTAGATTTAAAAAGTGACGCAGAATTAAAATAATAATAGTAAAATTTAAGTAAAATCAGACAATTAAAAAGGTAAATGCAAATTATTTTTAAAATTCAACATATATAAGGTCTCTGACTATGTCAGGGGGACAGTTTGAAAGGCAGGAGTGTGGTTTTAGCCGGTAAGAGTCCGGCACTACCCAGACTGTGTCACACGTGAGACAGTCTGGGTGTCCATGAGGATTTCCCACTCCTGCCAAACCAAAAAAAAAAAAAAAAAAAAAAAAAAAAAAAAAACCCCAGTAACCGATAATACATCGCACGATAAACATCAGCTCCGCGTAAAAAATTCCCCTAAAATAGACGCGTTGAGTTACGGGCGTGAAAAAGTTATCAGTGGAATTCTGTAGTGTTGATTCACCAGGATTAGTGTGGGCAAGTGTCTACCTCAGCGGGTTGCAGAGCAGGACCCCAGGAACTTTAGCGGTGAATAAATCAGCCAAGGTTAGTGGAGTCGTTCTACCTACAATAACCCTGAGAAACGCGGCGGAGACCTATCCAGCGACATATCGTCCAGCAAGATCGGAGCACGGGCCTAGGAGTTATTAAGGTGCGAAAATCGCCAAAACACGTGGTTTTCGGTGACAAAATAACCTCACTTCGGCCACACGTGTTTGTAAACCACGAGGCGTGACGCAAACCGAACGATCCTAGCCCTTACTGGAGACTCCGAAGCCGGCCGAGGATTCCGCCTGCAGACCAGCAACCAGTGTGACGACTCCACGGCTCACCACCAGGTAAGCCCCGAGGGAACTCCTGAACCCTTAGTCCCACCCCCCCCGAGTTTGGGCTCAATCGACTTGGGATTTCTGGACTTTGCCTGAGGCACCAAGGGGCCCCTCATCCCCGAAAATCCGCAACCCCCCCCAAACCCATCATTTACCTACCCTTCCCCCCTCCCCCACCCCCTCCCCCAAATCGTCTCCCCACGAAACCTCCCCCCCCCCCGACCCCCCCCCCTCACCCCCTCCCCCCTCAAACGTCTCCCCGTGAAACCTCCCCCCCTCCCCCCTCAGGGCTACCTCACCCCCCCGCGACCTAACTTTGCTCCCGTAGGAGCTAGAAGGCCGAGTTTGGGCTCATTTGAAAGGGCAGGAAAAGTCCTATAACTTGGCCCCAACAGAATCCCGAATTTCGGCATCCCCACACACGTAGTGACCTGACCACCGCAGAATCCCACTGAAGACCACCACCAGTGCGCCATACGGACTCAGAACATCGAGTCCCGCAGTTATCGGGCTCCTCATCGGACAGCAGACGCAGACCACCAGCGGAGCATCCGTGAGTCCATCTTTAGTTTTAGTATTTAGATTAAGTTATCGTACACAGGCATTAACAAGTATCATAAAATCGTAACACAAAATGTCATCAAAACAGCAAACCACCTCCCGCAAAATGACCACGGAGGCCGCGAAACCCCCAAAATCCCTACGCGAAAAGGTCTTAACAAATACGGCCAAGTCGGTGGTGTCAGAGAAGTCGGCGCGTCCATCGCAGAAGCCACAGCCGGCACAGGCACCAAAGGCATCGTCGGAGCCGGACGTACCGAGGTGCACACCACCACTATCTGAGACTCTGTCTGCAGAACGCCGTAGCAGAGTTTCAGAAATCGTTATAAACTGGGAGCAATGCGGCATCTCCCCACCCCGCCGGATCATCTCGGACGAGGAGAGCTCGGTGGCGTCATCCATCAGCCAAGCCGACCGTTCCGAGAGCGGACGGCCGAGCCTCCTCTACAGAACACCGAGAAGGGGCACCGGCGTAGAAATGGACCTGGCTACCAGAGAGGCCAACGACCTTCTCCAGAGGGGAAAGGATGCCCTGGAAGCCGCCGGCAATATGAAACGGGAGTGCAAGGCCACGGCCCATGAGTGTTTACAAGGCCTCTATGAGACAGCTCTGTCGCTGGCGGACTCGAGGGCTCGCCACAAATTCAATCTTGAGAAGGAGCGCTCTCGACACGCAAAGGAGCTTTTGCGGGTCGAGAGAGCTCATACCCGAGAACTAATGAATTTGAAGGTGGAGCTCTCCCTCATGCGTACGGACGTCTCCGAAACACACAAAGAGGCGAAAGGGATCCGAGAATGGCTCGGACACGAGACCCTTGATGCCTTCAAAGGCATCAAAGAAATAAAAGACGAGGTCGCCGCAGCAGCCCTCAAAAACATCAGCGAGCATGAAAAGACGAGGTCAGAGAGCACAAGAGCCCCGGGGGATCCCAAGTGCGATCCAATGGGGGCCGGGCTTTCACGCCTCGACACAAACATGGCCAGTATCTCCAACCAGCTGGACGTGCTACGGAAGGTGCTCGAGAGACTCAAGGAGGACCTCGCCCACCCAAAAAACACCGAGTCGGTCTCTAATAGCCGGGAGACAGGCCTCCTCACTACCATCAGATTTGATGAGGCCGTGGCCACACTACAGAAACAGCTACAAGCCATCGCCAACAGGCCTGTAACCTCCCCACCACCACCACAACCACCAATCAACATCACCAAACACCTGCAACCCATATCTGAAAGGTTGGAGCTCGTCTCAGCGGACCTCCGCGTACTGCGCGACAAAGAACCGCCAATCCAGGCGCCTTCGGCGCTGAATCTGGAGGCGGAACTGGCAGTCGGGGAGGTGAAGAAGAGCCTCCAAAATATCGAGAAGGGGGTGGCGGACCTGGGTAAAGCGGAGAGACCGCTTCAGCAACAGCAGGGCCCCAAAACCTTTGCCCAGGTCACTAGCACACCAAAACCCCCTAAACCACCCACACAACCCAACCACACCCTGATTGTCTCGTCCACGAATCCCCAGCACACTGGAGACAACGTAATCGAGAGGATCAGGACCGCCCTGGACCTAAAAACAAGTGGAGCCCGAGTCGATACAGTCCGGAAGGCGCGCAACCAAAAAGTGGTCCTAAGGTGCGCGAGTAAGTCGGACCTTATCAAAGTTAAGGACCAATTTAAGACCAACGCAGGGCTCAAAGTCCAGGAGCCGAAACCCCAAAACCCTCTCGTCTGTAATAGATAATTCTGTATATAACTATAAGTATTATATAAATATACCAAATATAAAGCCTTGTGTATCAGAATGGTTACGGCTTATTTACTGTGTATGAAGGTTCTTATGAATAAGGTTTGTTGGGAAAGGGTTTCACTAAATAAAGCACAGAAAGACAAGACTACACATATATTTCAATTAGGCTTGTCAGTATTAATCAGAAAGCTAGTCGTCCGTTCCAAAACTAGGTCTTCATGGAGAAGAAGGACAAGAAACTCCATGGAAACAGTACTGAAGTAGGTACTATATAAACCCATTTCTTACATTGCCATACATTATCATTATCTTAAATACATTAATACTATCTCTTGGACCATTGTCCAAGAGAACTCTGAATAATATTAACATAATCACAATTACAACAATATCTAGAAAAGAATATGAATATTCCATTTATATGATTTAAAACATTAGCAATATGGCAACACTATAACCAGTACAACAACATTGTCATAATAGGCAATAATTAGGATATAATATCAATTACTTAACTTACGTGGCCTCTGGTCGATCTTTTCCACACAATCACAACACTAGAACTGACCAACTGAATATCTGCCGAGGAACTGCCCCGATAACATGATTACAATCCTTTTTATATCCTACCAACGTCGAATATCGTGCGGAAATGCCTCACACTACACCTACCGTCATTTTGAACAAATTACAGATCAATACACGTTTTGGCTTAATAACTTCTAACACAGACAATAATAAACCATTGTTATGTAGTGAAACACTTTTAAAACTTTTTAAGGTTATTAAGCAATTCAATAAGAACTGATTCGTAACTTCTCAGTTACGAATCAATTAAAAGAATGTCAATATAAACTGACAGTATTGTGACAGTCATTTGAATCATTACATTAAAGTAAAATGCCAATATAAAACCTAGGATATACTACAAGTATAATTAAATACTTCTTAATTATTTATAGTTATAAAATCTTAGTTATTTTTACTAGTTATAACAATTAGTTTTTGTAAACACTTTATCTAGTCAAATTAGGTACTTCTATATTGGTTTAATGTTTCGTAAATGTGACAGATGTCACTATCCAACCAACAATTATAAAATATCAAAATGAATAATCTAACACGGCCAGACTGACAAGTACTTCGTTCTCGAAGTACCTAGGAATGTATTGTCTCACAAAAACGACAACACTTGATTATCCAATAAACAATTAATCTAACACGGCCAGACTGATAAATACTCCGTCCTCGAAGTACCAATGAATCCACCTTACAAAAACAATTCTTGATAGTGACCAATTCAACAGAGTAATATATTTATTCTCATTTTAAATACTCGGCGCTTAATACAACTTCTCTACCTATGTATCGACATATATATATATTTCTTTACCTTCCTTTTGTAATAGAAACAGGTTAAGTACTTTAACAATTTTGACAAATAATAAATTGCTTACAGACACAATTTAGCTTTACAAAACAATTGTTATAGCAACAATTCAAAAAGCCTTTCATATTCAACAGCTGTTGAATCGAAGCATTAGCCAGTGATCATGAAAATAATTCGAATAATTCATCGCTCGGTCAATCTGACAATATTACCGAGAACCGTATTTAACAAACATTTACTATTAACATTTTCACAAATTTTTGACATGGCCTCTCTGACCATTTCTTTACCTGGAAGAAATTACTTTAAATAATACCTCACAGACCGAAGTAAAAACAATTATTTCACAGAGATTAATTTTAAGAAAACCTTTTTTTTCGTACTATGTGATGTTCACAACTTTGGGAAAAAGAAAATATGAATTAATCCAAGGAAAAGAAGCCACGTCCACAAATTAATTTCAGCAGGTGGTGTTAGCTACTTTGGAGTCCATGGAGCCTGACTGTCCGCTTAAATGGGCCCAGTGATCACCGTCCCCAGCAACAAGGGATCGATTGAAGAAGAGATAGAGAACCAATCCGAAGTATAGATTGAATTTTCAAGATGTTAAACAAACTACCAACTATTTATACTTAGGTGTTGTTTTCTACTTAAAATTATCTTTGAAATAATTTGTGAACATCAAAACCCAACACAAGTAAAATTACCATGAACATTTGAATGGCACTTAAATATCACTCAAATAACATCGCTTATTAAGAACTTGTACAGTCAGATCAAAAATATGTTCGTACAGCTTTACCGACTCAACATTTTATAAATGTTTGTATCAATTTTTGAAAGTATTTTAATTTTATTTACTTTCATCAAATGGCCAGGCCATTGAAAATAAAAGCTTTGGGTTTGTTTTTTGGTTATCGTTGTAATGCAACTAAATGTAATTTTGTACGTGATAATCTGCTCAGTCCCGTAGCTTAAAGAGGTATGACACATCTTTACTTGATAAAGGAAATAGTTTGAGAACTGAAGAAGATATAAAAGATCAGACCAAATCTACAAACAAAATAGTAAACGCCCAGTACAATTGTTACATTATGTTATTACATTAATATTCACAATATCTTTTTCTTCATGTTGTAAAATAATTATTCAATAAATCATAATATCAAATCTTTGTCAATGTATCGTTTGAACGTTCGGTTAAACTGAAATGGACCAAAATACGAATAATTTGAAAATAACCTTTCACGGCCATGCTGAACTGTACTTCGTCTCGAAGTGCAAGCCACAAAAGCAAAAAGAGGAACATTTATATTTTTTTTCATTGGTCTATGACCCAAGTGATGTTATGGCCCCACCTGCTGTACGTGAGTCCCCTAACATCAGGCCTATGACCCCAGCAGTATTTTTTCATTGGTCTATGACCCAAGTGATGTTATGGCCCCACCTGCTGTACGTGAGTCCCCTAACACCAGGCCTATGACCCCAGCAGATTTTTTTCATTGGTCTATGACCCAAGTGATGTTATGGCCCCACCCGCTGTACGTGAGTCCCCTAACACCAGGCCTATGACCCCAGCGGAAAGTTTTTATTGGTCTCTGACCCAAGTGATGTTAGTGCCCCACCCGCTGTACGTGAGTCCCCCTAACACCAGGCCTATGACCCCAGCGGAAAGTTTTTATTGGTCTCTGACCCAAGTGATGTTAGTGCCCCACCCGCTGTACGTGAGTCTCCCTAACACCAGGCCTATGACCACAGCGGTAATTTTCATTTATTTCACAATTAAATTTACCTCTAATTGTGTAACTTAATCATTTCTCCCATCAATTCCTTTTTTTCTTTTATTTGTGTTGTTTTATAAATCCGGTCATTTCAGTTTAACCAAACGTAAATAATAAAGTTTTGTCTCAAGCCTCATCCCTGTGAGCACTGATAATTCCAATCCAGTTCATCATACAATTTCATCATTACCTATGTCCCTATAATAAAAAGCCCACAAGCTAATTCTAAATATCTTTAAATACTATAACCCCCAAAAGAAATAAAAATAAAATTACATTAAGTACTGTGATCTACATAACCACCTTTAAAATTAAACAAAATATTATCTGTGAATTCTGGGTTAAATTTTAAAAAAAAGCCCTCGAAGAAAACGTAAAAAAACAACAATATCAATCGTTACCTTTGTTGCCTAATTCTCTTATTGTGAGCACAGAGAATCACACTTACTTTTAGTTTTATATTTACATTTCTCAATATTTTAAGTGAACTGTAATGTTCTTGTTTTTTGAGAAATAAATGTCTTTAAACCGAAAATATATCTTATGTCGGAGCAATAAGTCTATCTATAGTGTATTCAAATCCTAATATCAAATTGATGTTAAAGAAACTTGAATATTAATTTAGTCGTAGCGCAATTGAATTTTCCGAAATTGACCTTTACGTGTAGATATCAAAATTATTATTTTTAAACTAATTCGTTTATATGTTTGAAAATTAAATAGCAAACGCAGCTCGTTATCATCTGCCTAGCCTTCTCCCAACCATGTTGGGGTCGGCTTCCAGTCCAACCAGATGCAGCTGAGTACCAGCATTCAACATGGAGCGACTGCCTATCTGACCTTCACAACCAGATTACTGGGTAATATGATATATCCCATGGTTGTCAGACTTTCGGGCTTCTGACGACCCGTAACGACTGTCCAAGATCTACGAAATACGATCAATGGCTTAACGTGCTTTCCGAGGCACGGAAGGGTCTCGATATGCAAAAATGGCCACCCATCCACGGAGCTATCGCGGCAAGCGTAGCCTAACCTGAACGATCGACCCGTGCGGCTGTTGTGACTTACGCAGCTATTAAAATGCAGAAAATAATGAATCAACATTATGACGTTTTTAGCATCTTACTTTTTTTCTAAAGTAATTCCTAATTAACGGTTTCTTCTTATACTTTTCTAATGCTATGGTAAATAATAAAATACGTTACCAGCCAAGGGTGTATAACCGTACCACGTAACGGTTTCTTGTTTTAAGTACGTGTATCATTAAAACTTTACGAAAAACGGAATCACTTTGCAATTTTTTTTATTTATGGCTAACGTAAAAAGTGGCTAGATAGTTAGTTCTAAAATTAACATTTGTAACCGGTACCTTCTTTCTGTGCAATTAAAGAATTATTGTATTCTAAACATCTCAGATTGCGAAGTTTCACTTTTGTGATCACTTGCATAGTACTATTTCCCCCTTTTTCAAAATTGTATCGTATAATAATTTTTAAAGAAACTGTTTCAACGACTATTAAGTAGTTAACATATTTCCATTCCCAATAATCCAAACATGAACCAAATGCCTTATAGACAATAATAATGGTATTTGATTATTTATTGAATAATGATGTAAAAGTGATTGGCAATAACTAGTCTCTAAATTTAATCATCTTATCCATTTGTGTTTTGTTTTAATGTAAAAGAACCTCAGACTTCACCGATTTCATTTACTTCTTATTACCACAAAGCTTCCTCATATTTTTATTAAAATTTGAGGTACCACAGTCTCAAACCTCACACAGCAACTTGAAGCACCGCAGCTCCGATGTCAAAAGCAGCGCGATGTCATTGTCAAGGTGCGAGTGAAGTCAGTGACCGCCGACCAGCGGTTTCAAAAAAGTCGTTAGTAGCCCCACCATCGAACATGAAAATAACAAAATAAATTTCATTAGTAAGCAGTTTTAGAAGGACAGGGAGCAAATCCCACTTCTGATAATAGATAATTCTGTATATAACTATAAGTATTATATAAATATACCAAATATAAAGCCTTGTGTATCAGAATGGTTACGGCTTATTTACTGTGTATGAAGGTTCTTATGAATAAGGTTTGTTGGGAAAGGGTTTCACTAAATAAAGCACAGAAAGACAAGACTACACATATATTTCAATTAGGCTTGTCAGTATTAATCAGAAAGCTAGTCGTCCGTTCCAAAACTAGGTCTTCATGGAGAAGAAGGACAAGAAACTCCATGGAAACAGTACTGAAGTAGGTACTATATAAACCCATTTCTTACATTGCCATACATTATCATTATCTTAAATACATTAATACTATCTCTTGGACCATTGTCCAAGAGAACTCTGAATAATATTAACATAATCACAATTACAACAATATCTAGAAAAGAATATGAATATTCCATTTATATGATTTAAAACATTAGCAATATGGCAACACTATAACCAGTACAACAACATTGTCATAATAGGCAATAATTAGGATATAATATCAATTACTTAACTTACGTGGCCTCTGGTCGATCTTTTCCACACAATCACAACACTAGAACTGACCAACTGAATATCTGCCGAGGAACTGCCCCGATAACATGATTACAATCCTTTTTATATCCTACCAACGTCGAATATCGTGCGGAAATGCCTCACACTACACCTACCGTCATTTTGAACAAATTACAGATCAATACACGTTTTGGCTTAATAACTTCTAACACAGACAATAATAAACCATTGTTATGTAGTGAAACACTTTTAAAACTTTTTAAGGTTATTAAGCAATTCAATAAGAACTGATTCGTAACTTCTCAGTTACGAATCAATTAAAAGAATGTCAATATAAACTGACAGTATTGTGACAGTCATTTGAATCATTACATTAAAGTAAAATGCCAATATAAAACCTAGGATATACTACAAGTATAATTAAATACTTCTTAATTATTTATAGTTATAAAATCTTAGTTATTTTTACTAGTTATAACAATTAGTTTTTGTAAACACTTTATCTAGTCAAATTAGGTACTTCTATATTGGTTTAATGTTTCGTAAATGTGACAGATGTCACTATCCAACCAACAATTATAAAATATCAAAATGAATAATCTAACATCTGCATCAAGGGAGTGCTGTCCAGCTACAGCGACGGGGAGATCATCGATCTCCTTAGGGCGCAGAATAAGCATCTTCTGCAGGACGTCGCTGTCGATGGACAGACCCTAAAGGTGCGCTATAGGAAGCGCGCGAGGAACCCGCATGAATGCCACCCCGTTCTGGAGCTCTCCCCGGAGCTCTGGAAAAGCTACACGCAGGCCCAAAAAGTCCACGTGGGCATAAAGCGATGCTCGATTGAGGACCAGTCCCCACTAGTCCAATGCACTAAGTGCCTTGCATACGGACACAACAAGTCCATATGCAAGGCTGGAAAAGAAGCGTGCAGTTACTGCAGCGGTGCACACAATGTGAGGGACTGCCTTACTCGAGCTGAAGGCAAACAGCCCACCTGCATCAACTGCAAAGTGGCACACGGGACGAGCAGCGACCTGGCACACACAGCGTTCAGCGAAGACTGCCAGGAACGCCAAAAATGGGATGGCATAGCAAGGTCGCGCGTTTCCTATTGCTAAGGGCGACCAAGACACCACACACACCAACCAACCAGTCACCTCTCAAAACACAACAAGACCGATAGCAAGATTGCCGTTTATCCAGGTAAATCTTCAGCGCTCCAAGCTGGCCACAGAAGAACTACACCTGGCGGCGCAGGCAAAGGGAGTTTCAGTAGCACTTGTTCAAGAGCCCTATGTAGGAAGAACAGGTGTGATGAAACAAAGCCCCGGCACGCGAGTCATCCAGTGTAGCCTGAACCGCCAGAAACCAGTAAAAGCCACTATCGTTATTTTCGGGCACAACCTGGAGGTCATCCACGACCCCCAGCTTGTGACCGAGAATGTCGCGGCCGTTTTGCTGAAGGCGGGCCAGGTCAGCTTTGGGGTACTATCGGTCTATTTTGAAGGTGACCAGGACATCGAACCATACCTTTCAGATACACACAACACAATACAAAAATTACACACCAACAACATCCTGGTGGGAGGAGACGTAAACGCCTGGAGCCAGTGGTGGGGAAGTGTTTCCGAAAACCATCGCGGGGCGGCGTACAACTCGTTCCTCAATGAGCGGGATCTCCACATCCTCAATACAGGACAAACTCCGACGTTCGAGACCTATAGAGGAGACAGGTGGTGCACAAGCATCGTCGATGTGACGGTATGCAGCCTGTCACTGCTAGGCAAGGTTGAGGACTGGCGTGTAGAAAGGAGCCTAACAACTTCAGACCACAACGCGATAACCTTCTCCATGCGTTTAGAAAAGGCCTTAGAACCAATTAGGCCGATCTCGACGCGCATCTACAACACCAAGAAGGCAAAGTGGTCCGACTTCAGCACGCACTTCAAGACCAGCTTAGCAGAAAATGACATCACACCAGTCAGAGTCTCGAGCGTCTCGAACCCAGAGGAATTGGAGTCACTCATCACAAAGTACACAATTAACATCCACCGCTCATGCGAGGACGCGATCCCAAAACTGGGGTCGCCTAAACTGAACGCCAAGCCCCCATGGTGGAGCCCTTCTCTAGATCGTCTCAAAAAAGACGCGATGACGAAAAAGAGAAGGATCCGAAATGCAGCCGCAAGCCGGAGACACTTCACCATCCAAGAATACGTACTGGCCAAACAAGCGTACACCACAGCAGCAATGGAAGCAGCCACAGCCAACTGGAAGGAGTTCTGCTCGAAGCAGGACCGAGAGAGCATGTGGGACGGCATCTACAGGGTACTTAGGAAGACAGCCAGAAGACAGGACGACACCCTCCTGAGAAACGCCGCAGGCGAGACGCTCAGCCCAGAGCAATCCGCGGATCTTCTGGCAAAAACCTTCTACCCCGATGACTCAACGGATGCCGAACAGCCATACCACACCGCTCTGAGGAGGCTAGCGGAGAAGGAAAACCCCCGAGGTCTGTCTGCTGACGATCCACCCTTCACGGCCGCGGAGCTGGAAATGGTTCTTCAGAACCAAAATCCGAAAAAAGCTCCCGGCCCCGATGGATTAACGGCAGACATCTGCACAGCAGCAATAAACTGCAATAGGGAAGTGTTCTTAGCGATAGCCAACAGGTGCTTGTCGCTGTCCCACTTCCCGAAGCAGTGGAAGGTCGCCCACGTGTGCATTCTCCGCAAGCCAGGCAAGGACGACTACACCAGCCCAAAGTCGTACAGGCCAATAGGTCTGCTCTCGGTCCTAGGAAAAATCGTCGAGAAACTCCTAGTAGGCAGACTCCAGTGGCACTTCCTCCCGACACTGAACACAAACCAGTACGGTTTCATGCCGCAACGCGGAACCGAGGACGCCCTCTATGCCCTAATGGGACATATCCGTGCCGAAATCAAAGCCAAAAAGATCGTGCTTTTGATATCATTGGACATAGAGGGAGCCTTCGATAATGCGTGGTGGCCAGCACTCAAAAGGCAGATGGTGGTCAAACACTGTCCAAAAAACATCTACGCTCTCGTCACCTCATACCTGGAAGACCGGAACATCAGGGTCAACTACGCCAGAGCGACTAGTGAGAAGGGTACCACGAAAGGATGCGTCCAGGGCTCAATTGCCGGACCGACGTTCTGGAACCTTATCCTAGATTCGCTTTTACACAAGATGGCCAGAATGGGGGTGTACTGCCAAGCCTTCGCAGACGACGTTGTCCTAGTTTTCTCGGACTTTACAGCCGGTCCCCTGCAGCAGTCAGCCAACGACACGCTAGACATAGTATCGGAATGGGGCGTCCAAAATAAGCTACGGTTCGCCGCGCACAAGACCAATGCGATGGTGTTAACGAAGAAGCTTAAGTACGACATTCCGGTACTCCACATGTCGGGTACGCGGCTGAACCTGGTCGAAGAGGTCAAGCTGCTAGGTCTCACAATAGACTCTAAACTCACCTTCAACGCGCACGTGTCCGCAACCTGTAAAAAGGCTGCAGACATCTACAAGCAGCTGGCATGCGCGGCGAAGGTGACTTGGGGTCTCAACAGAGAGATAATTAGGACGATATACGTGTCGGTGATAGAGCCTATCGTGATGTATGCAGCGAGTGCGTGGGCCCCTGCAGCTGAGAAACTGATGACAAGAAATCAGTTTGACTCACTGCAGAGAGGTTTTGCGCAGAAGATCTGCAAAGCATACCGCACGGTGTCTCTGACATCGGCACTTATCCTGTCAGGCCAACTCCCCCTAGATCTCCGGGTAATAGAGGCCGCAACCCTTTTCAAGATCAAAAAGGGCCATTCCCTAGAGTTCATACCGCCGGGTCGTGAGCTGGAGTGCAACGTGCACCACTCCCAAAATCCCCCACACCCACAGAGAGGCGCGCGTGGAACACTACGCGCCACCATCTCGGGTCCGTACAATAGGGGGCGACGGATGTCCCCAGATCCGTCGCCCCTGGACCCATTTAGGGGGGCTGGAAGAGGGCGTTATCCGCCCTCCGCCAACGCCCGGTGCGCCTGCTGCGGGCAGGGTGCGCGGAAGATATCTCCCGCTCCCTTTCCGCAGCCTCCTTCTGCGACATGACTGTTTCGCAGAAGGATACCACCGCGTCCCAGGACCCCTCGCTGCCGACCATCGACTCGACCACGGCCGGCAGCGATAGGTCACTGCCTACTTCTGAGACGAGGACACGACGCGGCTCCTCCCAAGCGGCACATTCTGCCAGCGTATGCCGCGCCGTGTCCTCCCGGCAGTCGACGCAGTGGTGACACCGGGCGTCCGGCTCCCTGTTTATGCGACACAGGTACTTCCCGAAGCAACCATGCCCCGAGAGCACCTGCGTCGCCCGAAACGACAGGGAGCCGTGCCTCCTCCCGAGCCAGGGCCCGAGTACCGGCCGGACCGCCTCGACGGTGGCGAGGCCGGCGGTAGGGCGTGAAAGCCTGTCCTGCCAGCTCGCCACCAGGGCTGCGCGGAGCTGCGACCGACGAAGCTCCATGTGTCGCTCCGTCAGTCGCTCGCCTCGCTCCCGCGCTTCCTCGCGCCACCGATACAGTGACGCGAGTACTTTCGCCTCGAGGAACCTAACCTAACCTAACCTAACCTAACCTAACCTTTTTTTTTTTTTTTTTTTTGATCACGAGGTGGAAATCCTCATGGATGTCCTCCGCCCTGGGGTGGGCGGAGGGGTCTGTCAGACTCTTACTGACTAAAACCACCCCGGTGTTCCGTCCCACACCTACGTCGGGGACCACGGGAACCAATATGTCTTCCGCGATCCCCGACTGGTGCCGGCCCGCCTTCGCGGGCCTCCTCACGTTGGGGGGGAGTGAGGTGTTAAACTCCCCCCCATACATCACAGAGAGGCGCGCGTGGAACACTACGCGCCACCATCTCGGGTCCGTACAATAGGGGGCGACGGATGTCCCCCAATCCGTCGCCCCTGGACCCATTTAGGGGGGCTGGAAGAGGGCGTTGTCCGCCCTCCGCCGGCGCCCGGTGCAACCTAACCTAACCTAACCTAACCTTTTTAACCTAACCTAACCTTTTTTTTTTTTTTTTTTTCGATCACGAGGTGGAAATCCTCATGGATGTCCCCCGCCCTGGGGTGGGCGGAGGGGTCTGTCAGACTCTTACTGACTAAAACCACCCCGGTGTTCCGTCCCACACCTACGTCGGGGACCACGGGAACCAATATGTCTTCCGCGATCCCCGACTGGTGCCGGCCCGCCTTCGCGGGCCTCCTCACGTTGGGGGGGAGTGAGGTGTTAAACTCCCCCCCATACATCACAGAGAGGCGCGCGTGGAACACTACGCGCCACCATCTCGGGTCCGTACAATAGGGGGCGACGGATGTCCCCAGATCCGTCGCCCCTGGACCCATTTAGGGGGGCTGGAAGAGGGCGTTATCCACCCTCCGCCGACGCCCGGTGCGCCTGCAGCGGGCAGGGTGCGCGGAAGATATCTCCCGCTCCCTTTCCGCAGCCTCCTTCTGCGACATGACTGTTTCGCAGAAGGATACCACCGCGTCCCAGGACCCCTCGCTGCCGACCATCGACTCGACCACGGCCGGCAGCAATAGGTCACTGCCTACTTCTGAGACGAGGACACGACGCGGCTCCTCCCAAGCGGCACATTCTGCCAGCGTATGCCGCGCCGTGTCCTCCCGGCAGTCGACGCAGTGGTGACACCGGGCGTCCGGCTCCCTGTTTATGCGACACAGGTACTTCCCGAAGCAACCATGCCCCGAGAGCACCTGCGTCGCCCGAAACGACAGGGAGCCGTGCCTCCTCCCGAGCCAGGGCCCGAGTACCGGCCGGACCGCCTCGACGGTGGCGAGGCCGGCGGTAGGGCGTGAAAGCCTGTCCTGCCAGCTCGCCACCAGGGCTGCGCGGAGCTGCGACCGACGAAGTTCCATGTGTCGCTCCGTCAGTCGCTCGCCTCGCTCCCGCGCTTCCTCGCGCCACCGATACAGTGACGCGAGTACTTTCGCCTCGAGGTCCCACGGTGGGGATCCAGCCAGTACACAGGCCGCCTCGTAGGAGACCGTGCGATATCCCCTGATGACTCTGACGGCCATCGCTCGCTGCGGTCTTCGCAGAACAGCGATGCTGCCGGCCGTCAGGTCAGCCGCCCAGATTGGGGCCCCATACAGGGCCATGGATCGCACGATCCCCACGTAAAGCCGCCTACAGGCGGCGCTCGGGCCCCCCAGATTGGGAAGCAGCGTTGACAGCGCCCCAGCCGCGCCCATCAACTTGGGCGCCAGCCGCCGGAAGTGGGGGCCGAAGTCCCACCGGCTGTCGAGCACCAATCCCAGATATTTCATGGTGGACTCGACAGCGATCCGACACCCCCCGACCACGATGTGTGATCCGGCCGGCGGCGCCTGCCGGGGGCCATGAAAGGCCATGGCCTCCGACTTGTTGAGGGCTACCTCCAGGCCTAGGCGCCGTATGCGGCTCACCACCTGTGAAACCGCAGCCGTCGCCAGCAACGCTGCCTCCCTGTACGAGCTCCCCCGGGCCGTGACCAGCGTGTCATCTGCATAACACGTCAGTTCCACGCCCGGCGGGAGCTCGCCCCTCAGCACCCAGTCGTACCCGATGTTCCACAGGAGCGGGCCAACGACCGAGCCCTGTGGAACACCGCACGACATGCGGCGCTGGTTTCCGCCATCACGTCCCATGTAGGTGACACCCCTATCCTCGAGATAAGCCCCAACGATGTGGCAGAGGTAGGGAGGCACCCGATGGTACAGCAGTGCCTCCCGAATGCAGCTCCAAGGCAGGGTGTTGAAGGCGTTGGAAATGTCTAAGGACACCGCCAACATCACCCCACCCTGGGATACTGCTTCCTCTGCCAGGACTCTCACACGCGATATTGCGTGGATGGTGGAGCGCCCGTGCCGAAAGCCAAACTGGCTCTCGGCCAGGTCAGGCCCCTCTCTGCACAAGTGGTGGACGAGGCGGGCAGCGATAATTCGCTCGAATAATTTCCCGACCTCGTCCAGCAACACTATGGGCCTGTACGCGGACGGTGAGTCCGCTGGGCGCCCTGCCTTCTTGAGCAGGACCAGACGACCTGATTTCCACAGACTGGGAAACCGGCCCTGCTCAAGGCACGCTGTGAAGAGTCCTCTCAGTTGGGGCTCTAGCTCCTTCAGAGCGAGGGCCAACGCGCAGCCGTGTATACCGTCGGGCCCCGGAGCCACGTTCTTGGCCCGGAGCCGCAACACGGCCGCCCCCATCTCTCCTTGTGTCACCTCTGGGACGCTGATGGCGTTCCCTTCTGTAGGCTCTGCGGCTGTGGGCAAAGCCATCAGCGGCGGAGTGTGCTCCGCTCTTGCTGGGAAGAGGGCTGCGACGACCTCCTCCAGCAGCTCTGGTTGGAGACTCTCCGTGAGTGGAGGCGCCGCGGCTCGAAGTTTCCCTCGAACCGCCCGATAGGGGCGCCCCCACGGATCTCCGTCGAGAGTCTCCAACATCTCCTCCCTAGCTCGCGTCTTCGCTTCGCCGATGGCCAGCCACAGAGCCTCCTTCGCCGCGCGGTACACCTCATACAGCGCGGCTTCTTCGTCAGGGACCCGACGACGTCTCCTGCGGTAGTGGGTGTACTGGCGCCTGACCGACACGCAGGCGACACGTAGCCGCGCGATCTCGGCAGACCACCAGTACACCTGGCGCCTCGCTGAATGCGTGTGGACGCGGGGCATGGACGCGTCGCAGATGTGCGTCATCGCCCCGCGGAACCACAGCGCCCCCTCTTCGCCGTCGACGGGTCCGTCTGTTGCCGACTCCCGGCTCCAGGCCTGGACAATAGCAGCCTCCTCGAGAAGTTCCCTGTCGATGCGCTTACGCGCCCAGCGCGGGCCGTCCATTCGCGGGGCCGATGGACGACGGTCGCCGGTGGTCTGGGTGGAGACGTCGAACCGGATATATCTGTGATCCGACAACGTCTCCACCTCCACAGCGACACGCCAGTCGTGGACACGGCTTGCGACAGCAGGGCTTGCAAACGAGACGTCCACTATAGATCCGCCCCGCTGCCGCACGCACGTGTGGACCGAGCCCCGGTTTAGGACAACCAGGCCGGTCGTGACCGCCCACTCTTCCAGCGCCTCGCCCCTAGCGTCGGTCACCGGAGATCCCCACGCCGATGACTTGGCGTTGAGATCCCCTAGTAACAGCACAGGGCGAGGGTGGAGTCGGCCTACGACGGCGCCCAACTCGACAAGGAAGTTCTCGAAGTCGGCGAGGCTCTTGTTGGGCGAGAAATACGCCCCAACCGTGCCAATGCCGTCCGCGAGGGCGGCTACCCAGCCGTGACCTCGGGACGGGTTGACAAGAGCCCCGCCAATTATGGCCACCGAACCGTCCAAGTCTCCCACCCAGTTATCTCTGGGGGGGACAAAGTACGGCTCGGCGACCACAGCCACGTCGATCGACCACGCTGCCATGCTCTGGAGCAAGAGGTCCTGAGCTCTGGCAGCGTGGTTGATATTGCCCTGGAGGAAATGGTAAGGCGCCATTATACGCAGTCCATTCCCTCCACAGCACCATTCCTAGGCCGGGAGTCGGCCGTTGAGCACCCAGGCTGAGGGGGGGGTAAAGAGCCCCCGGCAGCCTTGGCACCCCTTCTTCGCCTCCGCTTTTTGCCCTTTTTGGTGGGCGTACCACAGGCTTTGCCACCCGCTCTGTGCCCAGCGGGCCTCCCTGCAGCAGCACAAAGGCTGCAGTTTGGCGCGGCGGAGCACTGGGTGGCCTTGTGGCCGGGCTGACCGCAGCGATAACACTGGTCGCTGCGGTCTATTTCTGCGGTGCACCGTGCCCTGACATGCCCCATGTCCAGGCAACGGAAACACCGCAAAGCCCTGGGTTGCAGCAGCTTGACCCTCGCTGCAACCCACCCCACCAACAGACGCCCAGCGTTGGCAACCTTATTGGCCGCCGCCACCGGGCACTTCACCCAGATCGCGCCGAGCCCGGATGAGTCGGCGCGGATCTCACCTGTGCGGACATCATCAGGCGGACATCCACCGACTCTGGCGACGGCCGCCGCGACCTCAGCCGGGGTCGTCGAGTCGTCCAGGCCGTCGACACGCAACTCGCTCGTCTTCATGGGCCTGGACACCCGAACGTCCTCCGGGTTGAGGACCTCCTTCAGTTTGGCGGCCAGAATGTCCGCCTTTTTGCTGCTATCGGCACCGGAAACCTGCAGCAGCCGCGCCCCCGTAATGGCCGGCCTCAAAATGAAGCCGGACGGTGTGCCGAGGTCAGGGAAGGCGACCTTGGCTTTCGCCTCCGTCAGGACCGCCTTATACGAAAGGCCCCTCTCGATGGCTCCGGGCTGCAGAGTGATTACTACAGCCGCGGAGCGTGGGGCTGTCGCCCTAGGCGGCCCCTGGGTCTTCCTTCTGGCTGGCGCCGGTGCTCTTGCGGGAGCTGGCTGTGCCGCCTTCTTCTTTTTCTTCCTTCGGACGACCGTCGTCCAGGCCTCCGTAGAAGGTCCGGGCGCAGTCGCCGAGGGAGCACTCGGAGAAGCCGCCGCCTGGGAAGTGGGCGCGGCCTTTGCGGGCTTTCTAGCCACATCTGCGGGCTTTGCGGCCCCCACTGCGGGCTTTTTGGTCCCCTTCCCAGACTGTCTGGGCTCAGTCGTGACCACCGCCTCCTTCCTCCGCTTATCCGCAGCGAGCGGTGGGCGGAGAGTTTCAGCTGGGAGAAGCCTCGGCTCTATGGCCTCTAGCCGAGCCCCCACCATCTGCCCGCACTACACCATGCAGATGCGAGCGATCTTCTCGACCTCTGCATCCGCAAGTGCAGGGGCCGACGAGGGGGCCGACCGTGGAGCCAGCGACGGGACCGGATATGTACCGGTGCGCGGGGCTGCCCGCAGGACGGCAACCTCCCGCTTGAGGTCCTCCAATTCGGATCGAAGACGGCGTTTCTCCTCCTCCCATAACTCCGCCGTCTCCTCCGAGCCTGAACCATTAAGGAGGACCTCAGCCAACTCCTTCATGTACTCCGCCACCTCTTTGAGGGCGCGCGTAAATGTGCCCTTCAGGTTGCCGGATTTTGTGGCAACCTTCAGGATCACATCCATGCTGTCCTGGACCTGGCGGCAATACGCCACCGACGACAAGCCCCCTCCTGCAGCCAACCGAGCTGAGCGCCGCTCCCGCAAATGACGAGTCAGCTCGCTGACTTCGTCCTCCGCTAACGCCTTGCGTTGCGCCCGCTTGGCGGCGCTGGCTTCCGCCTTATTTAGCCCGAGCAGGGAGCCTTCGCTGGTTGGGTCACTCTCCAACACCTCTACGGTCTCCACTGGAGCCGGAGTGTCGGGCCGAGACACCGACGCGAAGCGTCCCCGCTCATCACGCTCCGTGGAACGAGCAGGAGCTCCACTCGCAACCGCTCGTCCTCTCCTACTGCTACCCGTCGGCACCTTTGGCGCCGGCAGGCTGTCTTCGCTAGAGGAGCGTGGCGAGCGCTTACCACGGCGCCTCGCCACCCCCTCTTCCTTCCGCGAGCGCTGCGAGCTCACGCTCGCCACGCTCATCCTGTCGGACGCGGCGTCGGTATCCGACGCTGCACCCGACCCCATACGCTCGACCACTACGATCGGCACCTTCGTCACATTATTTTTGTTTTTTGAAAAATCCATATGATTCCCACGAGTGTGGGGGATGTATAGAGTCCACCTAGGTTCACCCCCTGTCCCTAGGTAAGTGTAAATTTGTAACCCAACCAGGGGGTCCACTGGTACCCTGGCTGGGGGTGCGCTCGTGACTGATGCGCCTCCTGTAACTAAAGTTACAGATGACACTACTCCTCAGCCATTCATACCCTCGCCGCACACCAAAACTTGGTATTAGAGGAATTTTTTATAGAGGTTATCTTCCTCGCGATCCGGGCGGTTAAGCCAAGATCCTCGTCCCGTTCCAAGTCATAAAACATGACCATGATCTCGTCACGGATTACGATTTCGACGGGTGCAGTCAGGAGGATCAGATCCCCCGCTGCTAGCCCGTTGGCAGGTGAGTGCACAACGAGCGCCGCCGTCGTCACCAAACAACCTGTCCTCTGTAAGCAGAGGGAGGAGTGGATGACGGTTGGTCGGTCCAGGTGAACCGACCCAGGAGCATGAAGCTCCGCCCCCCCACGCAGGAATTCGCCACAGTCAATATTGTCTCCGACATGGTGAGAATATTGGCTGTACCCAGAGTGCACCGGCCCAACGGCTGCCCTTTCCCCCGGACGTATCCACAAGGAACGAGCAGCAGTCAAGGCACACGAGGAGGTTTTCTGCACGCACCCCAAACCTAACCTAACCTAACCTAACCTAACCTAACCAACCCTAGACGCAAAGGGCTCCGTGAAATTCATCACGGAAACCTTTTACCCGGATGACTTGGTCAGCACTGATGATGATTACCATAGCCACATCCGATTGAAAGCGGACCGAGTCAACAAAGAGGAGAACAGGGATAGCCACGATCCACCCTTCACCATGGCAGAATTGAAATCAGCCAGCGCTTCGTTCAACCCCAAAAAGGCTCCGGGAATAGATGGCCTCACAGCCGACATCTGTAGCCGTGCCAATGGAAGTGCGCCAGAGATGTTCCTGGCCCTTCTGAACAAATGCCTGGAATGTGGGTACTTCCCACAACCTTGGAAGGAGGCAACGGTTGTGGTATTAAAGAAACCGGGTAAAGCTGCATCCGCAACAAGATTGATGAAAAGAAAATTGTTATACTTATATCGCTAGACATAGAGGGAGCCTTCGACAGCGCCTGGTGGCCGGCTATCAGAGTCCGACTGGCTGAGGAAGAGTGTCCAGTCAACCTGAGGAGGGTCATCGACAGCTACTTGACGGACAGAAGGGTCAGAGTCCGGTATGGTGGAGAGGAATATACAAAGGGAACAGGCAAAGGCTGTGTGCAGGGCTCCATCGGAGGCCCCTTTTTCTGGAACCTGCTCCTGGACCCACTTTTAAAGACTTTGCAGATTAGGGGGGATTACTCCCAGGCATTCGCGGACGATGTTGTTCTTGTCTTCGATGGTGACACAGCAATAGAAATCGAGCGGAAAGCCAACGCCGCCCTCGACCATGTTCGGGCGTGGGGGGTTAAAAACAAACTTAGATTTGCACTACATAAAACGAATGCGATGGTCATCACAAAGAGACTCAAATATGATACCCCACGCCTGAGCATGGGCGGGATTGACATTACAATTTCGAGAGAAATTAAGATTTTGGGTGTCACCATCGACGACAAGCTGACATTTAACACTCATGTCTCTAATGTTTGCCGCAGGGCCATAGGTGTATACAAGCAATTGTGTAGGGCGGCAAGGGTGAGTTGGGGACTTAGTCCAGCGGTAATTAAAATTATATATACAGCCACCATAGAGCCGATCGTCCTGTACGCCGCCAGTTTATGGGCCCAAGCGGCGAATAAAGTGGGAATTAAAAAGCAGCTGGCTGCCGTGCAACGTGGAATTGCACAGAAAATGTGCTAAGCCTACCGCACTGTCTCCCTCAACTCAGCACTGGTTCTGACTGGGATGCTCCCTCTAGATCTCCGGGTCCGCGAGGCGGCCTCACTTTATGAGACCAGGAGAGGCGTATCCCAGGCAGTGCTGGCGGGTAGGGAGGTGGAGCGGGTGGCATCCGCTATGGAATCCCCGCATCCAGCTAGGCGTATCGACCTGGAGTTCGTGAGCCTGGCGAACCGTGAGCAAGTCGACGCCAGCGCCGACTTGGAGGTTAAAATCTTCACAGATGGTAGCAAAATTGGCGGGCGCGTCGGGGCCGCACTTTCTATATGGAGGGGCGACGCCGAGGCGCGTGCAATCAGGTTAGCGCTGTCGGACTACTGCACGGTTTACCAGGCGGAACTCCTGGCGAACAAGGGAAATCCAGAAGCACTCGGCATCCAGTTTCGGAGTGTACAGCGACTCCATGGCGGCCCTCCAGACAGTGAAAAACCACTGCTGCCTTCACCCCCTGGCAGTGGAAGCTAGGGATAATTTAACATTAATATCCCACCAAAACAAGGTCGTTAACTTGTTTTGGATAAAAGCCCACGCAGGGTTAGAGGGCAACGAAAGAGCAGATCAGCTGGCAAAGGAGGCCGCCCTGAATAGCAAGAGGAAGCCTGACTACGACCTGTGCCCGGTTTCTTTCATCAAGCGTCACATTCGTATGGCGACGCTTGATGAATGGAACCAAAGGTATACGGCGGGTCAGACAGCCTCCATTACTAAAATGTTTTTCCCGGACGCAGTTGTTATAAAATAGTAATAATTTGATTACGATGTTCTATGCAATTAATGTATTTAATTAATATCTTAAATAATTAGATGATTTATTGAATTATTACAAATAATTCAATAAAGATAAATAGGTTATAAAGATCATTTGTTGTTTTCGTCAAGTTATGTTTGTTATAATTTGTAAAGGAACCACGTGTTCTTTTTATAGCAAGAATCATATAGCTATGTAGTAAATAAATCTTTTTAGAATTTTTGATAACCTTGGTAATGAATCCTACACCATAAAACCATTAGATTATAAACACGTGTTCTTTTAGAGTTGTTTATTACAAAGTATAAAAGAGGAGGTATTCGGACGATGTGGATCATTCTGTGTCCGACCGTTATAGCGAGAAGTTGCTCGGTAGATGTTCAGTGAGTTATAGTGCTGTTGTTATGTGGAAAAGATCGACCAGAGGTCACGTAAGTTAAGTGATTTGATATTATATCCCTATTAATGCTTATTATGACAGTGTTGTTGTACCGTTTATATTGTTGCCAATATTACTAGTATTTTAAATCATATAAATGGAATATTCATATTCTTTTCCCAGATATTGTTATTATTGAGAATATGTTGATACTTATTATTCTGAGTTCTCTTGGACAGTGGTCCAAGAGATAGAAATAATGAATTTAAGATAATGATAATTTATGGCAATGTAAGAAATATATTGATATAATACTTCAATACTGCTTCCCTGGAGTTTCTTGTCCTTCTTCTCCATGAAGACCTAGTTTTGGAACGGACGACTAGCTTTCTGATTAATTGCTGACAAGCCTAATTGAAATAAATGTCTAGTCTTGTCTTTCTGTGCTTTACTTAATGAAACCCTTTCCCAAGAAACCATATTAATAAGAACCTTCATACACAGTAAATAAGCCGTAACCATTCTGACATTTTAAGCTAGATATTTAGTATATATATGTATATACATAATATATACATATATATAATGCTTATAATTATATACTACTTAATCTATCATCAGAAGTGGCGATTGCTCCCTGTCCTTTTGAAACCACTTACTAATGAATTTTATTTTCTTATTTTCATGCTCGACGGTGGAGCTACTAACGATCTTTTGGAAACCGGTGGTTGGCGGATCGCTGACTTCACTCGCACCGCAACAATAACATCACGCTGCCTTTGACATCGGTGCTGCGGTGCTGCAAGTTGCTGTGTGAGGTTTGAGTCTGTGGAACCTCAACTTTTTGTAAGAATATTTGGAAACTTTCCCGAAATAAGGACTAAATTAACGTGAAGTCCTAAGAGGCTCTTTTACATTAAAAAGAAATACAAGTGGATGAGATGATTAAATTTAGAGACTAGGTATTGCCAATCACTTTTACATCATTATTCAGTATGTCGTGGATTGATGGCGCCACGGTACGACAGACAGCGCCATCTAGCGAGTAGTTTTGTAACTAATTTAAAATTACAAAAATATCGTTACCGGAAACGCAAGCGCGCCCTACCGCTTGGACACGATCGTCGGTAGAGGGGATGCAGCGAGGACTAGCAGAGGGAAGGAGTGTGGCGACAGTCTAACTCCAACAGTCTTAGCAGACGCTCGGTACCAACGCACGTGTTTGTTTCGCATACAGCCTAGTTTAAAATAAAGTGATTGTATTTAAATTATCTTTTGTTCGAGTACCCACGACAGTGCCCACATCTAATTTAAACTATGTCGGATCGTGAAGAAGATCCAATGCCTCGCATCTCGGCCACCCAGGCTGCGACATCAGAACTGGGCTGCACTCGAACAGAAGAAATAACGGAAAACGGAGCAATGACGTCACGGTGCGACGAGAATTTACTTCGTACGCTGCTGGCTGCTCAAAACCAGAACATGATGTCCCTGATAGAAGCCATCAAGGGTCCAGCAGGTACCAAGCATATTTCTTTGCCGGAATTTGACCCGGATAAGCCGGATGTAGACGCACGTGCCTGGTGTACTACAGCGGATCTGTGTCTATCGGAGGTACCGGTTCAAGGAAGTGCGCTGATCATCACATTAAGCAAGGCTATGAAAGGAAGTGCGTCACGTTGGCTCGCGCAAGTAACGTTTGCGGGTATGACATGGCGTGACTTCAAAAGCCTGTTTTTATCCCGTTATGATTGCGTGGACACACCAGCCGCTACCCTTGTCAAGATGATGAGTAGCAAGCCTAAAGAAGATGAATGTTATGCTGCGTACGCCGCCCGATTGTTATCTACGCTTACATCACGCTGGCAAAACATGAGCGCTGAGCAGATAGCTATATGTACGGTGCTTGCTCATATGGCACAATTTGATGGGCGTATACAGAGGATGGCGTTTACCACCGAAGTCAACAATAGAAACAAGCTTCAGTGTGAACTTCAAGCGTTCTCGTTTTTAAAAAGAAAAACGGTTAACTCAACCGACGCCGTTCCAGAGTTCAAGCGATCGAAGTTTCAGTCGACACCACTGAAGTGTCACAACTGCGGTAAAGCAGGTCACCGAGCATCTGACTGCCGATCAAGGAGTGAGGTGAAAGGCAAGGCAACGAATGTTACCGCTTCATCGTCAAGTTCTGCAGGACCAAAGCAGCGTTCGGACATCATCTGTTTCCGATGCGGCAACACCGGACATTTTGCTACGAAATGTCCGCGAAGCAATGGTGGAGGCACCGGCGCGGCTGGCGGCTCAAGCAGTTCCGGGGCAGCGCCTGCAGCAGCGGCGAGCAGTGAGCGACGCGTTGACGTTTGCTATGTCAGTAATCCCAGCAGTGTGCTGATGAACACTGGTGAGTCATACCCATTTTATTACGATTCTGGTGCCGAATGCTCTCTCATCAAAGATAGTGTGTCGTCATCATTCAGTGGCAAGCGTGTAAATAACATTGTAAATTTAACCGGGATTGGTCATAGTAGTGTGCAAAGTACCTTACAAATTTTATCTGAAGTTATGATTAATAATCTACGTTTAGAAATATTATTTCATGTTGTACCGGATAATTGTCTTAAAAATGATATTTTAATTGGCCGTGAGATATTAGATCAAGGATTTAGTGTTAGTATGACATCTGATAGTGTTATTTTGTGTCGTAATAAGGTTGTTAGTTTATGTGATCTTTCAAATACCCTCAAGTACGATTCTAATTGTCAAATTAATTTAGATAAAGTTGATACAGACGTTCCGTCAGAATATCGTTCCCAGTTAATTGATATTCTGTCACAATATTCATCTTCGTTTTCTAGTGGCGTTGCTAGATCCCGTGTTACGACAGGACAGTTGCAAATTCGGCTTATAGATCCTAGTCTTATAGTAAATCGTCGCCCTTATAGGCTTAGTGCTAGTGAACGTGAAGTTGTTACTGCTAAAGTTCGTGAACTAGAGGAAGCAGGTATTATTAGGCCAAGTTGTTCGCCTTTTTCGAGTCCAGTGTTGCTCGTTAAAAAGAAGGACGGTTCAGATCGCATGTGTGTCGACTACAGGCAACTGAATGACAACACTGTGTCTGATAGGTTTCCACTGCCATTGATAGAGGATCTTGTATCTAGGTTAGGTAGTGCCAAATGGTTCACATGTCTTGACATGTTATCAGGCTATCATCAGATTCCAGTACACCCTGAATCAATAGAGCGCACTGCATTCGTCACACCTGACAGTCAGTGGGAATATTTGACCATGCCGTTCGGTTTGAAGAATGCAAGCTCAGTATATCAGCGTGCAGTGATGAAAGCATTGGGTGATCTTGCTTATAGCTATGCGGTTACATACGTCGATGACATTTTAGTTATAGGATCATCCGTGGAGGAGAGTTTAGTTCGTCTTCGCATTGTACTCGATAAATTGACAAAAGCTGGTTTTTCCCTGAATTTTGTTAAGTGTTCATTTCTTAAGCAACGTGTTGAATATTTAGGCTTTGTTATTGAGAACGGTCAGATTAGACCTAACCCTAATAAAATTATAGCTCTGTCTAAACTACCCCCACCTAAAACTATCACTCAACTGAGGCAGTTTATTGGGCTGGCCACTTATTTCAGACAATTTGTGCCACAGTTTTCAAAAACAATGGCTCCTCTATTTCGTTTAACGAGTGGCAAGAATAGGTCCATCGGTTGGGAACCCAGCCATGAGGCCATTCGTCAGAAAATAATTACTTACTTGACCAGTGAGCCAGTTTTAATGATATTTGATAGTCTTGTGTAGTTCGCGAACGAACTAGTTCGAAAGAGCGCTCCCATAGATGAACTACGCGAACTAGTTCGCTCATTTCCCGATCCATAGTTCGTTAGTTCATCAGTTCGCGACCGAATGAGCGAGGATGGCGTCAACCGAACTATTATACGGGACAAAATACAAAAAGGTTTTTGTAATCACTAAACTAGTTATTTATTGCAACAATAAACCTTGGTATTTTTTACAATCATGATCATTTTATGAATTATCATTCAAAGGTTTTTGCTGTTTTTAAAGTCCAAAAATTGGAGGTAAAAGTAGAACATTCCATAATCTTGTCACATGCAGTACGAGCAAAATCTAAACGAGCGGACGATCCGCCTCTCTTTGATTCGAGTTGGGAGTGGATGAACTAGAAGAGCGGATGAACTTGAAGAGCAGAAGAACTAGAAGAGCGGATGAACTAGAAGAGCGAACTAGTTCGTTAAGGAGCGGTGAACTAAACTGAACGATCTCAGTCGCGAACTACTATGCCCAAGCCTAATATTTGACCCTGCGCATTCTATCGAGTTACATACCGATGCTAGTGCTGAAGGATATGGTGCCATTTTTATTCAAAAAATTAATGGGAAACAACATGTGGTTGCTTATTACAGTCGTCGCACGTCCCCAGCTGAATCCAAGTTTCATTCATTTGAATTGGAAACGCTAGCTGTCTTTAACGCAATAAAGCATTTTAGACATTATTTGCTAGGTCGTAAGTTTACTGTTGTGACTGACTGCAGTTCGGTTAAAGCTTCTAAAAACAAAACTGACTTGTCTCCACGAGTTCATCGTTGGTGGGCATACATGCAGTCATTTGAGTTTGACATTATTTATCGCGAAGGCAGTAGGATGAGCCATGTGGATTTTCTTTCCAGAAATCCACTCCCTTCATCTAGAGAAGCTTTCATTCGGGTAGAACAAAAGCGTGTCGATTTAGCTGAGCTTTCTAGCAACTGGTTGCAAGCTGAACAGGAAAAGGACGAAGAGATCAGTAAGATTGTCTCTGATCTTCGTAATGAAGTTTTTCCTGAGGAAACTCGCAAAACTTACGAAATTCGTAAAAATATTCTACATCGTAAAATTCAGCGTAATGGTCGCACTCGATGTCTGCCTATTGTACCAAGATCTCTTAGGTGGTCTGTAATTAATAACGTCCATGAGTCTATTATGCATTTAGGGTGGGAGAAAACTCTCGAAAAGATTTACGAACATTATTGGTTCGAAGGTATGTCGAAATATGTCAGAAAGTTTGTTGACAATTGTATCACCTGTAAAGTTGCGAAGCCCCACTCGGGTAAAGTGCAGGCAGAACTTCACCCAATTCCCAAGTTCAATATTCCATGGCATACCATTCATATTGACGCTTCTGGTAAACTGTCTGGTAAGAACGACATCAAGGAGTACGTGTTTGTCATCATAGATGCGTTTACCAAATTCGTGTTACTTCGTCATTCGCTTAACATCGACACTAGCAGTAGTATTTGCGCTATTAAGTTCTGTATAGGGTTGTTTGGGGCACCGAAACGTATAATAGCAGATCAAGGTCGTTGTTTCGCAAGCAAAGATTTTTCTAGTTTCTGTACTTCTAACAACATAGAGTTGCACTTGATAGCTACAGGAGGTAGTCGTGCAAACGGCCAGGTCGAAAGGGTAATGAGTACTCTCAAGAGTATGTTGACAGCTGTAGAGAGTAGTCGTGACCGCTCTTGGCAGGACGCATTAGGAGAGGTACAGTTGGCTATGAACTCTACTATTAATAGAGTGACTAAATCTAGCCCTCTCGAGTTGATGATTGGTAGGGTAGCGAGACCGCTCAGTTTAGTGACAGCTAATGATGATGATGTGACGGACATTAATTTAGATGAGATTAGAGAGCACGCGACACAGAATATTGAAAAGAATGCTAGTTATGATAAAAATCGATTTGACCAAAATAAGGCTCAGGTTTCTAAGTTAGCTATTAATGATTTTGTTTTAATTGAAAACGAGGAAAGGAATCAAACTAAATTAGACCCTAAATTCAAAGGCCCATTTAAGATTATTGATGTGTTAGACGGAGATAGGTATCTACTTAAGGCGCTTGACTCTAAGCGGACATACAAATACCCACATGACCGTGTGAGGAAGATCCCCGATCACCAAGTTCCTCGAGAATTAGATGTCATAGTTGATGACAGTGGTAGTGAGACCACAGCTGATTAAGTATGGCTTGCACACTCATACTCAAAACGCTAGACCGCACCTCATGAGTAACATGTGGCGATGGGTCTTGAAGTCGTTGGTGCGATTTCTGTCTGTGTTGGTGCACAGAGCGTTATATGTGTTGTAGCACATATTGCGCTAGATTTTTGAGAATCGTTGGTGCGATTCTTGTCTGTGTTGGTGCACAGAGCCCCTCATGTGTTGTAGCATATGTGGTGGCAGATTTAAAAAGAATCGTTGGTGCGATTCTGGCCTGTGTTGGTGCACAGTGTCATGAGTGGAGTATGCATTGCTTATGAATAATGGTAGAGAGTAACAGTATTGTTACAATTTTGTTAACTTGTTGATCGGATCTTTTCCAATTAATTATGTTGTGCAGGAAGCACTGTGTATAAAGCCTTAATAACAGGGCATTGTTAATTATGGCAGTAGATTATTGTACTTAGATTTAGTAGGAATAAAGTACCATTGAGAATCAACCTTTGTATCTATTGGCAGGATAGCCGAGCTAGATTACTCTATAGACATTTTGTCCACAGGTACTACACCCGAGGACGGGTGCTAGTCAGGGATGGCCGTGTCGTGGATTGATGGCGCCACGGTACGACAGACAGCGCCATCTAGCGAGTAGTTTTGTAACTAATTTAAAATTACAAAAATATCGTTACCGGAAACGCAAGCGCGCCCTACCGCTTGGACACGATCGTCGGTAGAGGGGATGCAGCGAGGACTAGCAGAGGGAAGGAGTGTGGCGACAGTCTAACTCCAACAGTCTTAGCAGACGCTCGGTACCAACGCACGTGTTTGTTTCGCATACAGCCTAGTTTAAAATAAAGTGATTGTATTTAAATTATCTTTTGTTCGAGTACCCACGACAGTGCCCACATCTAATTTAAACTATGTCGGATCGTGAAGAAGATCCAATGCCTCGCATCTCGGCCACCCAGGCTGCGACAAGTATATAATCAAATACCATTATTATGTTTACAAGGCATCTGGTTAATGCTTGGATTATTGGGGATGGAAATATGTGACTAAGTTAACTACTTAATAATCATTGAACCAGCTGCTTTAAAATATTATTAGACGACACAAAAAAAAAAAAACAAGTTCACAAAAGTGAAACTTCGCGATCTGAGATGCTTAAAATACAATAATTCTTTATTTTTACAAAAAGAAGGTACGGGCTAACCTAGCCACTTTTAAATAGCAAAGTGAATCCGTTTTTCGTAAATTTTTAATTTATTTTTGTATGATACACGTACTTAAAACAAGAAACCGTTACGTTAGTGCCGTGATACACACTTGGCTGGTAACGTATTTAATTATTTACCATAGCATTACAAAAGTATCAGGAGAAACCGTTGATTAGATTACAAATAAATAAATACATGAAATTCGTTTAGGAAAAGTAAGCTGCTAAAAACGTCATAATGTCGTTCGGGAAAATTAAGATGCTAAAAACGTCACAATGTTGAGACATTATTTCTACATTTTATTTTTTATTGTTGTCTTATCTGCGTTTGCTATTTAATTTTCAAACATAGACACAAAATTAATTTAAAAATAATAATTTTGATACCTACACGTAAACGTCAATTTCAAAATCAAATTTAATTGCATTACGACGATAACCGATAAATCAACCCACATCTTTCATTTTATGAAATAAAATAAAAACAATGAAAATAAAACATTGATGCTGTCAGTGTCACACTATTGATTCGGTTTGAAATGGCTGAATGTCATTCTGTGCCATTTGACGTTACAAACATAAATATGTTGAGTCGGTAAAGCTGTAACATAGTTTTGATCTGACTGTACAAGTACTTTATAAACAATGTTGTTTGAGAAATATTTAAATGTCATTCAAATGATCACGGTAATTAAAAATTACTTGAATTAGGTTCTGATGCTTACAAACTGTTTTGGAGATAATTTTAACGAACAAAACAACATTCGGAATAAACAGTTGTTAGTTTAACGTCCTGAAAATTCAATTTATGCTTCGGATTGATTCTCCATCTCTTCTTCAACAGTGGTCACTGAACCCATTTAAGCGGACAGTCGGGCTCCGTTGAGTCTATTTAAATTAGCTAACACCACCTACCGAAATTAATTTGAGGACGTGTCTTTTGCTTGAATTCATTCTTTATTTTCCAAAGTAGTGAGTATCACAGAGTACGAAAAAAAAGATACTTGAGATACAAGATATTTATTTTGCTATAACATGAGTATACACATAAATGCAAGATGTTACATAAAAGTTCGATTGAAACACTGTCATGTTTTGCCTTAATGGCGTAGAAAATATAAATGAGTTAGGAAATAAAATGATCACAGCACTATTAACTCAAACATGAATTACAACAATAATTAACAAAAAGGTCAAAAAGTTCTGAACTGCATAATGTCACAATTCAATTAGTATCTGTGAGTGGTACAGGTAGGTAAAATTCTTGTCTGAAGTATCTGTAAGTACCTACATATTATGGTTGTTAGCACAGAACTGATTCATTCTGTGCCCCGTACTGGTATAGGCTGTCTTACGGTGGAACAGATTTCCTCTTTCTCTGTAATTGTACAGTTTATAGTAGAATCTTACTTATTATTTACAAAGCAAAGTAGGTGCAACATTATTTGAAATAAGGTAGGTAAACAAAAAAAAAAAATGACATAATGACACGGTAAACTTAATTTTTGTAAAAAACTTGTAGGTACATGTTAAGGTTGACAATTTGTTATATAAATAATCATAAGTCAAAAATAATTTAAAGTCAGGGTTATATTAGTATATCGGTCAAAAACTCGTTAGTGCTGTAATAAGCATTATCTAACAAGAAAGAGCCTTTTCAACCTATTTCTTAATTTTGCAGTTCAAATCGTCTCTCCAATATTTTGATAATTTATTATTTATTTATGGTTGGCACCATACAGAATACACCCTTACTGAGTAGGTCAGTTCGAGATCTCGGAATGAAAAGTTTGCTATTGTCGCGTCTGTTTCGAATTACTTTACAGTGACAATAGGGGAAATAGGTTTGGGTTCATTTTGACAAACATAATGATTTCAAAAATGTACATAGATGGAAGGGTCAAAATCTTATATTTTCTAAACAATGGTTTACAACTGTCAGTGACATGGAGTCCGAACATGGTTCTTAGACACCTCTTCTGGGCTTTAAAAACATAACTAAAAAAAAAAAACTTTTTCATAAGATTGATATCCGTGAAATAATGGTTTTTGCTTTGGTTTGTGACGTATTATTTAAAGGTATTGCTTCCAAAGTAAAGTATTGGTCGGGGTGGCCATGTCATAAATTTATGAAAATTTGAATAGAAAATTTGTTTGTTTATAGTAATATTGTCAGATTGACCGAGCGGTTCATTATTTGAATTATTTTTATAATCACTAGCTAGTGCTTCAATTCTACTGCTGTTGAATAGTAATGGCTCTTTGAATTATTTCTTTGGCAATTGTTTTATAAATTTAACTATACCGATAAGCGATTCATTATTTGTCAAAATTGTTAAAGTACTTAGCCTGTTCCTATTAACGTAGGGAGGTAAAGAAAAACAAAAGGTTTCGATACATAGGTAGATAAGATTTATTAAGTTAAGAGTACTTGATTCGAAAATCAATGTATACGTATTATGTATTGTTTGTTGAATCTGTCAACATAAAGAATTGTATTTGAGGGCCAATGGCTGTACCTGTGGCTGTGCCTGTGGCTTTGCCTGTGGCTGTGCCTGTGGTTATGCCATTTTGATCATATGGCTGTGTCTGTGAACCTATGGCTGTGCTTTGGCTGTGCCTTGGTTCTGTGACTGTGCCTTTGATCTTGGGGCTGTGCCTGTGAACCTATGGCTGTGCTTTGGCTGTGCCTTGGTTCTGTGGCTGTGCTTTTGGCCTTGGGGCTGTGCCTGTGAACCTATGGCTGTGCTTTGGCTGTGCCTTGGTTCTGTGGCTGTGCCCTTGTTTGTATATATGTATATATAAAAAAAAAACAATCATATTGTAAACTGTGTAGCGCCTAAACATATTATAATGTATATGGTGTTCTATAAAGAACGAAAATATATAAATATACCAAATTAAAATGACGTACGGCTGAGATGATGATGATGATGAATTAAAATGAAAAATTGTAAGTAATTTAAATGGACGTATTTGTGTTGTACTCCGAGAACGTAGTACATTTCAGAATGGCCGTGTTATAAAATAGTAATAATTTGATTACGATGTTCTACGCAATTAATGTATTTAATTAATATCTTAAATAATTAGATGATTTATTGAATTATTACAAATAATTCAATAAAGATAAATAGGTTATAAAGATCATTTGTTGTTTTCGTCAAGTTATGTTTGTTATAATTTGTAAAGGAACCACGTGTTCTTTTTATAGCAAGAATCATATAGCTATGTAGTAAATAAATCTTTTTAGAATTTTTGATAACCTTGGTAATGAATCCTACACCATAAAACCATTAGATTATAAACACGTGTTCTTTTAGAGTTGTTTATTACAAAGTATAAAAGAGGAGGTATTCGGACGATGTGGATCATTCTGTGTCCGACCGTTATAGCGAGAAGTTGCTCGGTAGATGTTCAGTGAGTTATAGTGCTGTTGTTATGTGGAAAAGATCGACCAGAGGTCACGTAAGTTAAGTGATTTGATATTATATCCCTATTAATGCTTATTATGACAGTGTTGTTGTACCGTTTATATTGTTGCCAATATTACTAGTATTTTAAATCATATAAATGGAATATTCATATTCTTTTCCCAGATATTGTTATTATTGAGAATATGTTGATACTTATTATTCTGAGTTCTCTTGGACAGTGGTCCAAGAGATAGAAATAATGAATTTAAGATAATGATAATTTATGGCAATGTAAGAAATATATTGATATAATACTTCAATACTGCTTCCCTGGAGTTTCTTGTCCTTCTTCTCCATGAAGACCTAGTTTTGGAACGGACGACTAGCTTTCTGATTAATTGCTGACAAGCCTAATTGAAATAAATGTCTATACTCCATTTGTTTAGGTAGTTAACTAAAGGTAAACAATCTTGATATGTCTTTTTATATAAAATAAATCGTATAAAAGACCAACAAATATTATTTAAATTAAGTTACTTACCTAACATCGGTTTAAGTAAATACCTAATTGTAAACATTTTTAGATTCAATTTTTAGACAGTTTTTTAGATAAAAGACATGTTAAGATTGTTTACATTTAGTTAACTACCTAAACAAATGGAGTATAGTCTTGTCTTTCTGTGCTTTACTTAATGAAACCCTTTCCCAAGAAACCATATTAATAAGAACCTTCATACACAGTAAATAAGCCGTAACCATTCTGACATTTTAAGCTAGATATTTAGTATATATATGTATATACATAATATATACATATATATAATGCTTATAATTATATACTACTTAATCTATCACAGTCATGGCGCACAGGACGGTCAAAAAGTTTCAGATTAAACCGCAGCTAACTCAAATCATGACGGGGCACGGCGGGTTCTCCGAGTACTTGCATCGCTTCAAGTGTTGCAAGTTGCAAGCAGGGCTTGCAAACGAGACGTCCACTATAGATCCGCCCCGCTGCCGCACGCACGTGTGGACCGAGCCCCGGTTTAGGACAACCAGGCCGGTCGTGACCGCCCACTCTTCCAGCGCCTCGCCCCTAGCGTCGGTCACCGGAGATCCCCACGCCGATGACTTGGCGTTGAGATCCCCTAGTAACAGCACAGGGCGAGGGTGGAGTCGGCCTACGACGGTGCCCAACTCGACAAGGAAGTTCTCGAAGTCGGCGAGGCTCTTGTTGGGCGAGAAATACGCCCCAACCGTGCCAATGCCGTCCGCGAGGGCGGCTACCCAGCCGTGACCTCGGGACGGGTTGACAAGAGCCCCGCCAATTATGGCCACCGAACCGTCCAAGTCTCCCACCCAGTTATCTCTGGGGGGGACAAAGTCCGGCTCGGCGACCACAGCCACGTCGATCGACCACGCTGCCATGCTCTGGAGCAAGAGGTCCTGAGCTCTGGCAGCGTGGTTGATATTGCCCTGGAGGAAATGGTAAGGCGCCATTATACGCAGTCCATTCCCTCCACAGCACCATTCCTAGGCCGGGAGTCGGCCGTTGAGCACCCAGGCTGAGGGGGGGGCAAAGAGCCCCCGGCAGCCTTGGCACCCCTTCTTCGCCTCCGCTTTTTGCCCTTTTTAGTGGGCGCACCACAGGCTTTGCCACCCGCTCTGTGCCCAGCGGGCCTCCCTGCAGCAGCACAAAGGCTGCAGTTTGGTGCGGCGGAGCACTGGGTGGCCTTGTGGCCGGGCTGACCGCAGCGATAACACTGCTCGCTGCGGTCTATTTCTGCGATGCACCGTGCCCGGACATGCCCCATATCCAGGCAACGGAAACACCGCAAAGCCCTGGGTTGCAGCAGCTTGACTCTCGCTGCAACCCACCCCACCAACAGACGCCCAGCGTCGGCGACCTTATTGGCCGCCGCCACCGGACACTTCACCCAGATCGCGCCAAGCCCGGAAGAGTCGGCGCGGATCTCGCCTGTGCGGACATCGTCAGCCAGACACCCACCGACCCTGGCGACGGCCGCCGCGACCTCAGCCGGGGTCGTCGAGTCGTCCAGGCCGTCGACGCGCAACTCGCTCGTCTTCTTCCTTTTGACGACCGTCGTCCAGGCCTCCGTAGAAGGTCCGGACGCAGTCGCCGAGGAAGCACTCAGAGAAGCCACCGCCTGGGAATTTGGCGCGGCCTTTGCGGGCTTTCTAGCCGCATCCGCGGGCTTTGCGGCCCCAACTGCGGGCATTTTGGTCCCCTTCCCTGACTGTCTGGGCTCAGTCATGGCCACTGCCTCCTTCCTCCGCTTGTCCGCAGCGAGCGGTGGGCGGAGGGTTTCGGCTGGGAGGAGCCTCGGCTCTATGGCCTCTAGCCGAGCCCCCACCATCTGCCCGCACTGCACCATGCAGATGCGAGCGATCTTCTCGACCTCTGCATCCGCAAGTGCAGGGGCCGATGAGGGGGCCGACCGTGGAGCCAGCGACGGGACCGGATATGTACCGGTGCGCGGGGCTGCCCGCAGGACGGCAACCTCCCGCTTGAGGTCCTCTAATTCGGATCGAAGACGGCGTTTCTCCTCCTCCCATATTTCCGCCGTCTCCTCCGAGCCTGAACCATTAAGGAGGACCTCAGCTGACTCCTTCATGATCTCAGCCACCTCCTTAAGGGCGCGCGTGAATGTGCCCTTCAGGTTGCCGGATTTTGTGGCAACCTTCAGGATCACATCCATGCCGTCCATAACCTGGCGGCAATGCGCCACCCGCGACAAACCCCCTCCTGCAGCCATCCGGGCTGAGCGCCGCTCCTGCAACTGACGAGTCAGCTCGCTGACTTCGTCTTCTGCCACAGCCCTGCGCTGTGCCCGCTTTGCGGCATTGGCTTCCGCCTTATTAAGCCCGAGCAGGGAGCCCTCGCTGGTCGGGTCACTCTCCAACACCTCTACGGCTCCCACTGGAGCCGAAGTGTCGGGTCGAGACACAGACGCGAAGCGTCCCCGCTCGTCGCGCTCCACCGAAGGAACAGCAGCTCGGCCAGCCACTGCTCTACCTCGTCTACTATTGCCCGTCGGCACCTTAGGTGCCGGCAGGCTCTCCTCGCTAGAGGAGCGTGGCGAGCGCTTACCGCGGCGCCTTGCCACCCCCTCTTCCTTCCGTGAGCGCTGCGAGCTCACGCTCGCCACACTCATTCTGTCGGACGCGGCGTCGGTATCCGATGCCGCACCTGACCCCATACGCTCGACCACAACGATCGGCACCTTCATCAAAGAATTTGTTTTATTTGGTTCCATATGAATCCCACGAGTGTGGGGGATATAAAAAGTCCGCCTAGGTTCACCCCCTGTCCCTAGGTAAGTGTAGATTTGTAACCCAACCAGGGGGTCCTGGTACCCTGGCTGGGGGTGCGCTCGTGACTGATGCGCCACCTGTAACTAAAGTTACAGATGACACTACTCCAAGGGACCCCTCATCCCCGAAAATCCACAACCCCCCCCCCCCCCCAAATTTACCTACCCTGCCCCCCTCACCCCAATCGTCACCCCACGAAACCTCCCCCCCCCTCCCCCTCACCCCCTCCCCCCTCAAACGTCTCCCCGTGAAACCTCCCCTCCCCTCCCCCCTCAGGGCTACCTCACCCCCCGCGACCTAACTTTGCTCCCGTAGGAGCTAGAAAGCCGAGTTTGGGCTCATTTGAAAGGGCAGGAAAAGTCCTATAACTTGGCCCCAACAGAATCCCGAATTTCGGCATCCCCACACACGTAGTGACCTGACCACCGCAGAATCCCACTGAAGACCACCACCAGTGCGCCATACGGACTCAGAACATCGAGTCCCATCCAAGAATACGTACTGACCAAACAAGCGTACACCACAGCAGCAATGGAAGCAGCCACAGCCAACTGGAAGGAGTTCTGCTCGAAGTAGGACCGAGAGAGCATGTGGGACGGCATCTACAGGGTACTTAGGAAGACAGCCAGAAGACAGGACGACACCCTCCTGAGAAACGCCGCAGGCGAGACGCTCAGCCCAGAGCAATCCGCGGATCTTCTGGCAAAAACCTTCTACCCCGATGACTCAACGGATGCCGAACAGCCATACCACACCGCTCTGAGGAGGCTAGCGGAGAAGGAAAACCCCCGAGGTCTGTCTGCTGACGATCCACCTTTCACGGCCGCGGAGCTGGAAATGGTTCTTCAGAACCAAAATCCGAAAAAAGCTCCCGGTCCCGATGGATTAACGGCAGACATCTGCACAGCGGCAATAAACTGCAATAGGGAAGTGTTCTTAGCGATAGCCAACAGGTGCTTGTCGCTGTCCCACTTCCCGAAGCAGTGGAAGGTCGCCCACGTGTGCATTCTCCGCAAGCCAGGCAAGGACGACTACACCAGCCCAAAGTCGTACAGGCCAATAGGTCTGCTCTCGGTCCTAGGAAAAATCGTCGAGAAACTCCTAGTAGGCAGACTCCAGTGGCACTTCCTCCCGACACTGAACACAAACCAGTACGGTTTCATGCCGCAACGCGGAACCGAGGACGCCCTCTATGCCCTAATGGGACATATCCGTGCCGAAATCAAAGCCAAAAAGATCGTGCTTTTGATATCATTGGACATAGAGGGAGCCTTCGATAATGCGTGGTGGCCAGCACTCAAAAGGCAGATGGTGGTAAAACACTGTCCAAAAAACATCTACGCTCTCGTCACCTCATACCTGGAAGACCGGAACATCAGGGTCAACTACGCCAGAGCGACTAGTGAGAAGGGTACCACGAAAGGATGCGTCCAGGGCTCAATTGCCGGACCGACGTTCTGGAACCTTATCCTAGATTCGCTTTTACACAAGATGGCCAGAATGGGGGTGTACTGCCAAGCCTTCGCAGACGACGTTGTCCTAGTTTTCTCGGACTTTACAGCCGGTCCCCTGCAGCAGTCAGCCAACGACACGCTAGACATAGTATCGGAATGGGGCGTCCAAAATAAGCTACGTTTCGCCGCGCACAAGACCAATGCGATGGTGTTAACGAAAAAGCTTAAGTACGACATTCCGGTACTCCACATGTCGGGTACGCGGCTGAACCTGGTCGAAGAGGTCAAGCTGCTAGGTCTCACAATAGACTCTAAACTCACCTTCAACGCGCACGTGTCCGCAACCTGTAAAAAGGCTGCAGACATCTACAAGCAGCTGGCATGCGCGGCGAAGGTGACTTGGGGTCTCAACAGAGAGATAATTAGGACGATATACGTGTCGGTGATAGAGCCTATCGTGATGTATGCAGCGAGTGCGTGGGCCCCTGCAGCTGAGAAACTGATGACAAGAAATCAGTTTGACTCACTGCAGGGAGGTTTTGCGCAGAAGATCTGCAAAGCATACCGCACGGTGTCTCTGACATCGGCACTCATCCTGTCAGGCCAACTTACTCCCCCTAGATCTCCGGGTAATCGAGGCCGCAACCCTTTTCAAGATCAAAAAGGGCCATTCCCTAGAGTTCATACCGCCGGGTCGTGAGCTGGAATGCAACGTGCACCACTCCCAAAATCCCCACCCAGCGCTACTCACAACAACAGAGTATGCACGCCTAGAAGACTTGACTCCCGAAACCCTGGAAACCCACCAAGTAATCGGTCCCCAAATATACACCGACGGCAGCAAGATAGAGGGGAAGGTCGGAGCTGCCCTGACCTGGTGGGAAAACGGAAAGGAGTCCAAGTTCAGCACCTTCGGCCTGGAGCCTCACAACACAGTCTTCCAATCGGAAATGTACGCTCTCTACAGGGCTGTCAGGATGACAAGAGAGTCTGGAGAGACATCCGTAAGCATCTTAAGTGACTCTAGGTCGTCACTTGATTTGCTGAGGAGTCCGTCTGTCACTCACCACCTGGCACTCCAAATCAAGAGATGCGTCCGCAAGATCCGAGAGGAGGGCCGAGAAGTGAAGCTCTTTTGGCTCAGGGCCCATGTGGGAACCGCCGGGAATGAAAGAGCGGACGAGCTAGCCAAGGAAGCAGCCCTAACCAAGGAGACAGCAGACTATAACAAGGTCCCCGTATCGTTCGTGAGGAGGAAAATAAATAAATAAATATGTTAGGACAACCAACACACCGTTATCTGATCCCAAACTAGGCAAAGCCTGTACTATGGTAACCAGACAACTGATAAATATACTTATATATTTCTAAATACATACATATTATAGATAAATTACACCCAGACACAGAACAAATGATTGTGCTCATCACACAACATTTGTCCTGGATGGGAATCGAACCCACGACCTCAGTCTTAGCAGTCAGGGTCACTAACCACTAGACTACTAAAATACGGGAGGGGACTATCAGAAAGTGGCAGGCGCGATACGAGTCCTCGAGTACAGGAGCGGTCACAAAAGTGTTCTTCCCAGACGTCCTAGCGGCGAAAAGAACACTCAGAGAAGCAGCCCTCTCACCGGTCCATGTACAAGTCCTAACAGGACACGGAGGATTCTCAGCGTACCTCCACCGCTTCCATCTCAAAGATAGTCCCTCGTGTGTCTGTGACCCTAGCTGTGAAGAAACAGTCTGGCACCTGCTCTTCGAATGCCCAAGGTTTAGTCACGAAAGAATGGAGCTGGAAGTGAAGATCGAAATCCAGCTAAGCCAGTCCACACTCCAAACCATCATGGGGAGACCGGCCACCAGGAAACCATTCTTGGCATTCGCGAGTAAAGTCGCCACTGTAGCAGCAGGGGCCAACAAAACGGACACAACCTTGCATAGTCGAAACCGACTACCACCTGTCACTACCACACCAACAACAACCACGACAACCACAACCACTACAGCAACCACAACAATCACTACACAAGCAACAACGACAAACACACAAAACACAACAGGAATATCACTCACCACAACACAAACTACATGCACTAACACCAACCAACAAACAACACTGGAACAGCCTCTGGCAGCAGCAGTGCCAGAGGCCAGCCTACATCCAGCCCCTAACATCATGCCCATCACACAATTCCTGGCATGTGGAGGAGACGGAGTCCCCGGCGTCAGGCTGCGAGGCGTCCCCCTATTTATGAACAGGGAAGGCGAAAGGTTAGGCATAAGCTTCTGCATAGGCTCAAGCCGAGCTAGGGCCCGTATACCAATATCTCCAGGCCTTGCCGCCTTGATCAACGGAAGCACCGCGAAAACCACCATGAAGGGCAGCAAGTATGCTGCACTGCCTCAAGTGGAAGTAGCCACTCACCGATGCCGTTTATTGCGATCTAAAGGAAAGACGATCGCATTATTCGAGTGGGAAGAGGAGACACCATTCGCTCAGGCAAACGCGTTGCTTCAGAGGATCAGGGAGGCAGGGGAGCATACGGCAGTCACAACCCGCACAATAAGTGTCGACGCAATGATAGTCGGAGGAGAGAGAGGCAACGTCGTAGACCGATTCGGCTGTCTAAAGGCCTCAGAACAACACGAGGTCGTTGTCTATGAGGACAGAGGGGAATCCCTGAGTTTCCTCAAAGCCCCAGGACAACCAACAGCCAAGACGACGAGCCCCACAACAAGCCCGACTACTCAAAGCGGTTCCGAGAGGGCCCAGCAGAAGGCAGCCGCCGAAAAAGCTGCAAAGGAGCAGAGCAAGACTATTAGCCCTGAAGACCAGGCTAAGTCGAGGAGTCGCCTGAAAGCCATCGGCACTTTCCTCAGTGCACTGCTCCCAAGCACCAGTAATGCATCACCATCGCACAAACTGGAAGCAGCAGTGGAGAGGTTCTTCCAGAAGAACCCCAAAAAACCATCACCGCAAAAGCCAGTGCCTACCAGAGTCGACAAAGGGCAAGTCAGCCCACCGACCCTCGCAGTAAACTCGGGCACCACGGACCACGTAAAGAGCGCCGTCCTTGAGTATGTTGCAATCGTGAGAGCGACTAGAGGACGTCGTTGGGGCTTATCCTCGAGATAAGCCCCAACGACGTGGCAGAGGTAGGGAGGCACCCGATGGTACAGCAGTGCCTCCCGAATGCAGCTCCAAGGCAGGGTGTTGAAGGCGTTGGATATGTCCAAGGACACCGCCAACATCACCCCACCCTGGGACACTGCTTCCTCTGCCAGGACTCTCACACGCGATATCGCGTGGATGGTGGAGCGCCCTTGCCGAAAGCCAAACTGACTCTCGGCCAGGTCAGGCCCCTCCCTGCACAAGTGGTGGACGAGGCGGGCAGCGATAATTCGCTCGAATAATTTCCCGACCTCGTCCAGCAACACTATGGGCCTGTACGCGGACGGTGAGTCCGCAGGGCGCCCCGCCTTCTTGAGCAGGACCAGACGACCTGATTTCCACAAACCAGGAAACCGGCCCTGCTCAAGGCACGCTGTGAAGAGTCCTCTCAGTTGGGGCTCTAGCTCCTTCAAAGCGAGGGCCAACGCGCAGCCGTGTATACCTTCAGGCCCCGGAGCCACGTTCTTGGCCCGGAGCCGCAACACGGCCGCCCCCATCTCTCCTTGTGTCACCTCTGGGACGCTGATGGCGTTCCCTTCTGTAGGCTCTGCGGCTGTGGGCAAAGCCATCGGCGGCGGAGTGTGCTCCGCTCTTGCCGGGAAGAGGGCTGCGACGACCTCCTCCAGCAGCTCTGGTTGGAGACTCTCCGTTAGTGGAGGCGCCGTGGCTCGAAGTTTCCCACGAACCGCCCGATAGGGGCGCCCCCACGGATCTCCGTCGAGTCTCCAACATCTCCTCCCTAGCTCGCGTCTTCGCTTCGCCGATGGCCAGCCACAGAGCCTCCTTCGCCGCGCGGTACACCTCATACAGCGCGGCTTCTTCGTCAGGGACCCGACGACGTCTCCTGCGGTAGTGGGTGTACTGGCGCCTGACCGACACGCAGGCGACACGTAGCCGCGCGATCTCGGCAGACCACCAGTACACCTGGCGCCTCGCTGAATGCGTGTGGACGTGGGGCATGGACGCGTCGCAGATGTGAACCTAACCTAACCTTTTTTTTTTTTTTTTTGGTCACGAGGTTGAAATCCTCATGGATGTCCTCCGCCCTGGGGTGGGCGGAGGGGTCTGTCAGACTCTTACTGACTAAAACAAATCAATCAAGTCGTGTGCGATGCGCGGTCGGAAACGGACGCGTTTGCGCACTTCAGCAAGAATATTTTATTCGCGTTTTGTGCAGCGGTAATAGCTGCCCGATTTGTTCGCAATGGCTACAAATCAAGTCATTGTCAACGAGCTTTTGGCATTCGTCAAACATGCCATCGACTACATGGACGAGGTCAGCATCTTGCAGATCTGCAAGTCTTCATTTAAAGAGGAAGAGGTACGCAGTGCCAAGTTGCTGCTGTTTCAAACACTCGACCAAGTCGGACAGATGCCATCTCGACGGAGGGATGGTGGCGAGAAGAGTCTGCAGGACATCATCGACCTGCTGAAGAGGACCGATCCGGATGACGTGCCAGATTTTGTAGTGAAGGACTTGCACAAGCTGCCTCCAGTCAATTTCGATCACGTTGACGTCACCAGGCTGCTGAAGGACATCACGTCTCTGAAGGTGAGCCAGGCCGAAATGAAATCCAAGTTGGAGTCATCGGATGTCATCATTGGTGATTTACGAGCCGAAGTAGCGTTGTTGCGCAACGCTATTCCGAAAAGTGGGTCACCGGAAGGCTCCAACGTGAACACACGTCGCGGAGCACAAAATGCTTCTGTCTGCAGTTTTCAGTCGGCGAGTGAATCGACGTCGCCGGCTATCAAGAATGCAGACGTTGCATCGTGTTCGGCTGATCGCGTCGCACCTGCCGGGGAAGCAACGCGTGTAATAGGTACATCGACTCCCAAATGTGCCTATTCTACAATAGTCGCCAAGACGAAACCTGCTACGTCGGAAACAAAACGACAAGCAGAAAGATCCAAGAAGGGTAAGCAGAGTCGCTCGGTATTGAGAGCGACGAAAGGCGCTATGGTGGACCAAAAACAGCAGGGACCATCGAAGCACACGTGCGATGAGGACGGCTTCATCAAGGTGGAGAGAAAGAAAAAGAAGCCTACTTATCGCAACCAGTGCGGGACAGCGCTGGCAGGACCCAACATGCTGCTACGTCCTGCAGTACCGTCGACGCAGCTGTACGTGTCCCGTTTACACCACTCTACGAAGACTGAGGACATCGTCGAGTACATACGGGTGAAGACCAGCTGGACCTTGAGGGTGGAGAAGTTGGAGGCGCGCCATAATACCAACTTTAATTCGTTTGTGGTGCGCGTTCCAACCCAACATTTGGTGACCTTTCTCAAGGAAGAGTTTTGGCCGAAAGGTGTGCTGTATCGGCGATTCCGAGGCCGGCTACGCGACACCTCGCAGCGTAACACGACGCCGTCACTTCGTGTGCAGTAGTTTTTAAGTATATTGTTTAAAATATGTATTAGTTTATTATTGTTTTATATTTATATGTGTATTGTGTTTTATGGGCCTTTAGTTGCCTGAAATAAAGGATAAAATAAAAAATAAAAAATAAATAAAATAAAACCACCCCGGTGTCCCGTCCCACACCTACGTCGGGGACCACGGGAACCAATATGTCTTCCGCGATCCCCGACTGGTGCCGGCCCGCCTTTGCGGGCCTCCTCACGTTGGGGGGGAGTGAGGTGTTAAACTCCCCCCCATACATCACAGAGAGGCGCGCGTGGAACACTACGCGCCACCATCTCGGGTCCGTAGCAATAGGGGGTGACGGATGTCCCCAGATCCGTCGCCCCTGGACCCATTTAGGGGGGCTGGAAGAGGGCGTTGTCCGCCCTCCGCCGACGCCCGGTGCGCCTGCTGCGGGCTGGGTGAGCGGAAGATATCTCCCTCTCCCTTTCCGCAGCCTCCTTCTACGACATGACTGATTCGCAGAAGGATACCACCGCGTCCCAGGACTCCTCGCTGCCAACCATGGACTCGACCACGGCTGGCAGCGATAGGTCACTGCCTACTTCTGAGACGAGGATACGACGCGGCTCCTCCCAAGCGGCACATTCTGCCAGCGTATGCCGCGCCGTATCCTCCCGGCAGTTGACGCAGTGGTGACACCGGGCGTCCGGCTCCCTGTTTATGCGACACAGGTACTTCCCGAAGCAACCATGCCCCGAGAGCACCTGCGTCGCCCGAAACGTAAGGGAGCCGTGCCTCCTCCCGAGCCAGGGCCCGAGTACTGGCCGGACCGCCTCGACGGTGGCGAGGCCGGCGGTAGGGCGTGAAAGCCTGTCCTGCCAGCTCGCCACCAGGGCTGCGCGGAGCTGCGACCGACGAAGCTCCATGTGTCGCTCCGTCAGTCGCTCGCCTCGCTCCCGCGCTTCCTCGCGCCACCACACCAGCACATCAGCAGAAATAGACAAAATTAAAGATCATAAGCAAATTGACACTATTACAGATAACCTCACAAAAGCAATAGAAGAAACATGCAAGCAAGTAATACCGACCAAAAAAGCCCAAGAAGAACTAACCTTGCCGTGGTGGTCTGAGAGACTCGCTGAGATCAAGAGGACCATCGCAACCAAGAAACGCAGGATTCGCTGTGCCGCCAAAATCCGGAAGTCGAAGGTCATAGAAGAGTACCTGGAACAGAAAGAAGAATATGAGTTAGAAGTGGCCAAGGCTCAGACCGAGAGTTGGAAGGGGTTCTGTGGGAAACAGGACAGGGAAGGGGTCTGGGAGGGAATATACAGGGTGATAGGTGGAACGCAGCGTAGGGAGGAGGACTTGCCATTGGAGAGGAACGGTGACGTGCTGGACGCGAGGGGATCGATTTAACTGTTAGCGGAAACTTTTTATCCGGAGGATCTCCCGTAGAATGACAACGCTTATCACCGTTCCATTCGAAGCAAAGCCGAGACTGTTAACCTTGGTGAGCAAAATGAATTTTACGACCCACCCTTAACGTTGGCAGAACTTAAATTCTCAATGGAGTCCTTCAACCCGAAAAAGGCACCGGGATCCGATGGCTTCACCGCGGACATTTGCTGCCACGCCATTACTAACGACCCAGAGTTGTTTATTAGGTTCCTTAACAAATGCCTGGAACACCACCACTTTCCCACGTCCTGGAAGGAGGCAACGGTCATCATACTGAGGAAACCTAGCAAAGACAGCTACTCCACCCCCAAATATATAGGCCGATTGGACTTCTGCTAATACTGGGAAAAATTTTCGAGAAAATGCTAGTGGCCCGCCTAAAGTTCCACCTACTACCAAGAATGAGCACCCCCCAGTACGGATTTATGCCACAATGGAGTACCGAGGACTCCCTCTATGCTCTTTTGCGCCACATACACAAAAAATTGGAGCAAAAAAGATTAATCACGCTCGTATCTTTAGACATAGAGGGAGCCTTCGATAGTGCCTGGTGGCCAGCTATAAAAGTCCGTTTAGTGGAGGAAAACTGTCCGATAAACCTTAGGCGGATCATGGACAGCTACCTCAGCGACCGCAAAGTCTCAATCATGTACGGGGGGGAGGTGTATAGAAAAGACACGAATAAGGGCTGTGTCCAGGGCTCAATTGGAGGCCCAATCCTATGGAACCTCGTCCTAGACCCCCTCCTTAAAGCTGCAGAGAGTAGGGGAACCTTTATACAAGCATTTGCTGATTATGTGGTACTGGTCTTCGACGGAGAGACTGCACTAGAGGCGGGGGAACATGCCAATGCCGCTCTCAACCATGTTCTAGCGTGGGGTGTTGCAAATAAATTGAAGTTTGCACCACAGAAGACAACGGCGATGGTGATAACCAGGAAATTAAAATACGACACACCGCGGCTGAGCATGGGGGGGATTGACATTGGCATGTCAAAAGAAATTAAGCTTCTGGGTGTAACCATCGACCATAAACTGACCTTTAACAGCCACGTTTCACTCGCTTGCAGAAAAGCAATTGCAATCTACAAGCAACTGTGTAGAGCAGCAAAGGTCAGTTGGGGATTGCACTCAGAAGTAATACGGTTGATGTATGTGGCGTGTATAGAGTCCCATCATACTTTACGCTGCTAGCGTATGGGCACCGGCAGCGAGAAAGTTGGGCATCATAAAGCAACTAGGGACCGTCCAGCGAGGAATCACACAAAAAAAAATGTGCAAGGCATACCGCACGGTCTCGCTGAACTCAGCACTGGTGCTGTCTGGGATGCTCCCCCTAGATCTCCGAGTTCGTGAGGCAGCGTCTCTATACGAAGCCAAGAAGGGGATGCCCCAGACGTCGCTGGGGGACAGGGAGGTCGAGCAAATGACAGCTGCAATCGAGGATCCACATCCGGCGGCACGCGACACGTTACAGTTTAACAGCTTGCTGAATCAGGAGCAGTTGGAAAACCAAGATTGGAGGAGGGGTCGGAGCCTCACTGTCCATTTGGAAAGGTGAGACTGAGACCAGAGCCCTCAAACTTGCCTTATCGAAGTACTGCACTGTTTATCAGGCTGAACTCCTAGCGATAGCTAGGGCGACTAGAGAGATAGCACGGATTAAGGAACCTTCCTTTGGAATTTTCAGCGACTCAATGGCGGCTCTTCAAACAATTATAAATCCCGGTTCACACCATCCCCTTGCAGTAGAAGCCAGAGATAATATCAAAACCGCATCCCGCCAGAACAAGGTGGTTAACTTGTTCTGGATTAAAGCTCACGCAGGGCTAGTGGGGAACTAAAGAGCCGACCAACTTGCAAAAGAGGCCGCTGAAAATTCCAAAAGAAAACCTGATTACGATTTGTGTCCGGTCTCATTCATCAAGCGAAGCATTCGTACGGCGACGCTTGATGAGTGGAACCGTCGGTATACAACCAGTGAAACCGCATCCGTGACCAAGATATTCTTCCCGGACGTGCGAGAAGCCTATGTAGTTATCCGCAGGATAGGAACAAACAGCCTGAATACGCAGATAATGACGGGGCATGGCGGATTCTCTGAGTACTTGTGAGCTTCAAGTGCAAGGAGAGTCCGTCGTGCATCTGCGACCCGGATGAAAGCGAAACGGTCCCTCACATACTATTTGACTGCCCACAATTTGCAAAACACCGTTACAACGTAGAAAACACATTGGGAATGAAAGTGACACCAGACAATGCAAAGTATATAATGAAGAATAAAAATGCAGACATATTTCTAGAGTATTGTAAATATATTGTTAAAAGAGTTATTGATAGAAGCAAAACCGCATAAGTAAATATGCTGTCATAATATAATAAAGTACATTAGAGGCTAGCATAATATGAAATAAGTGTTAAATAATCTTAAGGAAAAGTAGGAAATAAATACAATAAAAATTTAAGAAATAGGAATAAGATAAAACTGTGTAGCATAAGATACAAATAATTGTAAGAACAGTACCCCCTATTCTGTAAGCAAATAAAAGTAAGAAATTTAAAATAGTTTAAAAATAAATAGTAATAAATATAATATTGTAAAAAAACCTAGAATAAGAAAACTGTATAAGAAAACTCAAATAATAAAAATTGTGTCACTGTCTTTCACTGTAAAACCTGAAAAATGTATGAAAATAAATAAAGAAAGTTAGCCAGAAAGAAACCTTTTTTTTTTTTGAGGCTGGAAGAGGGCGTTGTCCGCCCTCCGCCGACGCCCGGTGCGCCTGCTGCGGGCTGGGTGAGCGGAAGATATCTCCCGCTCCCTTTCCGCAGCCTCCTTCTGCGACATGACTGATTCGCAGAAGGATACCACCGAACCTAACCTAACCTTTTTTTTTTTTTTGATCACGAGTTGGAAATCCTCATGGATGTCCTCCGCCCTGGGGTGGGCGGAGGGGTCTGTCTGACTCTTACTGACTAAAACCACCCCGGTGTTCCGTCCCACACCTACGTCGAGGACCACGGGAACCAATATGTCTTCCGCGATCCCCGACTGGTGCCGGCCCGCCTTTGCGGGCCTCCTCACGTTGGGGGGAAGTGAGGTGTTAAACTCCCCCCCATACATCACAGAGAGGCGCGCGTGGAACACTACGCGCCACCATCTCGGGTCCTAAGGAATAGGGGGCGACGGATGTCCCCAGATCCGTCGCCCCTGGACCCATTTAGGGGGGCTGGAAGAGGGCGTTGTCCGCCCTCCGCCGACGCCCGGTGCGCCTGCTGCGGGCTGGGTGAGCGGAAGATATCTCCCGCTCCCTTTCCGCAGCCTCCTTCTGCGACTAATTCGCAGAAGGATACCACCGCGTCCCAGGACTCCTCGCTGCCAACCATGGACTCGACCACGGCCGGCAGCGATAGGTCACTGCCTACTTCTGAGACGAGGATACGACGCGGCTCCTCCCAAGCGGCACATTCCGAGCAGGGCCCGAGTACTGGCCGGACCGCCTCGACGGTGGCGAGGCCGGCGGTAGGGCGTGAAAGCCTGTCCTGCCAGCTCGCCACCAGGGCTGCGCGGAGCTGCGACCGACGAAGCTCCATGTGTCGCTCCGTCAGTCGCTCGCCTCGCTCCCGCGCTTTCTTGCGAACCTAACCTAACCTTACCTAACCTAATAGACCACTTTTGGAGTCAGTCACGCTTAGACCCTATGACCCGGATATGGAGCATAGATCCGCCGTTGGCTGCACCCGGGTTAGTTTTCCGACGTTTTATTCTTCCATGTACACGGGCTGGTACATTTGAGTGCACGGTCCTTGGAATTGTTATTGTAATAGCATAGGCCACTACTGCCGGTTGTATCTACTCGTTGTGCGCCGCGCGATCTCCAGGACGACCTTCCTCTTCTGTAAGATCCACCTCGTCCTCTTATATACCCTCGTTTGTTTTGGGTATCTTGAAATTGTTCGAACTGTGCCGTGAGTTTGGCTATCCGCTCACCTACATCTGATGAGGTCGATGGCGTCGTTGTTAACTCCAGTACTTCCTTGGAACGCATGCCTTCCATGATTTTGTCGGCTGCCTGTGCGTTACCTTCCAAATCATTCGTTCCGGTGACAGCTAGTACACTTTTTACTGATGCCGGAAGTTGCCTCATCCACAATTTTGCCAGTGTTTCTTCCTCAATCCTGCCACGAGCCAAGTCACGCATGCGCCTTAATAATTATTGTGTTGGTTTATTTTCAGCCAACTCAAGGTTTAGTAATTTTTCAAAAAGTTGATTGCCACTATCTTCGAATGCTGCAATGAGGCGTGTTTTAATGGCGTTTAATTTTCCAGTCTGCGGAGGTTCACGTAGAATATCGCTCACTTGGTCAAGGACGTCTTTGTTAAGTCTGCCGATAAACATAGTGAATTTGCCTTGTCGCTGAGTTTTTGTGGTGCAAGTATTGCCTCTATCTGAGAAAACCATAGCGACGGTTTATCCTCTCAAGTTTTTTTTTTTTTTGTTTCTCAAACCGTTGGTTTCGTAATTCTATCGTATAAAACATACAATAAAAACTTTTTACAAAAATAGTTTAAAAAACTAAAAAACACGCTTCCATTGAAAACCCTGATATCAATAAAAAATACCTTAAAAGGCACCCCACGCTTTTTTTCCATTATTTTGTACGTTTTAGTTTGGTTTTCAATGGAAGCGTGTTTTTTAGTTTTTTAAACTATTATTTACTTTATATTTTTTAGGGTGTCTTGAATTTTGAGACGTATGTCAGCGTAGTTTGTGACGTAAGTCAGCGTAGTTTGTGACGTATGTCAGCGTAGTTTGTGTCGTATATCAGCGTTTTTTGTGACGTATGTCAGCGTAGTTTTCGAAGACAGTTTTTTGCTGTCCTGGTAACCCTGGCAAGGATAATGGCACAAATTTATGAAATTATAGTATTGTCATCGGTCCCTAACAGGTGTGCAAAGTTTGAATAAAATCTGGTCGTTTAAAGTGGGTCAAAATCGCGCTATAAGGAGTCGGTTACAAACAAACATACATACAAACATACAAGTGAAGCTAATATAAAGCGTGTAAAAAAATAATAGTTTAAAAAAACTAAAAAACACGCTTCCATTGAAAACCAAACTAAAAATTACAAAATAATGGAAAAAAAGCGTGGGGTTTTAAGGTATTTTTTATTGACATCAGGCACCCCACGCTTTTTTTCCATTATTTTTAACCCCCGACGGAAAAAGAGGGGTGTTATAAGTTTGACGTGTCTGTCTGTCTGTCGGTCTGTCTGTGTGTCGGTCTGTCTGTGTGTCGGTCTGTCTGTGTGTCTGTCTGTCTGTGGCATCATAGCTCCCGAACGCATGAAGCGATTTCAATTATTATTATTTTTTATTAAAGGTGACTTATGTGCGAGTGTTCTTAGACTTGTTTGATGAAAATCGGTTGAGCCGTTTAAAAGTTGTGGGGGGTGAAAGTGGGGGAGAATAACCGAATGTCTACAAATATACTCGAGTGGGGTCTCAAATGAAAGCGCACTGAAAGAGAATATTGATGACTTAATCGAGAATGTTCAAGCTTCGCTTGATGAGAAAATTGGTGGTTGGAAAATTGGGACATGGAAATCCGATTGTCACGTGAGAGTATCAATGACTACATCTCAGTCTTTGCAATTCTGCTAAAGATGATTTGTCATGTGGGTTATTAAATAGTTTTCTTTGGTCAAGCTCACAAACTGCTACACCATCCAAGGAAAAGGCCAAGCCTATGTAGCCTGAAACAGAGTAAAAATACTCTACTTAAGGCTACATAGGCTTGGCCTTTTGCGAAAGTACTTTTACCTAAGTAAACCACAGCTTTTTCAACTGTCGTGCCTTGCAACTTATATGCCGTAATCGCCCAACATAAAATGATAGGAAACATTGTTCTTTCAATATTTCCATATCCTCTAAAACCTTGAAAAGTTACATTATATGGCCTTATCAGAATCCATCCATTCTCGTCAACACAACTCCGGCCGATAGTGGCATCATTAAATTCAATTGATATTGTTTTTGGAAGCTTCCCATCTTCCTGTTGGCCAGGGCGAAGTTCTATATATTTACAAATTAACAAAATCTACATTATAATAAGTATACCTATAAAAAGTATAAAATAAAAAATTAAATTTAAAATTTAAAAAACCCCCGACACAAAAACCTAAAATCCCTTTAAAAAGTAAAAAATAATAAAACTCAATCTTGAAGTACCTAAGTATGTATTAATAATTCAAAAAAAAAAATACGTCGCGTTGGGGGACCGCTCTGCGAGGGCAGACGTCGTTGACGGTCGTATCCTAAATGCAATATTTAGAAGTCATTTTATAAAAGTTTTCTTCAGTTAGGTAATAGACTATTTGTTAGTAAATTGTTAGGTTTGGAGCGGTCCCCCAACGCGACGTATTTTTTTTTTTGAATTATTAATACATACTTAGGTACTTCAAGATTGAGTTTTATTATTTTTACTTTTTAAAGGGATTTTAGGTTTTTGTGTCGGGGGTTTTTTAAATTTTAAATTTTGTAATTTTTAGTTTCGTTTTCAATGGAAGCGTGTTTTTTAGTTTTTTTAAACTATTATTTACTATCTATTTTTTTTAGGGTGTTTCGAATTTTGTGACGTATGTCAGCGTAGTTTGTGACAGTTTTTTTGCTGTCCTGTGTGACTATACCCCAATTACCCCAGGCTGATAAAATTTTCGTTTTTCCTAATTACGTTAATATTAGTATTTAAGTCGGTTCCCCCCCGTAGGGGGGAGGGCGGCACCCCGCCTCCGTACCGCCCTATAGAGCTCGGCACCTGACCAGCGGCCTAATTGCGGAACACATTATTGGCAAATGATTGAGACTAATTTGTTTCGTTTTTATCGCAGTTTGTTTAAAATTACGAATTTGGTATTGCGTTACTCCCATAAAGTGTGAAACCAACGGCTAGTCGGTTTGGACGATAAAGAGTGAACGATATGTCAAGAAAAAATGGGCAAACGTCTATTTTTGGAATTGCGTAACATATTTGACAAGCGACAATTTGCTTCAATCGTTGTCATGAAATCAACGGCTAGTTGTATTGAAGCAGAAGGCAAGTTAGTTGTCGCTTTCGTTTTTCGTTCCACTAATTTTAGGATTTAAACGTAAAATCTGCTAAAATATAGCGAAAAAATGTAAGTGATAGTCTTCCTGATAAATTGTGGATGTGATTTTGTGTAAAACTCCAATAATAAATCACTATTAGTGGTATTATGAATATCGAAAGAGCGAGGTGATTTTATAAGGAAAATTGGAAGTTTTCTTCTGTGACAAGTGCTTACAAGGCGACCGCAAGTTATTCTACATCATCTACATGATATTTAAGAAACGAGATAAATTTGTGGCATATTTACGAAAGAAAAATTCGTAACTCGTATCGTAATAAGCTAAACCTATGGCAAGCTGAGCAAGCCAGTTGAGCTGTTACTTATTTGGAAAAGCAAAAAAGCGATCAAGGCAAAGAGGAACAACAATAGACTTCAATAAACATAGGTGCACACACACCATACTTAGACTTATTTCCACAACATGTCTGTTTTACGGTACTTAATTTTCAATACCTATTATTTTCTTTAAAAGTGTTTATCATTGAATATGCTCACTATAGGTATACCTACCTATCTACCTTAATATTGTATGTAGGTATGTACCTTAAATGTTTTTCTCATGTTAAATAATAGTTACATAAGAATATCAAAGTAAATAATTGTTTCGAGTCCATGGATTACAGCCCACTCCGTCTCACAGAGGAGGCCCGTGTCTCAGCAGTGGGAACTATATAGGCAGATTATGCTAATCCCTGTCAAGTTTATTGCACATGTTGCAAATCAATTCAATCAAACAGTATTATTCTTTTCATTCGGTGGATATGAACATAATCAGCATTGTAGTTCATGTCATCAGACTATGGTAGTCTTCAAAATTGTTTTCTAAAGATTGAATTTCAATGTTACTGTAGAGCATCATAATACTTATTTATTTCTGTTTATTATGAGGCGCCCTTCAAAATAGTTTTTCGCATTTAATAGGTTTTGCTTCATATAAAGCAAAGCAATGTACCTATGTAGTTATATCATAGGTCCATCAATTTTTTTATCTAATACCAGACTTTAAATTATAATGATGGATATTCCATCATCCATTAATCATCCAGTTGGAGGATGCGGATGTACTTAAATTCTTTTTTTCTTTCAGGTAGGTCAACTACACTAAACAGGAGAATTGTAAACTTTCTCTTGTGCCCTCACAGCAAACATTACTAAGCTGTATTTAAATTATAAATAATGATTTCCACAAGATAATACTGCAAGAGGAGAGGAAGAATTTACAAAGGGTTATTCCCAGTTGTCGCCACTGGTGACGCCACCACTGGCGACAAATGGGAATATTTTTCAAAAAAAATCCCAGTTGTCACCAGTGGTGGCGCCACCAGTGGCGACAGATGGGAAATATAAAGTGATACGCCTCCGGTGGGGGCGATGCTAGAGCTGAATTATAGTGATGGGGTTTCATTATTGTATCACTAACGAGGTTTTAAATAGGTATATTTTATATTTTCTTAAATAAAACTTTTACACGTTACTTGGGAAGATATATATTTTTATAAATCACAATATTTGTATTCATTGAGATTTCATGAAGGACATTGTTATCCTAAAATAATAAAAAATATAAGTAATCGTAGCGTACATTAAACAAATAAAATAAAGTGTATTAAAATAATTCATTACAAATTAACGTTCACAATAAAAGTGACAAACGTGCACAAAATGGCCGCCTGTTTCTCTTTTGTGTTGGCATGAGCGTGCACAAACGTGTTGGCATGAGCTTTATGTTAAAAGTTTTTTCATATAAATAATAATAATAAATGAAAGCCGAAAACTTACTTTTATCTTTATAATTTCTTTACACTTGTATTTTCGTTTGATGCATTCCCACACAGTTAACCCACTTTTATGTTTCCTTTTTATATGATATTGGAAACCTGCGCGAAGCAGAATAGTCCCGTGACGTCTTTTTATATAAACTAACGAAACTTCACCAGAACTGCACGACGCACTTGACCCTGACATTGTTGTTGTTGTTGTCACTGGTAAGTGTTACGTCACTGGTCTACGAACCGACAACAGCATAGTGGGGGGGTTGATCGACAGGATCGGAGCGCGGAAGTTATGGCTGATTGTAAATATATTGCAATTATGTACATATTCATTACTATTTAGTTTGTGATAAGAACCTAATAATATAGTTTTAAGTAAAATAATTATACGATCTGTAATAGTTGTAGTACTGGAAACTGTACTTGTGCAGTTTTAATCTCAATGAATACAAATATTGTGATTTATAAAAATATATATCTTCCCAAGTAACGTGTAAAAGTTTTATTTAAGAAAATATAAAATATACCTATTTAAAACTTCGTTAGTGATACAATAATGAAACCCCATCACTATAATTCAGCTCTAGCATCGCCCCCACCGGAGGCGTATCACTTTATATTTCCCATCTGTCGCCACTGGTGGCGCCACCACTGGTGACAACTGGGATTTTTTTTGAAAAATATTCCCATTTGTCGCCAGTGGTGGCGTCACCAGTGGCGACAACTGGGAATAACCCTTTACAAATACTATTGTCTGAATGTAATTATATTCAATAAAAATGATTGTTTTTGATAACCATAATATATTTGTTTCTGTTTACCTCAAGGTGATAATGAATGCCAGTTAATTAAGTTACACACCATTATTTTATAAACAGTATCACTTTAATAGTCCATAACTAGTCTTTATTTCTTTTTTTAAACTTAATGCTTATGTAAATATTTCATAACAAGTTATTTTTATTTGTACCTATATAGTTCATAAATGAAACACTATTAAAGTTAACACTGTTTTTAATCAACACAGTATGTACATAATTATGTTTATATCGCTGTTCAAATAATATTGAATGGTTTTCTAAACACATTTATTATCTTTAAAGAACAATATTCGGTTTCTATTTCTGCCCTTCAGAAGCTTAAAAACTGAAGTGGTTGCAGAGCAGCAGTAACAGTGCAGTCAGAAGTAGATCTCAGCAGTGGTCAAAGGAAATAGCAAAAGCATCATTCATGCTGCTTTCAAATCTTCAAAGGTGTAACCCTCGAGGACTCTCCTGCAGATTTAAAACAAAATCAAATTATTTTCTGCTCAGTTATAGTACTTAATAAATAATGCAGCAAACTAGGCTCATTAACTAGACTTTCATCGAGCCACGGCTGGGCAAAAGCTCTAGGCCTAGTCATTGCTGGCAGTTGTTTCACCAATTTTTATTGATCAGCTATTTTTATTGAACATAACACTAAATTAGAATTACAAACAATACTTATACACAAAATATATGATGTGATTTATTTAATTTGCCTAAATAAATATATTCATAATTATGAGTTGCCGATTGATTCTTAGCATCCATACATAAACTCACGCTTTTTTCCCATGGGGGTAGGCAGAAAGTACAGAATGCCACCTACGATCCTTGCATACTGTTTTTGCTTTGTTTACGTTCATACATCTGGTCATACACGCACGCCGGTTACCAGTACTATGCACCTGACCTTTCTGAACAGCACCAAAAAGGTATGTCCTCCTAGGGTGTCCCAGTGTTCTGGCGTGTCCAGTCACATCTGCCTTGTAAATACTTGTTGTTAGCCGCCTATCATTCATCTACTCCAGACCAAACCATCAAAGCATACTTAACTCTTGTTCTTAACTGTGACAAAAGGCTCACCTCCAATGATTGATACAGAAGATTGTATTTCTATGTCCAGCCTTGCCAGCAAATTCTTTGTAAGAAAATCCCCTGTATGTCAACTAGCTTGATGTTGGTAGGGAAGTGTTCCATTCATGTAGGTTCAGCTGTAGCACCTTCTGCGAAAATATGATTAATGTATTGTTGTTACTTGGTTACTTAGTGGTTATTTTAGTTTGCATCAGCATCTACATACATACAAAAATATCAAATAACAATATATCTCATTTGTTAGAATGTGAGGCTGACATACATAATCATTACTTTAACTAGAAATAAGTTGCAGAAGTCTACACAGTAAAATAATGGTTGTCCGTTTGGTCAATAATGTACCTACAGCTACAATAATCACTTCTACACGCGTAATTCCTATTTACATTGGTGTACTTACTTGCAGTGGTGATATTGACTTGTCCTTTTCGTTTTGGAGCAAAACAGCGTAAGTCGTAATGCAGCCAGTACAAAACGAAGACAGAGCCCTATTCCTTGCCAAAGATCTTCCAAACCAACCCACGAGTAGTTACTCGAGGGTAGGTGGAATATTTAGTTAAATGTTGTGCTACTAGAAATTTTCCAAAACTGCTTTTCAATGGCCCAAGCCCGTGTATCTGTATACGAATAGTAAATATAATGCAAAACATAACAACTTTCAACAAAATGATAGATAGCGGTTTTTTTTTACTCAGTGTTGCCAATTTTTCTCCCGAGTCAATGTTTTTCTCACTGATGGCGGTTCTTCTAAAATAAACTATATTCGCAAATTTTATATTATTTATTCGTATTACTGTCATTCAGTCGTCGTTTTGAGGATGAAATAAAACTTATCATGTTATAATTATAGTCTTTGTTATAACATAATTACTATAGATAATATAACACGACAATTACTGGAAAAGTAAGTGAAGCTATTTGTTTGATTTTTAGCTACACAATAATGGAATAATGGTTAATTTTACTATCCCGAAAGTAGGCTCCAATGGCATATTTTTTCAAAATCACGTTTTTCGATATTAACACTGGCGCTATTCACTATATTTGTCATGCTAAACTATCTTTCCAAATCAACGTTGTATCCAATGTGGTTTCGGCATTTAAAAATAACCATAAGTGCCACAGGCTTCTTGAAAATAATAAAACCACTTGCCAGTATCGTGTTAATATAATATTTTCTCGAGTCAAAGCCAAAGTCAAATCAGACTAACCAAAACAAAACCACCAGCTACAAACAAATAGTTGAAATAGTCCGCCAGTTGCGGTGTCCATACCGACCAACCCGGGATTAGTGGAAATCTCAATAAGTTGACAACCCTGCTTTTCTACTATTTTTCCACTGGCCACAGATAACTAAAACGTGAAGATAATAACGTTTCGTTGTGTTTTTCAATTATGGTAGTTTTTGGTAGAAAGTGTTTTATAAATTGGTTTTTAAATTTTTAAGAAATCATTGTACTTTTTCATTTATAAGCACTAGTAGACCATCAGTTGGCATTAAAACAATGTCATATTATTGTAAAATTATTCGCAAGCAAATAGTTCATATTGATGAAACAAAACGCATATATGAAAACGATTGGGTAAGATTTTGGTACCCTCCCTATACAATTTGGCAGAATTTGTTTAATTTTAGTTACACAATTCCGATTAAGGACACGGAAATCGACTGGAGTTTGTTTAAATTCAGAATTGCTTTCAGAAATTAAATGTGTTCCGCAATTAGGCTGCTGGTCACTCTCCCACCGACAGAGATGAAATGAATTCCTTGTCACATCTAAGGAGCAAGGAAAGGATTGAATGAAATAGTAAATAAAACCTAGGAATTCATACTTATAGAAATAAATTGGATGTGGTTTTAGAAAGCTAATAAATAAGGGAGAGGGAAGCTAACTATATTTTTAACCCCCGACGGAAAAAGAGGGGTATTATAAGTTTGACGTGTCTGTCTGTCTGTCGGTCTGTCTGTGTGTCGATCTGTCTGTGTGTCTGTCTGTCTGTGGCATCATAGCTCCTGAACGGATGAAGCGATTTCAATTATTATTTTTTTGTATTAAAGGTGACTTATGTGCGAGTGTTCTTAGACATGTTTGATGAAAATCGGTTGAGCCGTTTAAAAGTTGTAGGGGGTGAAAGTGGGGAAGAATAACCGAATGTCTACAAATATACTCGAGTGGGGTCTCAATATGAAAGCGCACTGAAAGAGAATATTGATGACTTAATCGAGAATGTTCAAGCTTCGCTTAATGAGAAAATTGGTGGTGGGAAAATTGGGACATGGAAATCCGATTGTCACGTGAGAGTATCAATGACTACATCTCAGTCTTTGCAATTCTGCTAAAGATGATTTGTCATGTGGGTTATTAAATAGTTTTCTTTGGTCGAGCTCACAAACTGCTACACCATCCAAGGAAAAGGCCAAGCCTATGTAGCCTGAAACAGAGTAAAAATACTTTACTTAAGGCTACATAGGCTTGGCCTTTTGCGAAAGTACTTTTACCTAAGTAAACCACAGCTTTTTCAACTGTCGTGCCTTGCAACTTATATGCCGTAATCGCCCAACATAAAATGATAGGAAACATTGTTCTTTCAATATTTCCATATCCTCTAAGACCAAAACCTAAAATCCCTTTAAAAAGTAAAAAATAATAAAAAACTCAATCTTGAAGTACCTAAGTATGTATTAATAATTCAAAAAAAAAAATACGTCGCGTTGGGGGACCGCTCTGCGAGGGCAGACGTCGTTGACGGTCGTATCCTAAATGCAATATTTAGAAGTCATTTTATAAAAGTTTTCTTCACTTAGGTAATAGACTATTTGTAAGTAAATTGTTAGGTTTGGAGCGGTCCCCCAACGCGACGTATTTTTTTTTTTGAATTATTAATACATACTTAGGTACTTCAAGATTGAGTTTCTTTATTATTTTTTACTTTTTAAAGGGATTTTAGGTTTTGGTGTCGGGGGTTTTTTAAATTTTTTTTTTTTTTTTTTATATAAATGTTGAGTAACCTATACGCTAGCGTAACAGGTATTAGGTCAATGGTGACTCACACGATACCTCACGTCAACACTTGCAGTAGGTACTCAGGGCAACGCTTCCACAAAGTGACGCAAGCGGCTTTTCAGCGGCTTCCGTCAGCACTTGCCCATAAGGGACAAGGTCCCTAACAGTTCTTTCGAACTGAAAAACGTGACGTGGCGGCTTTTCAGCGGCCCTATGTCGACATCATGCTCTAGGAGACATGGTCCCTATCAGTCCGTAGACTGAATATATATGTAATAGATGTAACCACCCAACCTCTGGAAGTTCACCCGTTATACAACAAGCATATCTGTAAGACACGTGCTAATGTCAGTCTGACCGAATTATCGATCTGAGATTAAGAAATATAACATTCAAGAATTTTAGATAATAGGTATAAAGAAGACATTGAGTTGAGAATCGAGACTCAAGAATCATTTGATAGAGTTGTGGAGCAACTCTCTTGTAGATCTAAAGACAGCCCCGAAGAGCCCACCTTTCACCATTTCTAATCTATACATCTATACATCTATACTCTATACAAATAAATAAAATTGGAGTGTCTGTTTTTAATATTAAGATAACCACTTTTTACTAAGTGTATATGGATGTATACACGATCCATATACCAAAACAACATTTTTTACAATTTTTGTCTGTCTGTCTGTCTGTCTGTTTGTTCCCGCTAATCTCTGAAATGGCCGGACCGATTTTGACAGGACTTTCACTGGCAGATAGCTGATGTAACAAGGAGTAACTTAGGCTACTTTTATTTTAGAAAGATTCTTTTATTTTAGAAAAAAAATAACTGTCTTCGAAAACTACGCTGACATACGTCTCAAAATTCGAAAAACCCTGGCTGAATCCTATGAAATAGATCAAAATAATGTACTACAGTATTGTACACCTTAAAAAGGCCTACAAAAATGTCCTCAATGGTATATGTCTATCTCTTAGGGATAACCCACAATAACCATTTTTTATCTTTTACTTTTTAAGAGAAATAAGGGCTTATTTACGAAGCGATTTTAAGCAATACAGCATTAATCCTTATCCAATTAAGTACCTTAAATACATTGTGCATTTAATATAGATAAATATGGCCCTTTACAGCATGTAATTTAAATGAATATCTTAGAAGATATTAGAGATTTAAAAAGCGGGCGCAGAGCGCGTTGGCAGCGGCCAGGTAGTACAGGATAAGTAGGATTGTAATTCATATTACTTTGGCTTCATAGTAATTGCGAAAGTCATGTGTGTTCATTATACTCAAAATAAAGCTAATAGTATTATTCCAAGTAAGAGACCGCGAAATGGCTTAGATGTTTAGATTTTTGGATGTTTGTTTCTCAATGATGCAAAGACGGCCAAACGGATTTAGATCGAATTTGGCACAAAGATATATTATATCATGGATACGTAACAGATAGGATACCTACTTTATCCCGGTAGTAGATTCCCGGGTGATATTTTCCGACAGATACGGGCCAAGCCACTGGCAAAAGTACTATTCCTATAATTATGTTCGGTGTCTGGTAAATGATTGAGTGTCTGTATAGGTAAAATAGGATCGTTAAGAAAACCCAGGAAGACTTATATTCAACTAAACCAAGCCCTATGTCGCAGTCTTCTTACTCTGAATACTATTACTTTTATTTTAAAAACACCAACACACATGATGTTCTCATAAACTATGAATCCTAAGTAATATGAGTTATAATCCTACTACTAATAATATTATATATGGGAAAATATGTATGATTGGGTGTTTGTTTCTCAATCACGCTAAAATGGCTGAATGGATCTGGATCGAAAATAGCACCTTTATAACCTGAAATAACACATTCTTATCGCGGTAGTACGTCCTCTTCCGTTTATTTCCGACATCCACGCGGGCGAAGCCGCGGGCAAAAGCTAGTTAGTCATAAAGACTTTGATAACCCTACCAACCTAAAGTAACTATTATAATGAAAGTCTCATTCAGTTGAACCTCAAACACACTCACACATACTTCGATGAATACTAAATTAGTCTAATCTGGGCTTCAAGCCGACTACATTCACCTTATCTAATTATAATTGCTCTCTTACAACATCTCACTTGAACATAACATGGCCTCTTGGCTTATACCAAGTCTCCTCTTTCACAGGTAAGCGCTAATATCTGCAATAAAGTCTTAATTATGTGGGGAGGTAAAGGGATCGTTGCGCTTGCGCTTAAATTCATCTTTTTATTTATTTATTTATTTTATAGTTAATTAAAATGGTACAACACCAATTAAATTAATTAACATAGAAACACATAAAAGGTTGACAATAATTACAAAAGTTAAAAAATTACCTATATTAACAACTAATATGGAACAGTGGACTCCCTTGCATACTTTCTCTCACAGAACACCAGACATATACGCATCATTTTATTCCATTCATCAACAAACACATCACATTCAGGGTTGGCAGTCAGGAGGGCGTTTAGCATTTTTAAGGTGCGACAGACTGGGGATTCGGCTCTGGCTACAGTCTTAGATGGCAGTTGCGCAAAAAGGTTATGCCGGCGGCTCTGACGCTGTCCAATGTATTTATCGGGCACAAATAACCGACAGAAAAGGCTATGGAGCTCTGGGCAGTCGATACGTCCCCGTAAGATCTTACAGGCTACCGAGAGCTGATCAAGGCCTCTTCTCACCTCCAACGAGTTAAAGCCCAACGTCCCTAAAAGATAGTTGGTGGGGTACATGTATGGAAAGAAATGGTATAACCTTTGGAAGAGACATCTGAGGAAGGTTTTCTGTACTTTTTCTATCATCAAAGTTTGGGTCGCGGTGTAGGGGTGCCAAACACAAGCACTGGACTCCAGTTTGCTGCGAACCAGAGCGGTGTACAACAGCCTAATAACATTGGGATTGTGAAAGTCACGGGAATTTCGTAAAACAAATCCTAAGCGCTTGAAACATTCCTTCGCAAGGGTGGAGACATGATCTTTAAAAGTAAGACCGCGGTCGAAGGTCACTCCCAAATCCTTTACGACGGTGACCCGAGTTATTACTTCACCACCCAACTTGTAGTCGTAATGAATTGGTCGCAATCCTCTACCGTATGTCATAACATGGCATTTGCTTGTATTAAAAAACAATTTGTTTGCAATGCTCCACTCATAGATAGCGTCAATATCTTTTTGTAGGAGTTTGCAATCTTCATCTGTTCGGATTTGTGCGACTAACTTTACATCGTCGGCATATAACAGGCATTTGGCAAACTTAACATTAGTTACCAAGTCATTTATCATAATCAGGAATAGAGGCGGCCCCAACAGGGACCCCTGACTTACGCCCGAACGCGTATTATATGGCCTTGACTCGAAGCAGCCATGTCTTACATACTGCTTGCGATCACGCAGGTAGTCTGAAAAGAAATTAAGAAGCCCGGACGAGAAACCTATGGCCCCCAGCTTTGTCAAAAGGACATCGTTGTCAACTCTGTCGAATGCTTTCCGGAAATCGAAATACAGAGTGTCTACCTGCCCACCGATGTCCAAGCCACGAGATATGTAGTCCACGTGAATCAGTAAATTCGAATTTACGGAGCGGCCTGGCCGAAAACCATGTTGGGCTTCGGACAAGGACATATTTACGCGTTTGTAAATAAAAGCGTGGAGTATATGCTCAAAAACCTTGGCAATTGTTGGCAATATAGCAATGGGTCTGTGTTCCTCAACTGATGTTTTGTCACTGGTTTTAGGGATGGGAGTGACTCGCGACGTTTTTAATTGATAAGGGTATACTCCAGATTGAAGCGCTAAGTTAAAGATATGGCATAGTGGGGCTGCCAAGATATCATGAAATCCCTTAAGAGTACCTGCTGGAATGTTGTCAGGGCCAACCGAGCTACAGGGTTGGAGTTTGGTTATCGCCTTAACTACATCCGGTGGGGTTAAAAATGGTAAAGGAATGGTATCTCCCTCACTACTCACATTACATTTCCTAGGGTTTAATTCAGGTGAATCGCTCAGAAACACGCTAGCAAAATACTGAGCAAATGCCTCAGCCGCCTTGATACCTGAATAAGTCTCACCGTTATACACCACGTTTGGCTCGAAGCCGCCCCTTGAACGAAGGCTAGATACATGCTGCCAAAACTGTCGCGGATTTTTGCCTATGTTATTTTCTAAAGTGACGCAATACGATCTGTAGGCCTCCTGTGTTCTTACTTTAAGATCAGACCGCAAAGCACTAAACTCCGCATAAACAAGATCACAGCGTGACATTTTCCATTTATTATGGAGTTTGGTTTTACGTTGGGTATCGTATATAATATTTTTTGTAAACCAAACTGGATACCGTCTATTTCCGAGAACTGATCTCTTTTTCTTTGGAATAGAAGAATCAAATAAGCCGTACATTATTTTGTAAAACTCACCTGCAGCGGAAGGTGCATCATTGCAATGAAAAACGTCTTGCCATGGAGCAGAACAAATTAGTTTGCTGAGAAGTCTGTAGTCCCCTTTTGCGAAGTTCCAATCCCTACTACGGTCAATGTTGCTGGGGTTCAATTTTTCACTAACCCTATGTGATGTGACAGTAATAGCAATATCTAACGGTGGGTGATACAAGTCAATGGGAACCAGCTCTGTACCTTTGATATGCTCGCAGTTTACTTTTGTACCCTCCCGAGTCAACACTATGTCTAACTTACTCCCACGCATATTCACCACTTCATTCGTCTCAGTCAAACTACAAAAGCTTAAGAAATAACAATAATAATTAATAACATTAACCGACGCACTTTTTAAATTAAGGTCGCCTAAAATCATTATCATTCCGTTCAAGTTGGAGATGATGCTCTCAACCTTACAAAACCATGTCATGTATTCATCGTCAGTTGCAGTAGGCTTAATGTAGACAACACAAACAGATAACTTGTGACCGTAAACCGTGATCGTAGTCCATAAATCTTCGCCACTAGCAGTTTCGAGATCATGCCTCCTCTTCATGGTAACGCCGGGGCGCGCAGCAAGCAACACACCGCCACCCAGAGTCGCTCTGTCTCTGCGCAGAATGCTCCAATTCCCGCTTGACATTTCTGAATCCTCTATGGAGTTATCCAGATTTGTCTCTGTTACGGCTATTATGTCATGATCTGAGAGTAACAGGCTAGATCTCCATGTAGGGAGCTTAGTTTTTAGCCCTCGCACATTCTGGTACAGTAAATGCATAAAAACATTGCGATTAGTAGAAATGGGTAAGGCAGAAACGTTGAGGCGCTCACTGAGGCTCAGTACTTTGGCCACGAAAATTACGGCGCCATGGTTTGACGCAGATATCCTCTGTCCAGTTGTGAGGTGCCATTGCGTGTTCAGCCAGTTTTGACGGCACACCCAACTTAAAGGAGGCGTATTTGCCGCGGGATTTCAGCGCTTCTACCGTGCAAACATCAGTTCCACAGAAAGTAGCTAGATGATCACGTACCTGGCTGACAGACGTACCTTGTTTCACATAGAAGAGGTGCAGGTATCTCCACCTTTCCGAAGCCTCTAAATTGGTTGTACCAGGTGCCGCTGTCCCACGCAATACATTGCCTAGCGAACGCCGGGAGCGCCTGTGTCGAACTTCTGTCCAGCTATCCTTCGGTTGCACATACTGGTCTGTGTCGCTCATTGTAACGTCCGGTACAGCAGCAGGCACCGGCAAGAGGGCATGGGGTTTGGTAGCTTGGCGTGTAGCTAATGGTACCGGTTTATCTTGGTGGTGTAAATCTCGCAGTTCCGTCTCGGCGATGTCACCATCCACAGCTTCCACCCCTTCTAGTGCTGTAGATATTAGATCCCCGGTTTCCTTAATATCGTTCGGTGGATCGGTTATTAGCTGGGAAGGTGCGGAGCGTGACTGGAAATTTAGGTCTTGAATCTTCTGATGGCATTTCTCCGGATCCTTCCCCTTTACTCTTTTTTGAGAACTAGCTGAGATCATTCTGACCTCTAGCTCGGTGGTGGTTTTTTGAATGGCCGCACACTGTATTTTGATGTCGGACACATCCTTTACCAGGGCAGACAGTATTGCGTCATGCTCAGTCTTCCACGCAGACAGCCTAATGTCTTGTTCAGTCCTCCATTTAGTCAACAGCTGCACGAGTTCGTTTTTCCATTCCCGACATACACAGGATGAGTCCATTAATGGGTTGATGGGCGAGACATCGACACGCGGCCGCTTACCCCTCACGGTGACATTTACATTGGACTCATTCGCATCGCATCCGGAAGCCGAAGCAATGTCAGGAACAGATTGCGATTGCCCTGGTTTGGGTGTCTTCGGGGATGTAGGAGGAGTGCGATGCATTTTCGGCATTTATAAAAGGGGCCGGCGAGTCTTCCAGTCACGTAGGGGATGTTTAGACGCGTAGACGTATCGTACAAAAACAAAATATTACAATAACAAAACAATGCTCGAAAACTTGTTATTTTTATTTCTGAATCTGGAACGTTTATGTCAGAATTATTCTCAGCTGAGTGTTGGTAGCACTGACGACGGCACCGCGAGTACGTAACGCACGCCGTAACCGCACATACGCCCCGCACTTAACGGCGAGTTTCCGTTGCGCACGCGTAAGAGTCAGGATGATAGGCACTTTCAAAGGTTTTTCGTTAATTGCTTAAAATATGGTTCCAAAATGGAAAAGTACTGGTGAAGAAAGGAGAGGTCGACAACACTGGAAAAGACAAGATAATTAACATTAGATGCGAAAACGACATACAAAATCTTCTTAAAAATAAGTAGATTATCTTATCTTTTTCATGTATTCTAATAAGTATCATGGCTGTATTTAGTAATATTACGGAAATCTTTGATTGCATTGATTTACCGACCTACGTTAGTAAGCTACCAAAAAACACAAATAAATTAAATATAGTGCATGTTAACATTCGTTCGTTGATAAAAAAATTCGCTAGTCTTATGAACAGTCTATTCTCGGTCAAATCACAAATTGACATTGTAATTCTCACGGAAGTGGGGATATCAGAACAAATTGTATCTATGTATCAATTGGATGGATTTACACTGTATAGTATCCTGCGTAAAAGCAGAAAAGGTGGTGGGATTATTATCTATGTAAATCATAAGCATAAGTTTCAACCAATAACGACTCAAACTCAAAATTGTGAATGTATACTAGGTAAATTAACAACGCAGCAAAATCATAATATTTATATCTGTGCAGTGTATAGACCACCAAAAGAAAGCAAGCACCTGTTTGTTAATGAACTGTCCAGTGTGATTAATGTGGATTATGTAAAGAAAAGCGATCTTATTTTATTAGGAGATATTAATATAGACCTTAAAACTACCAGTAATGTAAACAGTTATTATTTGAGTAAACTTGCTGAGTTCGGGCTCGAATGTGCGATCTCCGACTTCACGCGAGTCGAAACAAAAGGTAATTATAGTAACCAAAACTTGTATTGACCACATTTTCGTGAGATCTCACCTTGATGACCTTTACTCAGCTGCTCTGGGGACTGTGTTGACGGACCATCGCATGACGATTGTAACGCTCTCGTCTATACCTAAAGGTAGGGATACAAATTTCATTGAGTCTATTGATAATAGAAAAATAAAAAAACTCTTAGCTTGCATCGACTGGGAATTGATAGATGAGTTTAACTGTGCCAATGATATATATAAGTACATAAAAGAAAACTTTATAAAGTGCTACAATGAATGTAAATACACTAAAATTATAAATAACTCGAGCAAAAGAAATTGTGAGAAATGGGTTAACAATAAGATAAGGATAAGTTGTACTAAACAAAGACAAGCTATTTATTAAATGGAAAAATGACCCAGAAAATAAAACTCTTAAGTTAGAATACAATAAAACTAGAAATAAAGTTAATAAAATAATACTAAACACTAGAAATAATTATTACAGAGAAGAAATACAAAGAAGCAAAAATAATCCAAAAAAACTGTGGGAAATATTAAATAAACTTACCGGTAAAATAGTGAAGTCCGTGGATGAGGTAATAAGAAACGCTTTTTAAAATGATTCGAATAATGAGGTGAGTATCGCTAATGACTTTGCAATGGAACTGGAAACCAGCGTGTCTGATATTGTGACCGGGTGTGACAGACCCTTGTTGAATGAACGTGAATTTATGAAATCCCAAGATAAATCAATGTTTTTTTAAAAAGCTACACCCCTCAAAATTATTAAAATCATTAACAACTTAAATACCAACAAATCAGCTGGATATGACTCAATAAGAATCATGGACATCAAAATGATAGGAGATAAAATTGTGCATGCAATAGTAAAGTTAATTAATGCGAGTATTCAACAAGGCAAATATCCGTCGGAATTAAAAACAGGTATAGTTAGGCCCATTCAATAAGGTAAATTCAATGATTTCACAAATTACAGACCCATAACGATATTGCCTGCCATAAATAAAATAGTTGAAAAATGTATATGCGATCAAATACACACTTTTTTATCGGGACAACGAAATAATTTCCAAAGCACAATATGGCTTTCAGAGTAAGAAATCTACAGCTAAACGACTTTCTAATTTTACTGATGAAGTTAACAACTACCTAGATGAGAAGCAGCATGTGATACTCATATTCATTGATTTCAGCAAGGTATTTGACACACTCGGGCACCATACACTATTAAAAACACTTGAAAACTCGGGTATAAGAGGGAAATTGCTCGACTGGTGTAAGGAATACCTGAGTAGTCGAAGTTTTCGCGTCAAGGTTGGTTCTAGCCTTAGCAGACCTGTAAACGTGACGAAAGGCACAGCCCAAGTTTCAGTGTCGCGTCCACTTCACTATCTGGCATACGTTAACGACCTAGAAAATATTATAACACACTGTTCCCTCTATCAATACGCTGATGACACCTGTATTGTCTCTGCTAACAAAAATCTTAGTTTGGCCGCAGAATGCTTACAAAAAGATTTTACGTCTATGGCTAAGTGGGCCCATGATATGGGACTTGTTCTGAATCCAAACAAAACTAAGGTTATACATGTATATTCAAGTCACATAAGTACCTCCCATCCCTTTCAAATCATAGCTCATAGTCATGATTGTCTGCATAAGAACGTACCCGACTGCCACTGCTCGCCTATAGAGCAAGTCCTATATCATACCTATCTGGGATTAATAATTGACAACCGATTTAACTGGAGTTACCAGGTGGAATCTGTTTGCAACAATTTACGAGCAATACTCACCAAGTTTTCCATCATAAAGCGCAATATACCGTACAGAACCCTCCTTCAAATGTACACTGCTCTTGCTGAGTCAATAATTTCTTATGGGCTCACCAGTTACGGACGCACATTTAAAAGTTACCTAGACAAAATTCATAATTTGCAAACACGTTTGCTGAAAATGGTAGTACCAAACTATGTAAAAATAAACACCAAGACAATTACATAGGATTATTTAAACATTGCAAAGTATTACCTGTTCTAGCGTGCACTGAGTATCTGTTCCTTATAGAACGTTTTGATAACAAAGATATCCAAATTCCCGTTAAATATGATGTGAATACACGACAAGCTAAATTAAAGTCATTTCAAGTGCCACGCAAAAATAACTTTTATGGTAGGCGTGCCGCTTCATTCACAATACCCAATTTACTAAAACAAAGTACCTGCAGACATTAGAGACTCAATGAACAGTAAAAACATTAAGCGTAAGTTGAAAGAACATTATCTTAACTCAATTATAATTTAACAGGCAAGAGCACGTTTATCAAATCTCAGGCCATGGCATGCTAAGACAGACCCCAGAGGTCTAATTGTATGCCTTGTGTAACATAAGAAACATGTATTTTATAAAAATAAATAAATAAATAATGATGTATTTATTTTCATTATGTTTTCGTTCATTACAGACCTCTCAGCTACAAGTGTTAGTGGTGTTGAACAATAGGGGGCCCTGTACCTTGGGAGCCCCGTATCGTTGATATGGCTGGCACGGTGATAGCTACGCCCCTGGCTATAGACCATTGTATCTATTGGAGCTTTGTTGTTTCCTGAAACATGATGGCGTCTGCGATAACTTATTTTGCTTGCTGCCTGTAGCTGTTGAAACTCAGTGCCATTCTGGAGGACAGGGTGTGTCATTAGTTGGTGGCTGGCTACTCTGTTATTTTGTTGATGGAATTGTGTTTGCAGCTTGAAGCTGTGATTTGCTTCCAAGAGATTGACTTCTTGGTTTACTCATAAATAAACTAGGGTGGAAAGCTTGTTGAACAGATCTTTTTCCAGTAGCATTCACTAACGTAGATGCCTGGTAACTCGCATCCACGTAGTCTTCGGATGATGATCATGAGCAGGTATTAAAGAAACAATGAAGACATAGTTTATTTATTTAGATACCAGAAAAATTTCAAAAATACACCTATCATCCGCTATGAATCACAATTTGAACCCTAGTTACTATAGTAAAAAAATGTATATTGACAGGCACCGTCTTTGACCGCAATTGCGCGCCAGCTGCGGCGTTCGCCGAAGAACATCCGACGTACACCGTGGCGACGGCTGCGGCCGGGCGGAGAAGAATCGTCTACGAAAATTATTGTCGATCTAGCGACAGAGCGTCTACTACGGTGGCCCCGGCAGCTGCGCGTCCCGCTCGGGGCGCGTGCGGTACCGCGGCGCCGCCGCGCGCGGCGTGGCGCCCGCCAGCAGCGCCAGCGGCTCGGGCGGCGAGGGCGGCGCCGACGGCGGCCCGAGTGGCGCGCCCGCCGCTGCGGCCGCCAGCGAGTCGCCGCGTTCCAGGGACCACTGACGTCGCAACGGACGTCTCCCGTTTCCCAGGCACCTGGATGGTATTCACTCACTTAGTATCTGAGAATAATTACTGCCTGTATGTAACTAAAGCGGAAAGAGTAAGCTTCTGTTTCACGAATTATTTCGAATGGTATCTTTCGATTCGTTATTTTTATCATTCATTTGCATATTTTTCATCTATTTAGAGATTGTGATCATGTGTTGTGGTACAAATATAGCGCATGCACAGTTAGTGGAAGCACCTGTAACGCGAGTATTGTGCGCTGTGGTCGCCAGCAGGCAGCGCGAGCGTCGCACGCGACCCGCGAGTGTCCCGCGCGTCGCGGATGTCGCGGGTGTCGCGCGCGTCTCCGTAGTCGGCGGAGCGGCGCTCCGGCCGCGGCGGGCTGCTATCTGCCGACACGGCGCCAGACCGCTGCCACGCTGTTAATCAATTGTACAATCAAGATCTGTTCGGATTGAAGCGTACAGTATGGAGAGGCCAGGCTTCGATGGCACACCTTGCTTGTCCGGAGTGCTGGTGGGGTCAGAGCGCTGGCGCTCGACGTGCACTGGACGTGGTGCGGGTGGCGAGCTGGGGGCCGGAGACAACTCGCTCTCGTTCTCACCCTCAACCTCAAATAATACTTCCTCTGACCTGGCAACATAAGCAAATTAGCGCGTACACAGCTAATCTCGATCCGAGATCTCGCATCACGCGATCAGTGGATCGTGATTTAGATGTCGCAATATCAAGGTTATTTGTGATGTAAGTATCAATCACTCCATCTACGTCATTATCTCCACCATCAATCTGGATCGAGTTTGATTGTTGTGCATTCAACGCTTACAGAAGTGCTCTTCAATGCACAATGTCAGTAAAATAAATTTACGTTTGCGTAAACAGTGACCCACGCAAGTAATACAGGAAGCATTTAACAAATGAAAAGTAAACTTATGTAGAACTTAAGGTCCGTATAAACTTTATGTTGGCATACACTGGTATACACTGTATAACGGTTGGATAATGGCATAGGCATATCAAAATACTTTTGTAAAGCCTTTTGTTTTAATGCAGCAAACCACAACGCTGCTGCACAGCCTTCAGCTATGTTTAGTGTTTTTGGATATATAATAGCATTTTTAAATAGTAAATAAATGCTTAGTGCTGTTTGATAGCATGAACATAAACGATTACAATTTTATAATTCCGCGATGTTTCTTTCAGCAATTTTTTTATTTTTTGTTGTTTGCAGATGATACATCTCTTATTTTTAAAGTAGACAGGAACAGACCAGATTTTGACGACGTGAACAGTGCACTCTCAATGGTTACCGATTGGTTTACGGCAAATAACCTAGTTCTCAATTCCAAGAAAACCAAATGTGTAAAGTTCGCCTTACCGAATGTTAGAAATCTAGGTCCCAACATCGTCTTAGATAAAGAGGTGCTAAAACTGTAGACTCGGCAGTTTTTCTGGGCATAACAGTGGATGGCAAACTTCAGTGGGGCCCTCATATTTCAAGCCTAGCGGGAAGGCTCAGTTCAGCTGCCTACGCCGTCAGAAAAGTAAGACAATATACTGACGTTGATGCAGCTCGGTTAGTCTATTTTAGTTATTTCTACAGCGTTATGTCTTACGGTATTCTACTGTGGGGTACAGCAGCTGATATTCAGAATATTTTTGTCCTTCAGAAACGAGCTGTTCGAGCAATTTACCAGCTAGGTGCCAGAGTTTCCCTAAGGGACTTTTTTAAAGATATTGGTATTCTTACGGTGTCATCACAATTCATTTTCGCCAACATCTTATATATTAGGCAAAATATACACTTATACGCTAAAAACAGTGATATTCACATTGTTAACACTAGAAGTAAGGACAAACTACGTGTTCCCTTTTACCGGCTTCATAAGGTGCATAACTCATTTGTTGGGCTTGGTATAACATTTTACAACAAGCTACCACCTGCTTTACTAGAATTACCTTTTAATGCGTTTAAAGCTGAAGTAAAATCCAACCTTTGTCAAAAGGCGTACTATTCCATCAACGATTATTTAAATGATAAGAATAGTTGGTCGCTGTGATTAACTCAAGACAATGTTTATGTTCTTTCTCCAGTATTAGCGTACCTAGTCATAGGTTCAATATAATTGTTTCCATATTTTTTTTCCTGTTTATGCCAATTTTATTTTATTAGTATTGCATAATGTGGTTAGCTAGCGACCTCGACAAGTAATCATTCAATTCTTGCTTGAGCAACCGGCAGCAAGTTCGTCATGCTCCCTTAGATGTCAATGCTTGCGGTAGCGTCGGGGGTCGGGTTACCCCCTTCCCTCAAATATGGCGACGGGGGCAATGGCTGATCTTTGCGTTATGCTCGTGAACGGGTGCTGCTTGTGGTGACTGGTCGTCTTGCTGACTTTGATGTTGATATTATTATTAATACTTACCTGTTTAATTTATTTTACGTCGATGGTCCTAGTTTATCATTTTTTTTTTTTTTTTTTTTGGATGGGAAATCTTCAAATGACTTCTCCCGCTCTGGGCGGAGCGGGAGGGCGTGTCAGACTTTAGTTTATCATTTGTGGCCTCGACTTATAACTCAGGTCGTAACAGCTATGTGAACATTCAGCATTGCATATGTAAGCTGTCACGCCCTTTATGCCAGGCTTTTATTTTTGCAGCCATGTTTCTATATACATATTTTTTTTGCTTATGCTTGAGTATAGTTTTCATTTTATTTGTTGGTTTATTGGGTTGGCTAGCTGGTATATAGCAAATCATTTAATTTAATTTGTGTCTCGTAATCAAAATCAAAATCAAAATCAAAAGTCATTTATTCAAACTAGGCTGAGAGTCAGCACTTTTTGAACGTCAAAGTTACATGAGACAGTCCCCCCAAAACGCCCGCCCTTCGACACTTCCTAGTGCTTTAGCTGGGAAGAAGAAGTGGCGGAACAAACTCCCCAGCAGCACAGCTGTCTGTTAAGTTAGAAGAACTTGATTCTATACAGTATTGTGTAAGTTATTAATATTATAAAACAAAACATATATTATTCGCCATATGTCAGCTAGCACACGCCAATATACCAACAAAACATTGAAAACTAAACTCAAGCTGAAATAAATAATAAAACAAAATCGAAAACAGAACTTAAAACCTTAATAAAGCCTCCAGGCATAAAGGGCGTGCCCGCTTACATATACGATGCAAATGATACATATACACAATAAATGAAATGAAAAGAAAATAAAAATAAACTAACAAAAGCAGTTAAATAAAAACAAAAAAAAAAAAAAAAAAAAAAAACAATTATATGAACTACCCATATAAACTTTCAGTAGGAAGACTAATTCTGGATTGAAAGAACATAAACATTGTCTTGAGTTGATCACAGCGACCAACTATTCTTATCGTTTAAGTAGTCGTTGATAGAATAGTATGCCTTTGAACAAAGGTTGGATTTTACTTTAGCTTTAAACTCATTAAACTGCAAATCTAGCAAAGTAGAGGGAAGCTTGTTATAAAAGGTAATACCAAGACCAACAAAAGAATTATGAACCTTATGAAGCCGGTGAAAGGGAGCACGTAGTTTATCCCTACTTCTAGTCTATTATGAATATCACTGTTTTTAGTGTACAGGTGTATATTTTGCCTAATATATAAGATGTTGGCGAAGATGAATTGTGATGCCACCGTAAGAATACCAATATCTTTAAAGAAATCTCTCAGAGAAACTCTCGCACCTAGTTGGTAAATCGCTCGAACAGCTCGTTTTTGAAGAACAAAAATATTTTGAATGTCCGCGGCTTTGCCCCACAGCAGAATGCCGTAGGACATTATGCTATGAAAATAACTAAAAATTAAATTAAAAATTTAAAAAACCCCCGACACAAAAACCTAAGATCCCTTTAAAAAGTAAAAAATAATAAAAAAACTCAATCTTAAAGTACCTAAGTATGTATTAATAATTTAAAAAAAAATACGTCGCGTTGGGGGACCGCTCCAAACCTAACAATTTAATTACAAATAGTCTATTACCTAACTGAAGAAAACTTTTATAAAATTACTTCTAAATATTGCATTTAGGATACGATCGTCAACGACGTCTGCCCTTGCAGAGCGGTCCCCCAACGCGACGTATTTTTTTTTAAATTATTAATACATACTTAGGTACTTTAAGATTGAGTTTTTTTATTATTTTTTACTTTTTAAAGGGATCTTAGGTTTTTGTGTCGGGGGTTTTTTAAATTTTTAATTTAATTTTTTATTTTATACTTTTTATAGGTATACTTATTATAATGTAGATTTTGTTAAGTTGTAAATACATAGAACTTCGCCGTGGCCAACAGGAAGATGGGAAGCTTCCAAAAACAATATCAATTCAATTTGATGATGCCACTATCGGCCGGAGTTGTGTTGACGAGAATGGATGGATTCTGATAAGGCCACATAATGTAACTTTTCAAGGTCTTAGAGGATATGGAAATATTGAAAGAACAATGTTTCTTATCATTTTATGTTGGGCGATTAAATTATAAGTTGCAAGGGACGGCAGTTGAAAAAGCTGTGGTTTACTTAGGTAAAAGTACTTTCGCAAAAGGCCAAGCCTATGTAGCCTTAAGTAGAGAATTTTTACTCTGCTTAAGGCTACATAGGCTTGGCCTTTTCCTTGGATGGTGTAGCAATTTGTGAGCTCGACCAAACAAAACTATTTAATAACCCACATGACAAATCATCTTTAGCAGAATTGCAAAGACTGAGATGTAGTCATTGATACTCTCACGTGACAATCGGATTTCCATGTCCCAATTTTCCCACCACCAATTTACTCATCAAGCGAAGTTAAGAACATCATTCTCTTTCAGTGCGCTTTCATTTGAGACCCCACTCGAGTATATTTGTAGACATTCGGTTATTCTTCCCCACTTTCACCCCCCACAACTTTTAAACGGCTCAACCGATTTTCATCAAACATGTCTAAGAACACTCGCACATAAGTCACCTTTAATACAAAAAAATAATAATTGAAATCGCTTCATCCGTTCGGGAGCTATGATGCCACAGACAGACAGACACACAGACAGACACACACACAGACAGACAGACAGACAGACAGACAGACACGTCAAACTTATAACACCCCTCTTTTTCCGTCGGGGGTTAAAAATAGACTAATCGAGCTGTATCAACGTCCGTGTACTGTCTAACTTTCCTTACGGCGTAGGCGGCCGAACTGAGCCTTCCCGCTAGGCTTGATATATGTGATCCCCACTGAAGTTTGGCGTCTACTGTTATACCGAGAAAAACTGCCGAGTGTACAGTAATGTTTCACTATATACCATTGTATAGAATCAAGTTCTTCTAACTGGACAGACAGCTGTGCTGCTGGGGAGTTTGTTGGCCACTTCTTCTTCCCGGCTAAAGCACTAGGAAGTGCGCGACGGGTGGGCGTTTTGGGGGGACTGTCTTTTGTAATTTTGACGTTCGAAAAGTGCTGATCCTCAGCCTAATTTGAATAAATGACTTTTGATTTTAATTTTGAGTGCCTTAGGGACTACAATAGCATTATTAAGTTGTAAGATAATGCCTAACGTTGCTTGATAGCATAACTTTGTACCATTATAATGCACCATAACGCACTTACATATCTTTGAGCTGCTTTTAGTTCCCTTTGTCATATAATAAGACTTTTAAGTGCTAAGTAAAAGCCTAGAACTGCTGAACAGCATAAACGTGAATTAATGTAATGCTTGCATTTTTAAAGATCTACTGAAATCTGTGGTAATGCTAACTGTTTTTAGGGTTCCGTTGCCAAATGACAAAAAACGGAACCCTTATAGATTCGTCATGTCTGTCTGTCTGTCTGTCTGTCTGTCTGTCCGAGTATGTCACAGCCATTTTTTCCGAAACTATAAGAGCTATGCTATTGAAACTTGGTAAGTAGATGTATTCTGTGAACCGCATTAAGATTTTCACACAAAAATAGAAAAAAAAAAACAATAATATTTGGGGTTCGCCATACATAGAACTGAAACTCAAAAATTTTTTTTTCATCAAACCCAAACGTGTGGGTTATCTATTGATAGGTCTTCAAAAATGATATTGAGGTTTCTAATATCATTTTTTTTTTTAAACAATAATATTTGGGGTTCCCCATACATAGAAGTGAAACTCAAATTTTTTTTTTTCATCTAACCCAGACGTGTGGGGTATCTATGAATAGGTCTTCAAAAATGATATTGAGGTTTCTAATATCATTTTTTTCTAAACTGAATGTTATGTCTCACTTTAATTCCTGGGTGGTTTAATGAAACACAAATAATACTTTTATCTGAGTGCTAGCGACACGTCCGCTCGCCTCGACTGCTGTCAACGTAATGCCGAGCGGGCGGGTCGCAGGAGCACAGATTTATTTAATTATTTGACGGTACATCACATCTTTCCCTTTCAATAATTTTTAAACTAATCACATTAAGTAACTTTGAATTTAACCCTTGATAACAATCAATTTTTTAAGCTACTCTTAATTTTATATAAACCTACTTTAAATAATTTAAATCTGATATCCTGGTTTTAATAATAATCTTAATAACTTCTTAATCATATCAATAATTTATTACAACACCAAATTTAATCATCCGAGTCTATTTCTACGTCACCATTGTCTTCCTTTCCGTTTTCATTATGAATTCTCCATTGTCCTTCTATTTTCTTGAGGTGAACTATGTTTCTTCTTATGTTTTGACCTGTTTCATCATTTTTTATATTTAAATCACCTCCTTTAGCACTCATTACTGTGTGTGGAGTGGGGTTGAAATCGGGCGTCAATTTATTTTCTTTTATCATATTTTTAACATAAACCTTTTCTCCTATATTAATTTCATTGTCTACTGCTTTCCTTTTCCTATCTTCAATCAACTTTCCCTTTTCTTTTATGATTTTATCTCTATCGTAAATTTCTAGGTCCATACGTCGGCTTTCGACATCTACAGCCGAAGGGATTTTGTCTCTAAATTGTCTATTAAAAAATAATTCTGATGGTGTCTTTCCAGTTGTACTATGGGGAGTGCTATTGTACATCATGAGATAGCGAAGGAGGTCATCCTTCCAATCAGACTTTTGGCATTGGCTAATTTTCAAGCGCTTAAGGATATCACGGTTTTGTCTTTCGACCTCTCCATTTTGCTGTGGCCAATATGGTATAGAATTGTAAAGCCTGATGCCAAATTCTGAACAAAAGGATTTGAACTCCTCGCTTATAAATTGACGTCCATTATCCGATGTTATACTGACTGGAATACCTAGCCTGGAAAATATTTCTTTTAAAACATTAATGGTTTCATTCGATGTTATAGATTTCATAACCTTTATTTCTTTGTAGCGACTATAATAATCAATAACTACTAATAAGTTGTGTCCACTGGGTAGTGGGCCTAAAAAGTCTATAGCTATATCAATCCAAGGTTGCATAGGTAATTCGCGTCTCTTCATTGGCACAGGGGGGCTTGGTCCTGATACTAAAGTGCAGCTTTTACAACTTTTAACCATATTTTCCGCGTCTTTATCTATTTTAGGCCACCAAACTTTAGTACGCAATCTACCTTTCATAGCAACGATACCTGGATGTCCTTCGTGTGCAGATGCGAGCACTGGCTTACGTAACTCCGTGGGAATGATAATTTTGTTACCACGTAGTAAAATATCGTCGTGCATCCAAAGTTCATGCTCAAAGAGTTTATAGTTATTTACTTTGGGGTCCCAATTATTTCCGAAGAGAGCTAATTTTACCAATTGAATGTCTTCATCACTTTTAGATTTATCAATGATAATTTCCATTGGTACTGCCATGGGTCTAGCAAACTCCACGATTTTATTAATGTGATGCTCGTTATCATGTGGATGTGAATTATGATTTGGGCATAATCGGGACAGGGAGTCAGCTATATTATTTTTCCCAGGATAATAAACAACCTTGTAATTGTAAGCCTGTAACCGTAACACCCATCGTTCAATACGTGCACAAGGTTTAGATCGCGGCCCAAATATTACCTCGAGAGGTTTATGATCAGTGATCAGCTCAAATTCTTTTAGCCCATATAAATACATATTAAAATGTTCGACTGCCCAGACCAAGGCAAGTGCCTCCTTTTCGGTCTGGCAATATCGTTTTTCAACGTCAGATAAACTTTTATGACCAAAAGCAATGATCCGAGGTCCTTGTAAATCTATCTGAACGAGAACTGCCCCTAACCCCACAGGACTAGCATCTGCCATGACTTGAGTCTTATCGTGTGGATCATAAAAACCTAAGGTGCGAAGGGCACTTAAACTTTCTTTTAACTCCGCAAACGCAGCGGCTTGTTTATCTTTCCAATATTCAGTTATGTCGGCGTTTTTAGAGAGTTTGTGTCTTAAAATTTCTCGAATTGGATCGGTCATGGTGGCCAACCTTGGGATCCATTTTCCAATATAATTGACAAGTCCCAAAAAACTTTGAACTTCTTCGACTGTTTTAGGTTCTCTGAATAATTTTATTGTTTTGACGTACTTATCAAGGGGTCTAATGCCTCGTGGAGATAATTCGTGACCGAGAAAATCTATTTTTGACGAGTTATAAATACATTTTTTATCATTAAGGACCACATTATTATGTTTCAAAACTTGTAACACGTTCTTTAGTCTATCGTTATGTTCATTTAGGTTACTGCCAAACACAATAACATCGTCAATGAAATTAACGACGCCCTTACAAGGCAGAAGCATCCTTTCCATGATTTTCTGAAAATGTTCGGGTGCACACGATATACCAAACATCAGGCGCTTATATCGAAACAGGCCTTTACTGGTTATAAATGTTGTGATATCCCGACAATCTTCTTTTATTTCGACTTGGTGGAATGCATCTTTAATATCAAGTTTAGAAAAGATACATGACTTCCTGAGCTTTGGGAGAAGTTGGGTCATTGTGGGTAAAGGATGATTCTCTCTTATAATAGCTTTGTTTGCACATCTCATGTCAACACATAGTCTTAAGGTGTCATCACTCTTAAGGATGGGTACTACCGGAGAAACCCAGGTTGTAGCTTGATCTACAGGTTCAATGATGTCTTTTTTGACTAACTCATCAATTTTATCATTGATTTTATTTTCGAGCGGAATTGGTACTCGCCTATAGGGCTGACATATGGGTGTCACAGATGGATCTATAGCAATAGCCAATTGGACATTTTTGAATTTAGGAAAATTCTCTGTATGTAATAGATTTATACTCACCCCTAATTTAAGCACATTAAGACATGTAGCTGTATGCTTGCCCAACAAATTACGGCTACCATTTTTAATTACATAAAATTTTGCAGTTTTTGTTTCTGGTCCAACTTCGATTGATGCTTCAAATGTGCCGAGCACATTCAGTGGATCTTTTGAACCGTAAGCCATAAACACTTGATCAGAACCTGGTTGCTGGTTAGACACAACAACAGCTTTTGATTTTAAATATTCCCAGGTTTCATCATTTATTATATTGTTTTTACTCCCAGAGTCGATGAGCATATTTACATTGACACCTCCAACTTGGCAAGTTATTTCAGCTTCATCATCAATATGAAATATATAGTTTACATTACTGACTGGTGGCTTGGTCTGTGGTTCATTTGGTTTTAATTTTTTACTGTCATGTTTTTGTTTGTCCCAAGTAATAGGTGTTTTACGCCTGAGTTTCCTTGTTCGACATTGACTCATGAAGTGACCTTTATAGCCACATTTGTCACATACTTTGTCTCTCGCGGGACAACGTGTATCATCACATTTGTGATTTTCACTTCCACATCTTGTACACCGTGTATTATCCGTGCGAATACCCTGAGGTCGGGTTTTGTTTGTTCTTGTTCCAATCCTATTGACCTGTTCAGTTTTTATTACTTGGAATTCCTTTAACTGTCTATCTACGGTTTCGATTGAATTGGCTTCTAAAATAACCTTTTCTATTGTAACGGAATCTCCTAACTGTAGTATTTTCTTTCTAAGGTCTGATGAGGTACATTTCTCCGCAATTTGGTCTATGAGAGCGTTGTCTTTGTTAGCAAAATCACATTTGGAACATTGATTACGTAATCTAACTAAGAATTTTTCCAACTTTTCGTCGGGTTCCTGTTTCATGAGTCGGAATACGTGTCGTTCATAAACAAAACTCTGCTTCGGAGAAAAGTAATCATCTAGTTTTTTAATAGCGGTCTCGAAAACATCGGAGGACGCGCCCTCTTCCACGTGTGCACCGGGAAGGTTATAATAGATATCTTGCAATCCTAAACCACCGGTATGTAAAAGTGTTGCTCGTTTTTTTAAGGGCTGTTCTATGCCTAAGGCTAGAAGATAGATTTCGAGACCTCGTTTCCATTTTTGCCACCGATGGCCTAATGAGGTCGGATCACCGTCACAGTCGAGAGTTTCTATGGTCGGTAATTGAGACATGTTGGGACAATCTGCAAGAATGGAAAATTGCTTCAAGTACTACGCAAATTAACCTAAATAGCGATATGATAAGCACGATATAATACATACGAGTATGTATGTACCGTAATATACCTAATGATAGCGTTTTTTGTTTTTTTTTTGACTGGTCTTTTAGGTTGGAACATGAATTATTTCGTGGAATTGCATATACGAGTGTAATTTTACACCAGTAATATGTGGAACTAGATGGGTATTTACCCATTGGAATAGTGTACAGTATGTGATTTGTCATTTTCGTTCGACTTGGCTAATACTTACAGGCACGATTGGTTGTTGTTGTGTAGTCGGTAGCTTATTGAAAAATATCAAAGTCAAGACGAAACGCAATAGATTGTTTTAAAGTAATCCGTGCACTAATAATTATATAGTAATAGCTTTCTTTCTTAACTATATTCGTTTATTACTTGCATAAAAATAAAATTAAGATTCTATGAACGATAATTATTGTTTAGATAAGTACTGCAAGGCATGCGGTATTACGAAGAATGTAAATAGTTTTAACTAAATATAATGTGGGTAGGTCGAGAATGACACTGAGAATATCTGTTTGGCCTAATTAGTTATCGTTCTGCAAGATTTATACAATCTGGGTATATAGTTATAATGGAATGTGCACACCAGCTACACAACAATATTTTATTGATAAGTATTAGCAGGCACTGATTTTAAGGCTGCTTTGACCGAAAATATCAATTGTAATTTGCTTCCGTTTAAAATAAGTTATTTATTTTAGTAAACGATATATTTATTAATCTCCGTAATAAGAGAAAATAGAAAACAATATGTGTATTAAAATATGGCTAATTAGATAATCTCGGTCATTCGCCTTTTTATTATTCTGTTTATTTTACTCACGTTCTTTATCCTCGTCGCCAATGTTATGTCTCACTTTAATTCCTGGGTGGTTTAATGAAACACAAATAATACTTTTATCTGAGTGCTAGCGACACGTCCGCTCGCCTCGACTGCTGTCAACGTAATGCCGAGCGGGCGGGTCGCAGGAGCACAGATTTATTTAATTATTTGACGGTACATCACACTGAACAAAGGTAAAATGTGTCCCCCCCCCCGTAACTTCTAAAATAAGGGAATGATAAAACTAAAAAAAAATATATGACGTACAAAACCATGTAAACTTCCACCGAAAATTGGTTTGAACGAGATCTAGTAAGTAGTTTTTTTTTTAATACATCATAAATCGTAAACCACAATTTACCTTTCATTCAGTCAACTCAAAAATAAAAATTTAAAAAAAACCGTGAATTCCTGCAGGTTTGTACGGAACCCTCGGTGCGCGAGTCCGACTCGCACTTGGCCAGTTTTTAATCAAATACACATGAGTTATTGTAATGCGCAAAGCTGTGCATTAATGTTGTCTGCAAATAGAACGACTAACATGCTATTTTACTTTTATTTTCCTAATTTTAATTTTACAGTATACTCGTTGTTGATTTATTAAATTAAATATTTAGGCAATTCCTAGGCTGCACAGGTTCGTCCTGGTTCAGGCAAATAAGCAACTGTGCTCTATTCTCATTGTTAAGTTCCTTGTCAATGTGGCCCTTTTTACACGCTTTATATTAGCTTCACTTGTATGTTTGTATTATTGTTTGTGACCGACTCCTTATAGCGCGATTCTGATCCACTTTAAACGACCAGATTTCATTCAAACTTTGCACACCTGTCAAGGACCGATGACAATGCAATAATTTCATAAATTTGTGCCATTATCCTTGCCAGGGTTACCAGGACAGCAAAAAAACTGTCTTCGAAAACTACGCTGACATACGTCTCAAAATTTGAAACACCCTAAAAAATAGAAAAAAACTTTAGAGGTGTCAAGGGACACCCGGATGGAACGAAGTTCCTTTCCAGGATTCATTTTTTTTTTTATTATTTATTATGTACAAAAAACCTGTGTACACTCAACAAAAATATTCTCTCTTTCTCTCTCTCCCTCTCTCTCTCACCCTCTCTCTCCCTCTCTCCCTGTCTCTCTCTCTCTCTACTCACAACAAAAAAAACTACAATATACAAACAAATACAAACAACAAAATAATACAGTCGAATTGAGAAACCTCGTCCTTTTTTTGAAGTCGGTTAAAAAGTGTCGTGACAACTTTTCGTAAGAATTTTTCCGTCTAGCCCCCTTTCACAACGCGCGATAAGGAACTTCGTTCCAATAAATAATAGTTTATAAAAACTAAAATGATGGAGGGATGTAAAGAGTCCCAATTATCATCTTTCAGAACTCAAGCCAACCTCACCTGCCCGGCAACCCGCCAACACGCACTGGACCAGCGTGGTGGGTCACGGTCCAATCCCCCCTCATGGATAGAAGAATAAGAGATAGGCCCCAAGTGCCTGGCGACTCCAGCGGTTGTGCTGGCTTGGACGGGCGCGAGTGCAGCCCTGGGGTCAGGGGAGCTAAGAATCTCCGGGTGAGATCGATTAACCGCCAAACGACCACGGCAAACTATTTAACGGATACCGATACACTTCACATTCTCACCTACAATGATCGGACGCGGATGAAAGATGAGCGATTAGTTGAGCTTGAAAATGCTCTAAAAGATATCACCTGGGATATTGTGTAATGTTCTAGTGCGCGGGGGTGGGGGGGGGGGGGGAGAGTCACAACGAAACAACTGGTCCATAACACGGTTTATTCCAAACTGGCGACGCATACAAATTGTGCCCCTACCCGCTATGACTTATAGTCTATTACAACAACTTATATCAAAGTACCTACACTACATCCCTCCCACCTTAAACAAAACAACCCCTTCTCGACTTATAAACTAATTATAATCTATGTCCTATTTATATGTGACCTTTTTGCCCAACCGACAACTCCGAATTGGACGCGGCTGGGTCGGTACAGGGGTGGCAGGAGGCGTACCAAACTGTTCCCCGGCCGGCTCGTTCACCACAACTGGTGGTGTAAGGTTCCCGACCCCAGACCCCTCGCGTGAGCTCCTCGCCTCTGACTGCTCGGACTGCACCCCAACTGACTCCGGAAGAAATACACTCGGTGGTTCCACCACTGGTGGTGCTGGATTTGTGGGAATTACCAGTGAACTCCTAGATCTACGACGTACTTGGTCGAGGTGTCTATGAATTACGTTACCACTAGTGTCTAGGATTTTAAAGTCATTGGTTCCTGTTGATTTTATCACAGAACCTGGTTGCCATTTTTCCGCCTTTAAATATTGGCGGTACCGCACGTCATCCCCAACTCCTACTTGTCTATTCACTCCGCCCTTAGCTCCAACTTGTCGTTTCTGCACACCCCGAATCTTAGCTTTCCGGTCCGGTTTCAATGCGTCTAACCGAGTTCGTAAACGTCTACCCATTAGTAACATGGAGGGGCTTTCCCCTGTAGAACAATGTTCTGTATTACGGTAATGTAATAAAAACGTATTGATAGATATTTGAATATTTTTATTTCCCGTTAAGGCTTTTTTTATAACCTTTTTAAAGGTTTTAACCGCGTTTTCAGCCGCCCCGTTTGACGCCGGGTGATAGGGAGTCGTAAAAATGTGTTCCACTCCGTCATTGTTTAGGAAAGACGCTAATTCACTACTCGTGAATGGGGGCCCGTTATCCGTAACTATCTGTTTCGGAACACCGAACCTACTCCATAGCTCGCTAAGTTTAGATATAGTATACCGCGCAGACCGCGCTGCTGTACTTGATACCTGAAAGACTTCCAGCCATTTAGACATCGCGTCTACCACAACCAAGTATAACTTTCCCTCGATTGGACCTAGAAAGTCTAAGTGAAGTCTAACCCACGGCTTTAAAGGCCAGGGCCATGGCCGAGGAGGAGCGCTGGGGGGCGCGTCCGCGTGATTAGCGCAGGTGGAGCACGCGCGGCACTCACGCTCGACTGCCTCATCGACGCCAGCCCACCATACATAGCTGCGAGCTATCGCTTTTGATTTTACTACGCCCATGTGCGGCTCATGAATCAACCGTAAAACCCGTTCGCGGCAATCCTGAGGAATAACTACCCTATGACCCCACATAATACACCCTAATTCCTCATACAATTCCGTTTTCCTATTAAAATATGGCTGCATCCCTACTATGTCACATTTTTCCGGCCAGCCGTCCCGTATATATGCTAACACCCTGCTTAGAATGGGGTCTTTATTTGTGAATTTTTTTATTTGTTTGTAATCCATCAATAAAGCCTCTTGTGCAAAATGAAGATACGTCTGTTCCGGTATTACGTCACGTACCTTCGCCGTACTACTACTACTTGGTAACCGCGAAAGGCCGTCCGCACAATTCTCGTTAGTTTTAATGAATTCTATTTCGTAGTCGTACGCCGATAAAATCACTGCCCACCGTTGCATCCTACTTGCTGTCATAGTTGGTATTCCAGCATTAGGTCCTAGAATAGACACCAAAACCGAACCGGTACCTTTCCGCCAATGATGATGGTGCCGGTTGTAAATGTTGACGTAACAATTCGCTGGCTTGTGCATATGATAACTCTGAAGGCTTCTTTGGACTGGCTAGATTAACTAGCAATTCATACGCTTCATCGCCCATGCTCGCGATTAATGTGGGTAACTTCAATTCTTCCGCGATCTTATTAAGAGCGTATATTCAATTTAGCGCAAGTCAAAATCTACGCGATCTATCGAATAACACAATCGCTACGGCACACTACAAGGACTACAATGGTTTCTCTGTGTGCGTGCGTGTTCAACCATTAGCCAAAACATTTTGATACTTTTATTTATTTTGGATCTATTATATTTTTTTTCGATTTAATTTTGAATAAAATAAAACTAGCTAAGTTTAAAGTAATAATTTAATTTTAAAATCGCACGTCTCTTATTGGCATAGACCGACTTTTTCGCGAGTCTATCATCTCAGGCAAAAGACATTAATCGAAGACGTTCAATAATTTATTTTCCATTTTTGTTGACCAAAATACGTCGTCTCTGGTAATTTTAGTAGTTTTCACAGCGAAGTCTTGTCCTGTCCACACCGCAAACAGACAAACATTTTTGAAATATCTGAAATAATAAATGCGAATTCAAAATGTTTTTTATTCAAGTAGACCTAATTATAGCCCATTTTGAACAGTTCAAAATAAGTAATTTCACGCGTGTGGAAGCTATTTATTTATTTATTTATTTTATTATTTATGTACACACAGTAAAATACAGAGTGATAAGGCATAGTAATAGAATTGAGTACAAAGGTACTGCTTATTTCTTAAGAAATTTCTTCCAGCAGATCTGCGAAAGGAGAAATTAAAAAGAAATGTAGACAATAGTGTGTGAAAACAAGAAGAGAAAATATGAATATGCGAAGTCTTAAACTAAAATATACTTATACATATATAATGCAAGAAATTAACATATACCTAAATAAATATATAAAGTTAAAATATATAAATAAACATAAATAATTATGTATATATATATAAATATACAAAATTATGAGGAAAGATAATGCTCTTTTACTCGATATTTGAATAGAGAAATAGTTTTTAAGTCTCGAATTGTAGGCGGAAGCGAGTTCCATAATCTTACAGCATGAACAGAGAAGGAATAAGAATAATAACTGGTTTTATGGGGTTGGGATTTAAGGAGGGATCTAAGGTGTGATCTGCACGGTGCATCACTAGGGCGAGCGTAAGAAAAACGCTCACGCAGGTAGGAAGGATATGACGGGTTGTGTAAGATGTTGAAAAGGAGACATAAAATCCGAGTGTTCCTGCGAAGGCGGATTGGGAGCCACTTGAGTTCCTTGCGAAGGTGAGAAACATGGTCATACTTACGAAGACCGAAAACAAAGCGAATGCACAGGTTTTGCAGGCGCTCAAGCTTGTTTAATAGCTCCTCAGTAGCATCCAGGTAGCAGGCGTCGGCATAATCTATAATCGGCTGAATAAGTGTTTGAGCCAAAGAAATTTTAGTCTTCAATGGCAGGAGACTTTGAAGGCATTTCAGCGAATGGAAGGAGAAATGTACCTTCCGACTGACCTCATTGACCTGAGCACGCCACGAAAGATTGGAGTCAATAAGCACACCCAGATCTTTAGTGGTTTCGGTATAGTCAATACGATAAGTATACAATAAGATTTATATAATAATCATACGAACCTTTTAGCTCTTGCCTTAGCCATATTTTCCAAATTTTTGCGTTTTCTCTTGCCTAAAAATCGCTTCGTTTTATTCCCCATTTCGTCTGAAACATAATTTGTTGTCACTTTAAAATAATTTCATTCGTCAAGAAATAAATACTTCCCAAAGTACTCACGATCACCCTACAAAATATTATCGGTCATAAAAATATTTTACTCACCAAAGTACTAAGATTTGGCGATCGCAATGTAAGCATGCTCTATCCTTGAACGCGCGGCGAAGTTCAACAAGGGTCATGCAGAGCGCCCAGTGACGTGACCACTCTCTGGAAGGGCTCGCGGCCGACTGATTGGAATCGATCCGCACGCAGTATTTTATAGTAGTTTTTAAATATTTATAGAAAAATAATAGAGATAATTTAGTAATTTTTTTTAAGTGTAAGTTCTAAAGAAGATGTTCTTCTATTACTGTAATTATTATTTATATTAAATTATGGAATATATATTGCCAAAAATAATAGTTTTGTCGACTATAATCTTCACATTGTTTGGAATTTAATTTCATAAGTATGTAGCCGAAAACAAAAATCCATCTAAGTAACTATTTTCCTTGGGATCTTAGCAATAGACAAAAAAATATTGTTTGTTAAATTTGTGAGTAATTTCAGATATTATGAGCTTCGAAATTGACACTGAAAGTCAAATTAAGAAAACCTCTGTTCAGTTATCTTGATGGTATTCATAAATACTTTATTAATCGAAAAAAGTATCTAAGTAACTACACAGACAAAAAAATTTGCTAAAATGATTAGTAATTGATATATCTGTAAGTCAAGTGGTTAATGGACAATCTGGTTTGAAAAATCACGTTTTTTAGCCAAACAGCGCACGGAACGCGTATACGCTCTTAACTACAAAGTACATTTCAAGTCTATCTGTGTACGAAGACCACAATCCCGACCGCACATCAAACTCCTTAATCTTCCCGATCGACATTTCGCACTTTAAGTATTTGGCCACTAATTACACTTATAACCACACGCGCCACGTTTTATTATCCTCGTCGCCAATGTAATGTTCTAGTGTGCGGGGGTGGGGGGGAGAGTCACAACGAAACAACTGGTCCATAACACGGTTTATTCCAAACTGGCGACGCATACAAATTGTGCCCCTACCCGTTATGACTTATAGTCTATTACAACAACTTATATCAAAGTACCTACACTACATATTGTAGGCCTTTCAGAAGGTAGAAGAGAGGGTGAACACACAGAAGAAAGAGACGAAGCTGTATTCTTCCACTTCGGTGAAACCAGTGGACAACATGGAGTGGGATTCATGGTGGCAAAGAAGTGGAAGGATAATATTATCGAATTTGTGGGCTATTCTGAACGTATCGCGGTGCTCAAATTCCAAATTACACCGAGAAAAACGTTAACTCTTGTACAAGTTTATGCACCGACATCTGCACATACCGATGAAGACGTAGAGGATTTCTATGAACTTGTCAACCGAGCATGTGACGAAAATAGAGGCACCTGGAATATGGTCATTGGGGACTTTAACGCTAAGGTAGGAAGAAGACAAGAACTGGACAACGAAGATACTCTCGGTAACTTTGGCTTAGGAGAACGCAATGGACGAGGTGTTCGTCTATTACAGTTTGCCTTTGGACGGAGCATGCACTTAGCGAACAGCTTATTTTTAAAGAAACCACAACGCCGATGGACGTGGGTTGCACCGAATGGTTCCACGCGTAACGAAATTGACTACGTCTTGTCATCAGACAAACATATAATCAAGGATATTAGTGTTATCAATTTACTTTGTTGTAATAATACTGGCTTTATAGCGTTCTCTTTTAGTGTATTCAAAATTCTTCTTGTCCTATGTAACTAGGTTACCTGACACTTCATAAAATAACAAACCTGATGAAACACGTCTTTTTACAACAAATCGTTATCAGCACGAAGATAGCTCAAGTATTTGTTTATTCAAGAAAAGTAATGCGTGTTTTCGTAATTATTTGTTTATTTTATTTTATTTTATTATCTTAAGAAAACTTACAGCTACGTTATAGATAGGTTAACAATAGTGAAAGAAGGCCAATTACAAGTTTTCACTGATAAAAATTAAGATAGAACAAGAGACAGTAGACAAGTTAAATGAAAGTAAGAACTAAAAGAATTCGGAGCGAATAAAAGTTGAAAACAACAAGTGTCAGTGATCTTCAAAAAAGCGACTACATAGTGTTTTTTTAAGTTCACTGACACTAGTGGTGAATAAGTCAGGATCATCAACACTCTGACACATCGAGTTGTATGCCCTGCTAGCTCTTATAGTAAAACTGTTTTGTCTATAGATACACCGTACAGAGGGAACATGCAGTGGTCGAAGTGATATTTGTGCGAATTTTTTGGGTACGAAACAAAATAGTTCTTCGTGTACTCTTCCGAGATGGCGAATCCAAATGGAGACACAAATGAGCGAGGTATGCGTAGTTCCTCAATTCCATCGTTCAGCCTACATAATAGAGAAGGGTATAGTACGTGGAAATTTAAAATGCGTAATTACCTTATGCATGAGGAGTTGTGGGAAGCGATCAGTGGCTACCCAACAGGGATGAACGTTTCCAATGTTACAAAGAGCGATCAGAAGGCACTAACAAAAATTTGTCTTATCCTTGAATCATCTGCAATTACGCATGTGCGAAGTGCAATCACGGCAGCTCAAGCATGGATTGTTCTACAAAATGCTTATGAGGACAAAGGTATAGGTCGGCGTTTATATTTAGAACGGAAGTTATACAGATTGAGACTTGAAGACTTTGATAATAATATTGAGTCGTATATCAATGCTGTTATTTCCATTGCCCAAGATTTGGCGGATATAGGCAAAGTAATAGATGATGCGTCCATTGCTGCTATTCTATTGGGTGGTCTAACGTCGAAATATGATCCAATGATTATGGCTCTCGAAAATAGTAATGTTAATATTACCACCGAACTGGTAAAGTCCAAATTACTGAACGAAATGTCCAAGGAAAGCTCGATAAAACTGGAGACAGCTATGAAGTCAAAGATTGATGCCTTTTCTGTTGAGTTAAAGGCAAAGCAAATTGTGTGTTATGGTTGTAGAGAACCTGGTCACAAGAGACCAAACTGTCCTTTAAAGAAAAATAAGGTCATGAAAAGGAAGAATCCCACTAATAAGGACGCGACCTCTGTGTTTGCTTTAGGAGCAACAAATAATTATGACATGGACAAATGGTTCATTGATTCAGGTGCTACCAAACATATGACTTCAAGACGAGATTGGTTTGTAGACTTAAAGCCTATTGATAACAAGGTAACAGTTGCAAACGGGACAAAGATTGACGCTGAAGGCATCGGTAAAATATCTATAAATACCGAAAACAACGTCAATACAATTAATGATGTGATGTATGTACCTAACTTGCAAACAAATCTTCTATCTGCGAAGACAGCAGTAGAAAAAGGATTTACTGTAATGTTTGATAAGTCTGCTTGTAATTTATTTAATTCAAAAACCTTCTCCTTTACAGGTGATTCGGTTCTACATGGCTCGCTCTGTGGTGGATTGTACACACTTGATTGTGCGGTGAATATTCCCCAATTTAGAGCCTATGATGTGCACTCTGATTCTATCTCTAAGTATCAGGTATGGCATAAGCGTTTAGGTCATTTATGTCGCGTCGGTATGAATCTGCTAAAAAATAGTCATAAGGTTATTGATTATAAGGATGTGGATAAAAATCCATGTGTTGCTTGTGTTCAAGCGAAACAAGCTCGAAAACCATTTAAGGCGATTACTTATAAAAGGGCAACTTCAGTATTAGAACTAATCCACTCTGACCTTTGTGGACCAATGTCAGTTAGCTCCTTTCAGGGTAATAAATATTTTTTAATTTTTATAGACGATTTCTCGAGAACTATATTTGTATATGTCGGAGACGGTCATTAGTACGGTCGCTAAACGAAGCGCGGCACATGACCGAGTGGTGGCAGCACTGACACTCGGCTAACTTCGTGCTACGACTCCAGGCCTTACTGTTGAATCAGCTCCAGGCCATACTGTTGAATCAGCTCCAGCCCATACTGTTGAATCAGCTCCAGGCCTTACTGTTGAATCAGCTCCAGGCCATACTGTTGTCGCTGAAGATCAGACTGCTGAAACTGATCAATTTTTTGAAGCAATTGAGGAACCAATAGTTTCTACTAGTAAAACTGATGAACAACGTAGATATCCTTCAAGAGACCGGAAACCACCTAATTACTTCTCATACCAAGTTTCTAGTCAAGCGTCTGAAGAGCCTAGAACTTATAATGAGGCTATATTGGCTGATGATGTTGACAAGTGGCAGATGGCAATGACGGATGAATATAATTCATTGATGAAGCTGAAGACATGGAAATTGGTTGACAGAGAAAACATAAAAGTTATACCATGTAAATGGGTTTATAAGTTAAAGAAAGATCCAGCAGGAAATGTTGTGAAGTACAAAGCAAGATTAGTTGCCAAGGGATTCACCCAGACGCCAGGTGTAGATTATTTTGAGACATTTGCTCCTGTCGTGCGGCACTCCTCCTTGCGTACTCTACTGGCTCTCGCAGCCGAGTTGGATTTGAAAATGCGTCACTTGGACGTTGATACTGCATTTTTTAATGGAGATCTGCAAGAGAAGGTCTACATGGAGCAACCTCAAGGTTTTAAAGTAAAAGGTATGGAGAACAAAGTGTGTCTTTTACAAAAATCCTTGTATGGGCTTAAACAAGCTCCACGTGCCTGGAATATAAAGTTAGATGAAACTTTATCATCTTTTGGTTTTGTGCAAACTTCATCTGAACCATGTGTGTATACCAAACTTTTTGGAAAAGAGTTGGTTATCGTTGCAGTCTTTGTCAATGACATAATCTTTTACAGTAATGACAAGACGTTTGACATCGTCAAAAATGACTTGCAAAAATATTTTTTAATAAAAGATTTGGGCTATTTAAGCTATTATCTTGGTTTAAATATAACCAGAAAAAACTGGCCAAGTGCGAGTCGGACTCGCGCACCGAGGGTTCCGTACAAACCTGCAGGAATTCACGGTTTAAAAAAAAATTAATAATATTTGAGTTGACTGAATGAAAGGTAAATTGTGGTTTACGATTTATGACGTATTAAAAAAAAAACTACTTACTAGATCTCGTTCAAACCAATTTTCGGTGGAAGTTTACATGGTAATGTACATCATATATTTTTTTTAGTTTTATCATTCCCTTATTTTAGAAGTTACGGGGGGGGGACACACACATTTTACCACTTTGAAAGTGTCTCTCGCGCAAACTATTCAGTTTAGAAAAAAATGATATTAGAAACCTCAATATCATTTTTGAAGACCTATTCATAGATGCCCCACACGTATGGGTTTGATTTAAAAAAAAAAAATGAGTTTCAGTTCTATGTATGGGGAACCCCAAATATTATTGTTTTTTTTTCTATTTTTGTGTGAAAATCTTAATGCGGTTCACAGAATACATCTACTTACCAAGTTTCAATAGCATAGCTCTTATAATTTCGGAAAAAAATGGCTGTAACATACTCGGACAGACAGACAGACATGACGAATCTATAAGGGTTCCGTTTTTTGCCATTTGGCAACGGAACCCGAAAAATGATGAAATAAAAGTACATCAGAAAAATTAATCTTTTACAAAAATTTGGAGTGGAGAAATGTAAAACATGTATAACTCCACTATCTGTACAACTGGAGGTCAGTACCAGCATTGATAGTGATCATAATTTAGAAGCGTATCCCTATCAAGAATTAATTGGTTGCCTTATGTTCCTGAGTGTTAATACTCGTCCAGACATCGCATACGCGACTAGTTACCTGAGTCAGTTCAATACTCGGTACAACAAGACTCACTGGTTAGCTGCGAAGAGAGTCTTACAATATTTAAAAGGCACTTTAGATTACTCGATTTGTTACAGAAAATCAAGTATGCCCCTTGTAGGATTTTGCGATGCCGATTGGGCAAACTGTAATATAGATCGCCGTTCTTATACTGGTTACTGTTTCAAATTAGCAGGCAGTCCAGTTTCATGGGCTTCACGGAAGCAGCAAACCGTAGCTTTGTCCTCAGCGGAAGCCGAGTATATGGCAATAACTGAAGCTACGAAGGAAGCGATTTATTTAAGGAGGTTTATCACTGAATTAATTTCAGATCCTATGGTAAGGCAAAAGATATTACCTAATACCATAACTATTTACCGATATTCAGAGTGCACAGTGTTTGGCTTTAAATCCGGTACACCACCATAGGACGAAACATATAGATGCCAGATATCACTTTATTAGGGAAAGATTAGTGATAATTCGGTAAACTTAAAATATACCCAATCAAGTGATATGCCCGCTGACATCTTAACTAAAAGATTGCAGCGTGTCGCACATAGTAGATGTGTACTGAGCTTAGGTTTAGTGTAAATATATTTTTACACGTTTACTTCAGTAATTACGAAGGCTGCGGCCGGGATACTTAAAAAAAACCAATTTAGATTTTAAAACTAGTTTAATTCAAGTAAAAGGAATTACAATAAAAGAAAACTATATCTAGCTAAATCTAAAGTTATGTCTTCCTTCAAAGCCGAAATAGAAGTGCTCGGCCTCATGTTGCGCTGGCGCGATGGTGCCGCGGTATTTTGTTAGTTCAGCACCTTTGCCTCGTATCGCTAATTGCGCATTTTACTTGTTTGTTATAATTGATTGAGGTCGTCCTTAGTCAGCGCTTTAGATATACTACGCCTGCGTAACACCTCCGCCTGTAGTTCAGCAACTATTTTAAAACGCTTAGTGAAAATGTTGCTGGTAGGTTTTCTCGTTGCGTATGCGTTTCAGATGTTACAGGAACTGCGTCTTCATGATTTCCTGGTCCTGTGGATACAGCATCGTTTTGGTTCCGTTTCCTGGAAAGGGTTCTTCCAGGGAAATATCTTCTGGTTATCATCGCAATTGTGAGTATGGCTGCGATACACAGTATAACATAAAACGGTATAGTGGTATGATATAGCGTTTCAGTTGTTTCAAACGATGAAATCGGCGACTGAAGAGTTATTCTGTCCTGAATAGTGTGTAGTCTATCCAAGTTAATAGATGTTAGATTTGCATGTAATGAGCTTATCTCCTGCATTTCAGTAGTGTAGGGGACGTTCAATACTTTTACAGGTTCGCCTTTTATCTCGTCCTTGGTGTTTAGTAAGGTAATTTCGTTTGTGTGTATCGAGCAGTGCAATGGAATGGTGGCAAGGTAGCTTCCCCGCAGTGTGTCGTAATCGTCGCTTCCACATTTCATCTGGACTCTAGTAGGTTGAGGAAATGATATAACGTAGTGTCTACTGTCTAGTTCTTCTACAGCCGGTTTAAATAGATGTACAGTCGTTAGTTTACAGGATTTTAGTAATGTCTTGCTTGAAATGAAGGTTTGCACGCAGTCAGCTTGAGTCTGGATATAGTGATTTGTCTTTTGCTCGCAGAGATACCGATTATTATCTAACTTCGGGCATTCTGCCTCCATGTACATGAACTTTTGCCCATTTGTTGCTATGAAAGGATAAGGAGGTATGAGGACTTGGTTGTTCTTGTTCGGGACTATGGAGAGTTTGTAGAGTGTATAAGTATCTTCTGAGACTATGGGGAACCTAAATGCTATTACTATTCTCTTGTCGTCGTAATAATATCCGGCTTTAATGGTGTCATAGTACTGTCGTAGTTCTAACTCTATTACGTGGTTCTTACCATAAATCTCCTTAAGCCTATTTACTACGCTACCTAAAATGTCTATTCCTAACATGCTATGATGGGTAGTCATCACGCGGGTGAACGATAAAATATTCTCTATTCTATATAATTCCGATAACACGTCCTCTATGTTTTCGCTGACGATAGTCAACAGCTGATTGAACTTAGCGACCTGGATCATACTTATGCTACTTTCTGCTTGTTTTATTAATAGACTCAGTGTGGTGTTAATTTTGTTCTGGTTTTCAACAATTTTATTTATAATATTAGTATGAGATAGCATCCACTCTTTACTGATGCTGATATGCTCGTTAAATTCGTCTACAGTTTTTTTTTGATTATTTCTCAACGTCTCTATGGCGTTATTATATCGAACAGCATCCGAGTAATCGAGGTTACCTGTAACGCTTTTTATGACAGATCCTAGGCCGTCTATAAGACCTCTTTTCGACCGTCTAGGCTCCAGAGTACGTAGGTGGTCAGTGACTCTACTTAACTTATCCGAAAGGTAGTCTATTTGATACTCGTAGAGAGAATATGCATCCTTCATCATGTGTAATTTAATGTAATCGAATTGAGTTTGTAGGGTGGAAAGAGTGTTTTCAATGTCGTCCAGGTTGACATATTGAAGGAGAGTATGATAGTGGGTTATTAGTCTGAGTGGTCCAAGTTTAAAGGGTAGTAGTCCAACTCCAGAGTCTAGGCTTTCAAGTTTTATCTCCTGGCTCCGTATTGCATGTATTGTCAGTATCAGCGTCATCCTGCAACAATTTAGCAGTCTTAGGTACGCGTTTAAGTCGTGATTTTGCTACGGGGCCGCGTTTCTTTGACGTATAGATGTGGATAGGTAAATCTGCTAAGACTACATCCTGAGTATATCTAGGGGCTAACTTTTGTCGCGGGGCTGATGGGTTTTTTATGAAGATCTGTTGCTTGGGTTGATACTCCTCCTCCTGCTCGCGGGTTTTATTTCTATTTTCGATTAAAGAGGTGCGATTAGTAAGAGAGGTTTCGTTTATGATTTGGTATACTTTTTTCATTTGATCTCTATGGTTTAATACGTACTGTTGCAATAGGTGGCTACTAAGATCGATGTCCCACGGGTCTCGGCTATCAAGATGCCCAGTTATTACATCGAATGGTCTGCACTTAGTAAAACTATGGATTGAGCTATTATATCCGAGTAAGGCGTATGGTATTAGGTTATTGGCGGGTTCTTTTTTATGTTGAATACGTAGGATTCTTATATGTTCGAGTAACGTGGAGTGGAACCTTTCTATGTTGCCGTTATCATTGGGACTGTGAGCTAGCGTTTTATGGTGATTAATTTTGTGGAGTCTAGTGAATTCAGCGAACAGCTGATTAGCATACTCGGTACCGTTGTCCGTTATTATAGTTACAGGGAATCCGTGGTGAGTGCAGAACTGCAATAGGCCCTGTAAGATACTAATTGCGGTGCCGTCTTTCATAAGATATGCTTGCCCGTATTTAGAGAATACATCGATGAATGTTAGGTATTTTTCATTTTCGACCGTGAAAAGGTCCATATGAATTATCTCGAACGGTTTAGTGGCCGGTGGCACTATGTTAAATTTTTGTTTGATGGGACTTCGATCGTATTTTGCCTGACCACAAATAGTGCATTCGTTAACATATTTTGTGATCTGGTCTCTCATCTTAGGCCAGTAATATTTATGCGAGAGGGCTAGGTGACATTCGTTTATGCCACGATGATTCGTTTTTCCGTCATGATAGTGCCTAATTATTTCCTGCTGCCTAAGGTACTGTTTTACATTTTCGAGTTCGGATTTACATAGCACGAGGTTCATTGCAGAGCTTTTAAAGTTGTCTTGTATTATGGGAATGATGTCATACATACTCAAAGGGGGGTTAATAAGAATGCCGGTTTTTACTTTCGGGTTTACGTACTCTTTTATGGCGGCTACAACGTCATCTATTAGGTTAGATTGTGAAACTTGTATGGAGGTGCGAGTATGGGTGTCGAAAGGTTTGGTCGCGGTCGGTCTTTTTTTAATGTCTCCTACTACTGTCATGATTATTTGTCGGTGGAATTTATTTATAGGTTCGTCGGTGATTGGTACCTCGAGTATAGGGTTTTCGTTACTGGTATGGGCTGTTTCAGTACTAGAGTCTGCTATCGACGGGGGTTTCTCGGAAGGGTTCGCTATTATCGAGCTTATCTCGTCATTGTGTATTTCTACTCGCGAGAGGGCATCGGCATTGGTGTTGTTTTTGCCCTTTTTGTACACTACAGTAAAGTCATACTCACTGAGTTTCAATCTCCATCTAGTTAGACGCGAGTTAGGTTCTTTCAAGCTCATGATCCATTGCAATGGCTTATGATCCGTAACTATCCTAAACTTGCGTCCAAAGAGGTAGGGTCGAAAGTACTTAGTGGCCCACACGATAGCGAGAAGCTCTTTTTCGATGGTGCTGTAGTTTGTCTCGCTTTCGTTCAATGTTCGGGATGCGTATGAAATCGGTCTGTCTGACCCTATATGCCCTTGTGATAGTATGGCTCCTATTGCAAAGTTGGAGGCGTCTGTAGTCAGTATAAATTCCTTGTTAAAATCAGGGTACTGTAAGATTGGGTCGTTTGTTAAGAGGTTTTTACATCGTTCGTAGCAGTCAACGTAGTCTTTAGTAAGTGTAACGGTCCTACCCTTCTTTAAGCACTGAGTAAAGGGTTTCGTAATTTTAGCGAAATCGGGTATGAATTTTCTGTAGTATCCTATAAGTCCGAGGAACTGTTTTATCTGTTTTGCGGTTTTGGGTATGGGGTATTTCTGTATAGCTGCAATTTTGTCTGGGTTCGGTTTAATTCCCTCATTGCTTATTATATGACCTAAGAAAGCGGTTTCTAGCTTCAAGAATTCGGACTTATCCATCTGAATCTTAAAGTTAGACTCCCGGAGTCGTTGGAATACTTTTTCTAGGTTATTTAGGTGCTCCTGGAGCGAGGTACTGTACACTATGATGTCATCCATGTAGACCAGGCAGATCACGTTTTGTAGGCCTCTCAGAACATTGTCCATTACCCGTTGGAATGTTGACGGGGAGTTCTTTAAGCCCATGGGCATTCTTAAGAACTCAAAATGCCCATGTTCTACGTTGAATGCCGTCTTATGAATATCGTCAGGGTCTGTCTCCACTTGATAAAAGCCGCTGGCAAGGTCAAGGGTACTAAAATACTGACACTTCCCTAATTTGTCCAGGACGTCTGTTATGTTCGGTATGGGGTATTTATCGTCTATGGTTTTTTCGTTTAATTTTCGGAAGTCTACTACGAGTCTCCATTTTTGTTTCCCAGAAGCGTCTGCTTTCTTAGGGACAACCCAAATAGGAGAGCTCCAGGCTGAGTCAGAGGGTCTGATTATATTTTGCTCCAGCATTTTTGAAATTTGCTCCCTAACCTCTTGGCGATGAACGAAAGGATATCTGTAAGTCTTGGTATAAATAGGTGTGTCATCTACAGTCCGTATACGGTGTTTTACTTTATTGGTGAAAGATAAGGGTTCGCCTTCTATGTAGAATACATCTGCATACTTCGAGCAAATATTTACTAAGTTAATTTTCTCCTCTTCATTAAGATGATCTGTCCGCAATTTTGATATTACTTTATTAATGCGAGATGTGTCGGGTATTTGTTCTAGGTTCATGCATTCGATATTATTTAAGGTTACAGCCTCTACCGGGTGGTCTAGGGATAGAATAGTATCGTTGTTTGATGGGTTTAGAATTTCTACAATGCCGCGGTTATTACAAACGGCTGTAATGCATTCGCTTACAATACAATTGCATAGGTATTGTTGTGAGATAGGTACGTCACCGTCTTTAGCGTTTATGGGTAGTCTGATAAGCTTAGTAGTGTTGGCTGGTATAACAGCCTCGTAAAGGTTTACATTCCGCGAATTAAACATTAAGATAGGGTTCTTTGCGGTAGCCGTAATCAGTAGGTTGTCCTTTAGGTCAATCTTCGTATTCCATTTGGTCAGTAAATCTAGTCCGATAAGTCCATCAAAGAATTTGTGAAAGTCATATATGAATAATTTAATTTCGCTAGGGTCATTGAGTTCGCGGAAAGATGGTATAGTTATAGAATAGTCGTTTCTAGTTGTGGCATGGACGTTAGTCACCTCGAAGGGGTCATAGTTAAGAGGGTATTCCGAGTAGTACCGTTGTACAGCTGTAGGACTAATAAACGACTGGTTTGCTCCGGTATCAATGAGTAGGTTTAGTGGGGGGTCGGATATTTTTATGTAGGGCAACTGTCGTTGCGTTTGCAAGTTGACTTCTATTTTGAGGGTTTTAATGGGGGTTTCCTCTGAAAATCCTGGTTTGCGTTACTAGTCGAGGGTTGGGGTTCCTCGCATTTAGTAGAGGGTTGAATTGGTTTTTGCTCAGGCGGTACGGCCGGTCCGAGATCCTGTACGTAATAGTAGTTGCCGTCGTCATAATAGACGTTATTATAGTCAGCGTGGTCGTAATCATAAGAGTAGGGTTCCTCCACGACGTAATAATCGTAGTTTTATTCGTTACAATCGTTGAAGTTCATCTCACGGGTCTTAAAATAATTTATTGGGGGCGGGTTGCCAAACTTGCCCCAGTCGTGAGGTCTACTTGGCATGGGTTTAGCAATAAAATGGCTGACCCCGCTCATTGGCTGAGGTCCCGGGGCTAGGGCACGTGGCTGAATTCTGAATACGTTACTTTGCGCGTTATAGTTAGGCGGCGGCGCGCGGAACATTTGCTGCGTACGCGTTTGATTATTAAGTGCGATGGGCGCACGTGGCGCGCCATGTGGTTGGAACATAGGTGGTCTCCCACTGCTCTGCGGAACCGGTGGCCGTTGCCAGTTTGAAAAGGGTTTCGGCATCGGCATGGGTAGAAAACCTGTGGGCTGTGTTAGTAATTTGGGCATAGGAGCGGTTGGAAGTGGCCTTTTTACACTCGCGCTATCATTACGGTCTTGCAGGTACATCACATTTAGTTCCTCTTGAACAAACTCCAGCGCCCTTTCGATGCTTTCAGGACGCATGCAACGTATGCGGGAACCCAGAGGTTCTTTTAGGCCACGTACAAACGCTTGCATTGTTAGTTTTTTGTATAGTGTACGTTTCGCTTCTATGGTGGTATTCACTGTTTCATGCAACGATATATAAGTCATGATGGTGCTGAATAACGATTGACACTGGTCGTAGTACTCTTGTGGAGTGCTGTTACCTTGAGCTGATACTAGGAGGTCATTATAGAGGGCCGTTTCGTCCCTCTGGTCGGCAAAGCTATTAATTAGAGTATTCCGTATTCCTGCCCAACTATCTGGGATGCCATTCGAATTAATTCTAGTTGCCGCGGTGCCTGTTATTTTATTTAGTATGCCGTTCAAAAGGCATAGATTACCTAACTCACTGCCCTGTGCATTACTTAAATAAGTACTAACTATCTGGTCACATAGTTTAATAAATCGCGTGAGTACGTTGGGGTTCCCATCGAACTCGGGGACTGGGCGTAGAGCCTTATAAATCGTGTCCGGATCGCACGACATTTTGCAGTCTTCGTATAAACTATTTAAACCTAAATCTATATCCCTATTCGAATCTAATACTAATTGCCTACTATTGGGTCTACCTGATGTAGACTCGCGAGGTCCTAAATTACGTGGGTGGAAAATTTTGAAGGATTAAGAGACTTGGGTACACAGGAAGCAACACAGGGAATAATTCAAGCGTACTCACATAACCTTCATATCGGTCTCTGGGGTCGATGTCTGGATCCCGTTCTCTCCCGGCAGCAATCCTTGAGTTCGGATACTCGATGAAGCTTGACAGCAGGTTAGCCGCGATCGCTCACGCGCGGTAGCGATAATATCGATATAAGATAGACCTAGCTAACCTCGAGAATCCTACCGACTGCGCCAATTACGAAGGCTGCGGCCGGGATACTTAAAAAAAAGCAATTTAGATTTTAAAACTAGTTTAATTCAAGTAAAAGGAATTACAATAAAAGAAAACTATATCTAGCTAAATCTAAAGTTATGTCTTCCTTCAAAGCCGAAATAGAAGTGCTCGGCCTCATGTTGCGCTGGCGCGATGGTGCCGCGGTATTTTGTTAGTTCAGCACCTTTGCCTCGTATCGCTAATTGCGCATTTTACTTGTTTGTTATAATTGATTGAGGTCGTCCTTAGTCAGCGCTTTAGATATACTACGCCTGTGTAACACAGTACTTAGTATACATTTTCATACTGTTTTCTTTTAATTGGTATATTTTGAGTCCATTTTTAATGTTATTTATATGTGAGAATTTTGATTAAGGGGGCGAAATGTTGTAATAATACTAGCTTTATAGCGTTCTCTTTTAGTGTATTCAAAATTCTTCTTTTTCTATGTAACTAGGTTACCTGACACTTCATAAAATAACAAACCTGATGAAACACGTCTTTTCTTCTTAAACACAAAATTACAACATACTTAAATATAGTTCTGCTCACAGACCAATCCGCGCAAAAATACGATTTGATTTTAAAATACAGCGAGCCAAATTATTCACAAATAAAACTAAACGGCTTTCAAAAGAGACGCCAATAATTTAGAACATTTTAATCTTGAAATTTCAAATTATTTTAAGGTACTAAAAGTTTACGAAACAGACGCTGAAGACCAATATAATTCAATAGTTACTGGAATAATCAATAGTATTAAAAACATAAAGAACCCAATCAAAAATAAAAACAAATTAACAGCTCATAGTGTAGATTTGATCGAGAAACGAACAAAGGAAGAAATGGGGACAACAGAATATAAAACAATAGATAGAGAAGTCAAAAGAAGTAAAAGGAAAGATCTGAGAAATATTAGTACACATTTAGTCAAAACAGCTTTAGAAAAACATACATCGTTAAGAGTTCTGAAACAGGGACTTACAAAAGGAAAAACCTGGATCAATAGTCTCAAAGACAATGAGGGAATAAAACATCACAGTAGACAAAAAATCATAAGAAAGAAATAGCGTCGAAATTCTATGAAGCATTGTATTCAGATATCTCACCACCACCAATCAACACAGAATGTAGTCTCGCAGATTCCATTCCTTTAATAACTGGCTATGAAGTGCACAGGGCACTAACTACTATGCGCTGCAACAGGTGTCCTGGAGAGGATGGAATTACTACCAAAGCATTAAAAATTGGCTCTCCCACATTATTGCCCCACCTTACCAACCTATTTAACACAATACTGACATCAGGAAAAGTACCTAAATCAATGAGCCATTCAAATATAGTTTTTCTACACAAAACAGGTGATAAAAGCGATATCAGCAATTACCGCCCAATAAGTCTAACGTCTCATATTTATAAAGCTTTTATAGAGGAGAAACTGGACAAACATCAGCCACCAGAACAAGCCGGATTTCGCCCAAGTTTTTTGCAATCGACCACCTTCAAACACTAAACCAGACCCTTGAAAAATACACAGAATTTAATAAACCATTGTATCTGGCTTTCGTAGATTACACGAAGGCATTCGATAGTATTAAGCACTCAGTTATATTCACATCTCTAGAAATCCAGGAAATTGAAGTACAGTACATCGATCTCTTAAAAAGCATTTATAATAATAGCTTTGTAAATATTAAATTAAGTACTTCTGGACCCTTATTTAAAATAAAAAAGGTATTAAACAGGATGACCCGCTCTCTCCCAAATTGTTTACTAGCACACTTGAGGAGATATTTAAGTCACTGGCAGCCTCATGGAACATCAAAGGCATTCTCGTCGGCAAAAGGAGGCTGAAAAACCTACGTTTTGCCGACGATATAGTCCTTTTTGCTCCCACAGCTCAAGAACTCCAGACCATGCTCCAAGAGCTGAGCACGGCTAGCTTCAGGGTGGGATTTGCGATGAATCGGTCTAAAACTCAAATTATGACAAACAGCACTGTGGCAGCAAGACATTACCTGCCCATTTTGGGGGCAACCACGAGTAAGTATTGATCAAATTGGCTGGTTGCAACGCTTAAGAAATCCGCAACTAAGAAAGAAGCCCTTACCTTTTGGCTATGCACGCCCTGGTCCATGGTTGAGTACGGCAGCTGTGGTTTGGTGGCGAGGAGCTCCACGTTTTGTTTTCCAGTTGCAAAAGTTCGTTTTGAGGCTTCGAAATACACGGAATGTTGAGACTGATAACTTCACACACACAAAATAAAAGGTCCTTCACTATGATTTTCGGCTGCACAAGAACACGCTTCCTCATGCGCCGGCAAAGAACGACTCCCCTGCCATCTGCAGGGACGCTGTTGACGCGGCCGAAAGAAGGCGCGCGATTGGCCAAGGCGTATGAACGTTGTCTTTGCGTTCTGTCAATTGGTTCGAGCCTCGGTTCCGGTCGCGGAGATCACAACATTGCAATTACCATTCGATCTTTGGGCGGGAATTTGGAATGAACTTTAAAATTTAAACATGAATAATTAAGATAACGAAACATACCGCCCACCAAAATACACTTGTGTATTTTCTCACTTAAGAAAATTTAAAGAAAAATGGTAATTAGTGCCTAGAGACTTGAATGCAAACGAATAGAAAAGTAAAGGTAAGTACTAAATTTACGATAAAACTAACTTACTAAAATAGAACGAATAACGCATTAATCGATGAGGTTCGGTAAAGGACACAGCTTTGCCAACGGTCTCATTAATTGAGAACCATCGACTGTGCGAACGGTTGCAACGCGCACTACTCCGTCCGGGCCAAGGTGAAGTTTCTCAACACGCGCAAGAGGCCAGTGCAACGGAATAGCGTTATCAGTTTTAAGAATGACAACCGATCCTACGTTTAACGATTTTGAGTGTTTGGTCCACTTTACCCGTTGAGTGAGGGTTTGGAGGTATTCCTGCCTCCAACGATTCCAAAAATCTTGTTGGAAACGCTGTATAAGCTGCCAACGACCGAGACGGTGTATATTGATGGAAGTTAAGTCCTCATCAGGAACGGACGTCAACGGTTCCAATGTTAAGAAATGACCCGGAGTGCGTAAATTTAAATCGTTGGGGTCAGAACTGAATGGACAGAGGGACCGCGAATTAAGCATCGATTCGATTTGGACGAAAACAGTATTTAATTCCTCGAAAGTAAGTGCGTTATGAAGCTGGGTACGAATTAATGCAGGATCAGAGATGCGTGTACGTTTGCTCCGAAAGAAACCAAGGAATTTTATCCATACGCACAAAAGGCGTTGGATTTTGCGAATTGACGAATAACGTTCGAGTAAGGTATCTATGAATGAGACTGGAGAATCATCATGGGTGAGTAACGAATGCGGACCTTTTTCTTCTATTTCAAGCACAGTTTGATCCAGCGTTTCGACAGATTTAGGCCAAGAGATAATAGGTTGAGAAAGCCACGAAGGACCCGCCCACCATAAGCGATTGTTGGCTAGAGCTGACGGAAGTTGACCACGCGGAACTACGTCGATTTCGCGAGACCCTGGAAAAGACCGATCCTGATTTTCTTCCTTAAACGGAAAAGTAACAATGCGAGTGTGTTGAGTTGCAAATATTTCCTCACAGCGTTCTTCGTTGGGAGTTAGGCGTGAAGTCGTCTCGAATGATTCAAGCTCCCATAAGCGTTTGACTTCTTCATGAAGACAGTCGTCTTCATTTACGAAAAAAGATTGTACTTCATCCTTACTACCGGTACCGCCGAGCAAGATCCAACCGAAGACAGAATTAAGAGCCGCTGGTTGCTGCGATCCTCCACCCACACTACCAGGACGCAATAATGAGGCGAAGATCTCAGCACCTAGAAGAAGATCGATCGGCGCAGGCTTGTGACAATCCGGATCAGCCAGTGTAAGACCCTGCAAATGATGCCATGAGGATAGAAAGAAGCACCACAGGCTGCTCACGGAGACTTGTAAGTACTTGAACTTGGTTGTTGACTGAGGCACTAGAAACAGGTTGAGTTGATGAAGAAGTCGATTGAGTTGTTGACGAGGTTGCGTTGTCAGACTGGTCTAGATGAAGAAGAGTATGATGACGCTGACGACATTTTTGACACCTGAAAATGGATTTGCATTCCGTGATACGATGAGAAGGTCTAAGACAGTTGAAACACCAACGGTTAGTTCTTGCGTGCTCAATACGTTTAGCGACGGGAATCTGTTCAAACTGTTTACAATGGCTGACAGAGTGATTTTCTGAACAGAATGAACACTTAATGGTTGGGTTTGCAGATGACGAAGAAGCAGATGAGGATTCCGGAATGACAGATTGAGACGTCGGAGGAGTAGACTTTGACTTCTGTTCTGTGTTGGAAAGAAATACTGTGGTTTTGGGTTTTGGCGAATTACTATTTGAGTTTGTCTGAATATGAGGCTTTTCTTGACCACGATTACCAGGGGTCTTCGAACGATCCTGAGGTGAGAAGTGTGTGTCTCGAACGAGCGCCTCACACTTAGTGTACAAAAATGTCAACAACTCCTTGAAGTCTGGTAGCTCTGTATTGATATGTTTTCGTTCATATGCGCACCGCGTTTGCGAATCTAATTTGGATAAGAAATGGTATGAAAGAACGAAATTCCATTCATTGGTACGTAATCAAGTCCTCTTAAAATATTTAAATTCTCTGTTGTAGAATCGAGAGCACGACGAAGTTCGTCAGGCGATGTAGATTTTAAGTTTATTTCGAGTATTTCCTTCCAGCAAGTAAATGCCAACTCACGTTTATCTTGGTATCTTTGAGTCAATGTTTGATATGCCTCAAGATACAATGTGCCTTCTGCAGGATACGTGCGAATAAGTGGAAAGAGCATCCCCAGAAAGACTTGAAAAAAGATAGTGCATGCGTTCAGCGTCTGAAAGCGATTTGTTGTTATGAATTAACGAATTATAAAGACTATAGAATCTCGGCCAATCTTTTGTTTTTCCACTAAATGTGGGAATGTTTATTTTAGGCAGCTTTACGTAAGCGATGCAAGAGTGGTCGATAGCGATTGAATTTTGTTTAGATTCTCCTGCATCGGTGGGAACTAATTGCCTGTGGATGGTCATGATGTCAAAATATATCTGATCGAATTCTTCTCGAACTTTATCTTCCCGTTCTTCTGACTCGCTGTCTACAATGCAAAGAATATCTGAATGTGCCTCTTCAAAGCTCTCGCTTAGTTTCTGCACGACGGAAGCAAGCAACGCATTCAAATGAGAAGGTTCTTTCTAAGCTAACTCAGCGACTTCAAGCGCCTTCCTTAAACGATTTAATGCGAGGGTACGCATACGCCGCAAAACAGGTAAGTCTCGAACGGTAAGTGCAGGTTCATCATCAACCACGGTGAAAGATTTACGTTTCTTAGATAAAAGATCCATTTTCGACTTTCGTCTAGTATTGTAAGACATTTTATTACGATTTAATAACCAACGATTCAAAGAAAATAAAGTATAGCTTACCTATCACAAGAATAGGTAAACAACGGAAGAACGAAATCGAGCAACAAAAGAAAAAAATGTAAGCAATTACCGAACAACGAATAAACGCTACACGGTAGGTATACCTGACCGCACGCTAAGCACACGGTAGGTGAGTATAGTGTGAGAATAGATAAATAACCTTTTGTAAGATACCTACCTAGTTAATATCAAACTTTTACTGATAGGTATTAACTACAATATGAAACTATAAATCTAAACGAATGAACAAAAACAAGCGGTGAGATTTGCACTTCGGGGAAAACTGCTAAGACGAATAGCCGATGCGAAGCGCAAGCGAATATGATTCTTTGGCAAATGACGTAAGGCTGATGAAATCGATTTGCACTTCGGAGAAAATTGCTAAGACTAGCCGATGCGAAGTGCAAGCGAATATGATTCTTTGGCAAATGACGTAAGGTTGATGAAATCGATTTGTACTTCGGAGAAAATTGCTAAGACTAGCCGATGCGAAGTGCAAGCGAATATGATTCTTACACCAATGACATAAGGTCGATGAAATCGATTTGCACTTCGGAGAAAATTGCTAAGACTAGCCGATGCGAAGTGCAAGCGAATATGATTCTTACACCAATGACATAAGGTCGATGAAATCGATTTGCCCTTCGGAGAAAATTGCTAAGACTAGCCGATGCGAAGTGCAAGCGAATATGATTCTTTGGCAAATGACGTAAGGTTGATGAAATCGATTTGTACTTCGGAGAAAATTGCTAAGACTAGCCGATGCGAAGTGCAAGCGAATATGATTCTTACACCAATGACATAAGGTCGATGAAATCGATTTGCACTTCGGAGAAAATTGCTAAGACTAGCCGATGCGAAGTGCAAGCGAATATGATTCTTACACCAATGACATAAGGTCGATGAAATCGATTTGCACTTCGGAGAAAATTGCTAAGACTAGCCGATGCGAAGTGCAAGCGAATATGATTCTTACACCAATGACATAAGGTCGATGAAATCGATTTGCACTTCGGAGAAAATTGCTAAGACTAGCCGATGCGAAGCGCAAGCGAATATGATTCTTACACCAATGACATAAGGTCGATGAAATCGATTTTCACTTCGGAGAAAATTGCTAAGACTAGCCGATGCGAAGCGCAAGCGAATATGATTCTTACACCAATGACATAAGGTCGATGAAATCGAGTGAATATTGCCTATGCACGATACGATAACCGCTTGTTTTGGGGGAGGATTTTAATTTGCGTGTAAGAAGGCGAAATACGAATAGGTACGAAAAGAAAAACCTCAAAACACTAGCCCGAACGGAATGTGAACTTAAAAACAATTTGAAATAAAATTATTCCGAGTTCTAAGAAATACGCGACTAAATTGTATAGTGCTTCTGCACTAACGTGGAAGTACGGATGGCGGAACGAATTATGTGATGTGTATAACCAACCTTTTTTAGGCGGGTTATACTAAATGCGTTTTTCGTTGTTTTTTACGAAATAAATCAATTTCTACACGAGGAACACTAATGAAATTCAACGAACGAATTTAATAATATTGAAATATTTGTTTGCATTCGAGAACTAAACAAAGGTTTTACTTTTAACACAATATGTAATTTTATTTTACGTAATGGCGGTTGGTTTGGCTTGTTTTACGAAGTACCTACTTAGTAAAATAGAATAATATTGTTGAAAATTGCAATTTCTTTGTTCAACTTGCAAGAGATATATCTAAATCGTGTAGAAATAACGTTGTGAAGAGGAAATTAGACCGATTTGAATGAATTGTAAATCTAAAGTCCCTGGTTTCGGCACCAACAAAAATGTGGCAGCAAGACATTACCTGCCCATTTTGGGGGCAACCACGAGTAAGTATTGATCGAATTGGCTGGTTGCAACGCTTAATAAATCCGCAACTAAGAAAGAAGCCCTTACCTTTTGACTACGTACGCCCTGGTCCAGGTGTTAAATATGGCAGCTGTAGGTAGGTGGCTGGGAGCTCCACATTTCGTTTTCCAGCTTGTAAAAGTTCGTTTTGAGGCTTCAAAATACACGGAATGTTGAGACTGATAACTTCACACACACAAAATAAAAGGTCCTTCACTATGATTTTCGGCTGCACGAGAACACGCTTCCTCGTGCGCCGGCGAAGAACGACTCCCCTGCCATCTGCAGGGACGCTGGTGACGCGGCCGAAAGAAGGCGCGTGATTGGCCAAGGCGTATGAACGTTGTCCTTGCGTTCTGCCAATTGGTTCGAGCCTCGGTCCCGGTTTGGAGATCACAACATTGCAATTACCATTCGATCTTTGGGCGGGAATTTGGAATGAACTTTAAAATTTAAACATGTATGAACATGAATAATTAAGATAACGAAACAAGCACTAAGCGTAGAGTAGAAGTGGATGGGCAGGAGATACAGTATGTCGATGAGTATGTCTACCTGGGCCAGTTAGTTTCGCCGAATCGAAAACGCCTGGAAAAGCTACTGGTCCATAAAGACGCTAATGAAGGGTGATCTGCCGATCTCCCTGAAGCGCAAACTCATCGACATGTGTATCCTGCCCATCTTAACCTACGTTGCTCAGAACTGGTCGCTCAACGAGCCTCAAAAGTTCCGCCTTGGAGTTTGTCAAAGAGCGATGGAACGCAGTATTCTGGGTGTAAAAAGACAGAACAGAATTCGCAACACCACGCTGCGTTTCAAAACGGTTATAACAGACGTAGGCAAAAATGCTGCCAGGCTCAAATGGGATTGGGCGGGTCACATTAGTCGTATGCAGGATGACCGCTGGGCTAAGGTCTGCACACAATGGGTGCCTGAAGATGGACGTCGCCACCGTGGTCGGCTCAGAAAGCGCTGGCGAGACGAACTAGATACGTACCTACCGCGACGACTGGTTTGAGACGGCGCGGGACAACAGTTCCTGGAAGGAATTGGGGGAGGCCTTTGCCCAGCAGTGGGACAGTATAGGATATTAAAAAAAAAACTAAAAAACAGGCTTCCATTGAAAACCAAACTAAAAAGTACAAAATAATGGAAAAAAGCGTGGGGTGCCTGATATCAATAAAAAATACCTTAAAAAGCACCCCACGCTATTTTCCATTATTTTGTACTTTTTAGTTTGGTTTTCAATGGAAGCGTGTTTTCTAGTTTTTTTAAACTATTATTTTAGCTGTTTAGTTCATTGGAGGAAAAGGATTTAAACAGAAATGTTTGTCCTTACGCGAATTAATTTCACTTTTTTATGTAATAGCATTCAAATTAATGTATTCATTCAGATATTTACGTAATTGAAAACTTACGGAAAATTATAACATGTTGGTACAAGTATATATAAATAATAGTTTAAAAAAACTAAAAAACACGCTTCCATTGAAAACCAAACTAAAAGTACAAAATAATGGAAAAAAAGCGTGGGATGCTTTTTAAGGTATTTTTTTATTGATATCAGGCACCCCACGCTTTTTTCCATTATGTTGTACTTTTTAGTTTGGTTTTCAATGGAAGCGTGTTTTTTAGTTATTTTAAACTATTATTTATTTTCTATTTTTTAGGGTGTTTCGAATTTTGAGACGTATCTCAGCGTAGTTTGTGACGTATGTCAGCGTAGTTTGTGATGTATGTCAGCGTAGTTTGTGTCGTATGTCAGCGTAGTTTGTGACGAATGTCAGCGTAGTTTTCGAAGACAGTTTTTTGATGTCCTGGTAACCCTGGCAAGGATAATGGCACGAATTTATGAAATTATTATTGCATTGTCATCGGTCCTTGACAGGTGTGCAAAGTTTGAATGAAATCTGGTCGTTTAAAGTGGGTCAAAATCGCGCTATAAGGATTCGGTTACAAACATACATACAAACAAACATACAAGTGAAGCTAATATAAAGCGTGTAAAAAAGAAAAGAGGCCATCAAAAAAATCATCCGCATTATTGTCAACAGGTAACGATCCCAAAATAACGGTTCGAACATAAAAGTTACAATAAGAATAGTATGTTTGCGCCATTCGAGCTGCCCTATGACAGCCCCTCGTGCTAGAAAAATGGAAATGGCGCAAGGGTGTCGACATATGTTGCTTCCTAGACCAAAGGCCGACCTATTTCCTATTGAAATTGAATTGAATTGAAAACATTTATTTCAGACATTATAACTTTGGAAGATACAAGTCCACATGATGTTAGTAGGTAGATACTTATAGCTATGTTAGTAAAATTTAAAATGATTATTATTGTGGACATGCATCAGCGACCAATGCCTCAGAATTTAGCTGTCCACTCTGTCCGACACCACGCTCAGAAGCGTGTTGGTGCTACCCTTTATCCGAGACCACAGGGAGGCTGTTCTTTTGCGAAGAACTGCCTGGAAGCCATCTGTGCCGTGGTCGGCAAACATGCCGACAGCACTGCACCGCCATGGGAGCCCCAATAAACCCCGGAACGCGTTGTTATACTGGTCGCGCAGAGCTTTGCCGGCTTTTTTAATGTAATTGCTCCACAGGTTGCACATACGTCACGGGAGCATCGCGCAAACCTGCGAGAAAGCATATTACCCTTACCGACAATGCCCTGCGCTTCCTATCCATGTCCATATCGTCACTTAGTTTCTCATTGACCCAGTGACCCAAGTACTTAAATTGGGAAACTTGCTGTAGGACGTTTCCATTTAATGTGATCGGAGAACCAGGGTAGGTTTTAGTCCCGGCCTTAAAAACTAGCAGCTCGCTTTTCTGAACATTGTACTTGAGCCCATGGGCCATTGCATACCGTTCACATATGGTCAATAGTGACCTCACAGAGCTGATTGAGGGGCCCAGCAGGACCATGTCATCAGCATAGCTTATATTATATTATTGGTAAAAACTCCATCCACTAAACAACCGACACCAGCACTGCTGAGCTCCTCAATCAGGCCATTTACATATAAATTAAAAGGAGTAGGTGAGGTTAAACCCCCCTGCCTTACTCCACACTCCATCCTATATTCATCCGAACATTCGCCCATCCACCTGACAAAATTACTTTGAAAGAAGAAAAGAAAGAGAATACATTTATTTAGCACAAACTCAAAGGCACACAAAAAAATACATAAATTTACAAAAAACAAAAATAAAAAGAAAATTAATAAAAAGTGTAAAGTGCGATTTTAGAACTAGCATTTAAGTGTGCCCCACGGCTGCGCTAAAAAGGTTCAGTTCAGCAAAAATGCCAGACAACTAGTGCCTGACGCTGATTTTCAACTGGACCTGAAGTGTGAGCGGACGGATGTTAATCAGTTTTATACAAACACTGCAACGTGGCGAATGTATGCATACTTAAATAAAATAAATGAATAATGAAATGTTGATATATATACTGTTTTGTAAGTATCTTAGTACTTTGGTGATCATACCAATATCTTAATAAATCTATGATCTCCACAGGCAGCCTGGTGTTGAGCATCATCTTCCTCCACAGAACAGTGTATGACACCATGTCAAAGGCTTTTTACAGGTCCAGGAAGCAGGCGTATACTGGCGTTTTTCTGTCAGTATAATACTAGACAGTATGCTTAAGACATAGTACTGCAGATTCTGTGGACAGTCCAGGTCGGAATCCGAACTGCCCATCATGCAGAGAGACATGTTGACTTAAGTGTCTATTAAGCACACCATCCAGCACCTTACCTAGGGTCGTACCCAGAGATATAGGTCCATAATTTCCCTTTTCCGAGGCATCACCAGTCTTATCTTTAATTATAGGCACTACTATGGTCTTCATGAGATCGTCTGGAAGGTAGTTATGACGAAGACAGAAAGTAAACAACTTGGATAGGACCCTAGGCAAGTGAACACCAGCATGCTGCAGATGCTCGATGCTCAGACCATCGTGCCCCGGTGACTTCCCTCTGGTCATTTGCCTAATAACCTTTTTAACCTCCGCATACGTTATTTTAACTGGAGGGTCACCGGTACCGCGTTTCCCAGCATCGAGCATCATTTCGCCTTCGTCCGATTTCAGAAGAGATTCCACTCTAAAGTGGTTTCTAAATAGGTTAGCCATATCACGGGGAGTACTAATCCCCTCCACACTGGCCGGGAGACTCACCTTTGGCTTAAGTTTATTTGTAGACTTCCAAAACTGACTGAAATTTTTAGACTTATGATGTTCGGCAATTATATCCATTTTTATTTGATCTTTGTGATTAAGGCAATACTTCAGTTTGGCTTTAAAAACTTTTCTAGAATTGTGCATGGCCTCATAGAGCCTACCTGACTTAGGCTTATCATACGAACACCACTCTTGGAAATGGAATCTGGCCTTATGGTGTGCATCCTGAACATGTTTATTCCAACCCGTGATGTGGCGCCCCCTCACATGTTTGCTTTTATGGCTCGATACAGAGGCTTCCATAAGCACTGTTAGAACAGCTCGGTACAACCTATTAATCACATCTCTATGCCCATGCTCTATGCGATGCTCTCTATGCATTATGGTCATTCCGCCTGGTCTCTTCCCAACGTCGCGTCCCAAACCTTTGGTTCTACAACAGCTGGCAACCCGACGGTGCCAAGAGCACGATGTTTGGTGTCATCGATGCTGGCGCGCCGTGCTATCCGGCCAGCACTCTTCCTTAATTTTTTTGGTCATGGCCTTAAATTATACTATTTTTGACAAATGAAAATTGCCAATTTTTTTACGCAATTTACAATGTTACCCAGCTCCCATCCCCCTTAGATTTGAGATTTGTAGCCAAGTTTATTCCTTACATTATACAGATTTTAATAATATGCAGCTTGTTCGGGTCCATTAAGTATTCAATGCGTTAAAAAACCGGCCAAGTGCGAGTCGGACTCGCGCACGAAGGGTTCCGATCTATAAAAACAGCCAAAAAGAAAAAGGTTTGTTGTATGGGAGCCCCCTTAAATATTTATTTGTTGTTATAGCGGCAACAGAAATACATCATCTGTGAAAATTTCAACTGTCTAACTATCACTGTTCATGAGATACAGCGTGGTGACAGACGGACGGACGGACAGCGGAGTCTTAGTAATAGGGTCCCGTTTTACCCTTTGGGTACGGAGTCTTAAAATGATACCAACTTCAGGAATAAAATACTGTTTATGTATTTTTTCCTCTTTAGTCCATTTTTAGGGTTCTATACGAAACAACCAATACCGGTTCGATACCTCAAAAGGAAAAACGAAAACCTTATAGGATCACTTTGTTATCCGTCCGTCTGTCTGTCTGTCAAGACTCTTTATCGGGAACGCGTGAAGGCATCGAGTTGAAATTAAACCGATGAGCTTAAGTCTAAAGTTTCTTGAAGCTGTGAAAAAACCAAACTTCTAAGTTAACGTGAAAAAAAGATACGGCCGTTTATGCCGCAAAAAACATATATTTCGACACTCTCAAGGAAATCAAAATGTATAGAGCATTTCCTGGTTGACTAGAAACTGACGACGACGACTGACGTTGAGTGTTAACCTTTATGAAATTTGGCAAGTCTTATACTACAAAATGGTTTATACATCAGGTTTATGTTTATGAAATTAAATGGTTTTTTTTTTAATTTTTATATTTGAGTTCACTGAATGAAAGGTAAATTGTAGTTTACGATTTATGACGTATTAAAAAAAAACTACTTACTAGATCTCGTTCAAACCAATTTTCGTTGGAATTTTATATGGTAATGGACATCATATATTTTTTTTAGTTTTATCATTCCCTTATTTTAGAAGTTGCGGGGGGGGGGGGGGGACACACACACATTTTACCACTTTGGAAGTGTCTCTCGCGCAAACCATTCAGTTTAGAAAAAAATGATATTAGAAACCTCAGTATCATTTTTGAAGACCTATCCATAAATACCCCACACGTATGGGTTTGATGAAAAAAAAAATTTTGAGTTTCAGTTCTGTGTATGGGGAACGCCAAATGTTATTGTTTTTTTTCTATTTTTATGTAAAAATCTTAATGCGGTTTACAGAATATATCTGCTTACCAAGTTTCAACAGCAAAGCTCTTATAGTTTCGGAAAAAAGTGGCTGTGACATACTCGGACAGACAGACAGACAAACAGACATGACGAATCTATAAGGGTTCCGTTTTTTGCCATTTGGCAACGGAGGGGCCGTTGCCAAATGGCAAAAAACGGAACCCTTAAAAAAAAATGAAATTTAAGTCATTAAAATACTATTTTTGATAATATGTACCTACAAACTATGGAACCCTCGGTGTGCGTGTCCAACTTGCACTTGTTCGGTTTTTTCCTTTTCTCCCTTATTACCTTTATTAAGTTTAAAGAAGCAAAAGTGATGAAACTGTTAACAGGTGCTATGTATGACCAGAATAGTTTTTCATCATGAAATCTGTACACAAACCTGTTAACGAATACAAAAAAAAAAATGAGAGCCTGTTTTTAGTTCCAATAAATGTTTGAATTTGAATTTGAAGCTATATTTCAATCAATCCTTTTGCTTGGATTCAAGTTCCTAGAAATTGAGAAAAGGTTTTTTTCATACGGTGACCTTAAAAAAATTAACTAACTTCAGAGGGGGTGGCGTGGGCAGAGGCTTGTCGAAGCCGTCCTTGCCGAGCAGCCAGTAGGTGTGCATGGCGCCCTTGCCCTTGATCTGAATGAGCCCGCGCGAGCGCAGCCGGTAGCCGCCCGCCGCCGCCAGCCGCTCCGCCGTCGTGGCCGACACCTGGATGCGCCACGCCGCACCTGCACAGAGCACACACCGCTCGTACTCGCTCGTACCCGTGCGCGTGGCACGTGCGCACGAGCAAGACAAACAGCTGACCAGTGGACTCCATGCGCGAGGCGGTGTTGACGGTGTCGCCGAACAGGCAGTAGCGCGGCATTGTGAGGCCCACGACGGCAGCGCATACGGGCCCGGAGTGCAGGCCGATGCGCAGGTGCAGTGGCGTGTCGGGCAGGTGGCGCAGGCGGAAGCGGCCCGCCAGGTGCAGCAGGTGCAGCGCCATGGTGGCCACGGCCTCCGCGTGCTCGCGCGTGCGCACGGGCAGCCCGCCCACCACCATGTACGCGTCGCCGATCGTCTCCACCTGTACCACGCACACTATAAACTGTGGACTACCTCGTCGCAGGTACCAGTACCCACTCAGTATTCGAAATATCGATACTAATTAGGGACTTCTTTAAGTGGGAATATGAGTAGTTCTTGCTGCGGACAAAATATTAAATGATGAGTTACTCAATATGTGTGGCCAAGTCATGTGGCCGTATATGTTCGCCAAATCTGTGAAGGTATCATCAGTGTTATGTTATTTGAACGTGTACGAGAGTAGGGTCAGAGTGGCGGGTGAGGATACCTTGTAGACGCGGTACTGCTCGATGGCGGCGTCGAAAGTGGTGTAAAGGTCGTTGAGCAGGTCCACGACCTGTACGGGCGTAGAGCGCGCTGCCAGCGCCGTGAAGCCCACGATGTCGCTGAAGTAGATGGATACCTCGGAGAACTCTTCGGGCTCCACACGTGACCCCAACATCAGTCGCTCCGCCACTGACCTGCGAACACCCACACTCACAATACATATAACTACACTACAATTAAATAAGAGTATAATTCACCTACATATACCTTCAATTATATGTATAAATATTCAAAAAGTAAATATTCAATCAAATATAATTATGGTAAAATTGTTTGGAAAGTTTATGTAAATATATAGATTTTTTTTACATAATAAAACGCACGCTTGGACGGACTCCATTGGATTTCAAATGCAATTGGATATGTCTGGTGGTGTGGTATGTTTACCTAGTGGCACCGGATTTACCCACACAACGAAAAAAAACCTAATTAACTTTAACCCGACCCGATCACTAAGTATGGGAAGGCCGATCCTTGGGAGAGAAGAGCCAACTACCTAGGCAATAGGCATGATCCTTGGCCACCATTTACTTTCAGGGAGCACATAAAGGCGGCTCGTTCGCGCGCTTTTCACTCTTAGAAGGCTCAATTTTACATTGACCGCTTGCAGCAAATTGTCACTTAAGTGTAAACTGCGCATTTACTCCACAGACAACCGCAATAAGACTTACATTATAAAGTCATGAAATAATACAAGAATAATTGTCATAAATAAACAAATGGTGAATTAACAACGTAATACGAAAAAATTAAAGTAACATGTCATTTGTTGTTTTGAACAAAACTATCGGTAATAATTATCGAAATAAGTAGCCAAAAATCAATTAGTGCGTACACAAAGTACTCAATAAATTATGTTCTGATTTACAAGACAACATCTGATAGAAACATTAACTAAATTAATGATAATAAGAACAATTCATAACAAATTATGCGGACTACCCAAAATTTGTAATGATAACCAACTCCGACATATATATTTTTTATGTGTGTTCGCGGATAACTTCGTCGTTTATGAACCGATTTTGATGATTCTTTTTTTGTTGGAAAGGAAAAATCCCAAGAGTGGTACCATGACAAGGAAACCAGGATCTGATGATGGCATCCCAGAGAGGTCGATGGAAGCCTTCGAAAATCGTAGTGGCGACCAATGCGTTTATAATTTTGTTCATGAATTATCCTAAAGCACTACTATTTAATGAAGGTCTGAAGTTGCTCTGATGATGAAGCCGAAAGACAGTCGAGGGAACTCCTTAACGACTTACAGCAATTAATTACCCGGTGTTTGGACTTAATTCATTTGATTTGTTTAATTCATTTTGATTGATTTATGAGAACTTTGATTTGATTTGTTTAATTCATTTTGATTGATTTATGAGAACTTTGCACCCATATGGGTTATAAGTTTATAAACAACCTGATTGCGAGCTTACATTGGCTATTGCTGACCTGTCTCTCGAATTAAAATAAACGATAAGCGAGTTGCGCGCTGACATAAATAACCAGTTTTCGAGCGTCAACATGAGCATTAGTAACCTAAGAGATGAGTTTAGTGCCCTATCCAAAACCTCGCGTACAAGCTGAACTGAGAGAGCTCCGTACTGAATACTCTTCGGCTAAGGATGAAATTTCGATTCTGTCTGCAAAATATGAAGATCTGCATCAGGTAGTCACAGACTTGAAGTCAACTGTCAACTATAACTCCGAAAATTACGGTGATTGTGCGAAGCGCATTGATGATATTGCTATAAGTACCAGGAACTCTGCGACGACGTCGGTGGCTCTGCTGGAAAGTAAAATATAGACATGATGGAGCAACAGGCCAGACCATGTAATGTTGAACTGGGGAACATTCCTGAAAACGTGGAGAAAACTTAGTTTCTGTTCTAGAGTCTATAGCGTCAGCAATTAATATACCGCTTGCGAAAAATGATATAGTTGCTATTCACTGCGTTCCCCATGCACATTCACAGAATGATCGTCCCAAGAATTTTGTAGATAAGTTTGCTTCCCGCCTGCTTCGCGATAATATGCTGAGTGCTTACCGCCTATCCAAAGGACTGTCATCTGATCGAGTTGGCATCGCCGGGACCACATGTCGTATCTACATCAATGAGCATTTAACACTTCGAAATAAAGCTTTGTTTCGCAAATGCCATGAGGCCGCTAAATCCAGCAAATTTAAATACGTCTGGATCAGAAACGCGACTGTGTTGTTTAAAGAAACAGATGACTCTGCTAGGTTTTCCATTCGATCGGAAGTTGACATATCAAGTAAGATTAAACCAAGTAACCCAGCAGAGAAGATCACTGATAAAAATTCTCCCTTTCAATAGTCCATGTAGTATAATTATAAGAAAAGGAATAAGTACTATCATTTATATAAATAGTATTGTTTGCCTGCCCTCTGCGGATCAACCTTTTGCTTATTTGCTATGCCGTGTTCGCTATCATGTAAAAGTGTCTTTATTATCCATTAATTTAACTTGCTATAAGTATTGCTGTCGCATATTTTTTGTGGGTCCTGTCATTGACCTCTGGTTTATTGCTGTATTCTCACACTAACAGTTACGTCTACGCCTGTGTCGCCTTTACTAATACTAATGTAAATGTCAACCTGCCGATAACTCGCTTTTTATCGTGTCGTTGTTTTATAACACCCCCAATATTGCTTTTAATTAATACTATTGAAGTGAGCTATTCAATCAATGGCTAATAGTCATGTATCTATATATTACCAGAACTGTCGAGGAATCAGGACTAAACTGAACACTTTGTACTTGAATATTTTAGCGCACACATATGACATCATTGTTTTAACCGAGACCTGGCTAACACCTAATATTTCAGAAAATGAATTCAATGACCAGCGATAAGTAGTATTCAGACATCTGAATACTACTCGAGATCGCACAGTTACAAAAAAAAAGATGGTGGTGGTGTCCTTTTAGCAGTCTCTCGTGAGTTCCAGCCATTCTGTCTTTGGTTATCGCCCCTTTTAATTTTACCCGAGCAAAAAATAATTAAATTCCCTTCTTGCAATGGCAATTATAATTTAATATGCGCCACATACATACCTCCGAACACATCAGAAGACGTATACCAAATTTTTTTAAATTCTTTTTCAACCTTGCTTGATGATCATCGTATAGATACTATTATTTTTATAGGTGATTTTAACATGCCTCAACTTAATTGGGTCCATAAATTATCATTTATGGAATGTGATAATGATACGTATTCTAATGTAACTCGCCGACTTTTAAACTTTTGCTCGCAACTAAATTTGAGACAATATAATATTTAACCAATTGTAGCGGTCGTATTTTGGATTTGTTTTTTAGTAATATACATTGTGTCATGTGTCCCGCCGATGATCCACTCTTGCCCATTGATGCTTACCATCCTGCCTTCTATACCCGCTTACCATTAATAAATACAAGCCGTACCTCGAGGAGTAAACCTGCACAGTCACTCAATTATTACAAAGCTGATTATTATAACATTAATAAATATATTAGTAATGTTGACTGGAATGGTTTGTTGCATAAGTTGGAACCTGAAGAGGCTGTCTCTATTTTCTACGAGAAGCTTTTTGTAATAATTACATTGCACACGCCCATTAGTAAGCTAAAAAAATCTTATTTTCCTGTCTGGTTTACACAGTCATTCTCTCATACGCATTTTTAAGAATAAAACTACTGCATGGATCAAATGGAAGAAATATGGGAACATATTATGTGACTATGAAAAGTTTTCCAATCATAGAACAAGGTTCAAAAAGGAGGCGGATAAATGCTATAAAAGATACATAAAGTCTATTGAAAAGAACATTGCCACTAATATTAAAGCCTTCTGGTCATACGTCTCCAATCGTAAAACTACAAATAGAATTCCTGACAATATACACTATAAACAAAATTCAACCACTGACCCTTTTTTTTTTTTTTTTTGATCACGAGGTGGAAATCCTCCTGGATGTCCTCCGCCCTGGGGTGGGTGGAGGGGTCTGTCAGACTCTTACTGACTAAAACCACCCCGGTGTTCCGTCCCACACTTACGTCGGGGACCACGGGAACCAATATGTCTTCCGCGATCCCCGACTGGTGCCGGCCCGCCTTTGCGGGCCTCCTCACGTTGGGGGGGAGTGAGGTGTTAAACTCCCCCCCATACATCACAGAGAGGCGCGCGTGGAACACTACGCGCCACCATCTCGGGTCCGTAGCAATAGGGGGCGACGGATGTCCCCAGATCCGTCGCCCCTGGACAACCACTGACCCTACCACAACATGTAATTCATTCTCTACCTTTTTTCATTCGGTGTATAAACCTTCCACACTTGACCCTGATACTTGGGTATCACCATCTACAAGTGCTGACAATGCTATCAACCTAAAAAAATTGTACTTTCCCTTAGATAATATCCGTAAAGAATTAAAAATGCTGGATTCTACCAAAGGGCCAGGTCCAGACGGTATACCTGCGATGTTTTAAAAAATACTTATAATCCAGTATGTTATCCCATTTTCATATTATTTAACAAGTGTATTTCGTTTGGTGTATTTCCTGATGTGTGGAAGCGCGCGAATATAGTACCAGTCCACAAAAGTGGTTCTAAGAATGACGTGGAGATGTATCGCCCTATTTCTATATTATCGGCATTTTCTAAACTTTTTGAAGGACTTGTTCATATTGAGATTCACCCATATATCCGCCAGGTTTTAATTAGGGAACAGCATGGTTTTGTTAAAGACAGATCTTGTATAAGTAATCTCTTAATATTTACAACACAGCTTTTCAAAATATTGATAACAGGCAACAAACTGACACGGTGTATACTGATTTTCAGAAAGCATTCGATAAAGCAGATCATAAATTGCTCCTTGATAAGATCGTATTCAATGGTATTCGGGGTGATCTTCTGCGCTGGTTCGTCTCTTATATAACAAGTAGAACCCAGAAAGTTGTAATTAATGGTTTCGAGTCTAGCTGCATACAAGTCACATCAGGAGTGCCACAAGGTTCAATTTTAGGGCCTCTATTGTTTATTTTGTTTATAAACGATATAAAACATTGTTTTCGATATTCCAAATTTCTCCTATATGCCGATGATTTAAAAGTTTTCAAAGTAATTTGTAATGAACAGGATTGTATTGAATTCCAACAAGACCTTGATCGTTTTTCATACTATTGCTCTACAAATAAGCTATACCTTAGTCTGTCTAAGTGTCATAGTATAACGTTTACAAAGAAGAAAAATGTTATTAATATTAATTACCGACTTGCTAATAGCATTATTAACAAAGTTACTTGTCTACGTGATCTTGGTGTGCAGCTGGATTCAAAACTTCATCTGAATATTCATATTGAAAATATAACTAATAAGGCATATCAGATGTTTCGTTTTGTGATGAGAGCTTCTAGAGAATTCCGTCGTCCCTCCACCTTCTTACACTTATATAAGTCTATAGTAAGGCCGCAATTAGAATACGCTGTACCAATTTGGATTCCCTATTATGCTAAATACATTAAAATTATAGAATTAATTCAACGTAAGTACCTTCGTGCTATGCATTATAGGTGTTTTCGTAAAAAAGCTAGTTACCAGTGGCTACTTAAAAAATACGACCTACTCACGTTACAGTCAAGACGTACGCTGCTTGAGACTATGACTCTATTTAATGTATGCCGCAACAAGTTTGATTGCTCTGACTTAGTGAACAGGTTGTGTTACCTGGTTCCTCGACATGTGCTCACACCGCTACACCGCTTAGTCGACACGTATAATAAGCGATTTAGTGAAATCGACATATTATTTCTTAGCCGTAATACTTTTAAACATAATTTAGTTAACATTTTAAGGGATCAGCAGTAGACTCCATATGCATAAACAAATTATTATAACAGAATTATAAGATTTTTTTTTTAGTTAGTTATTCTTAGTTTCTACTGTTTTTTTTTTTTAAATTTATATAATATAAAAGTTTTCGCTGACATAAATAGGAATGTAGGCGGACTTACGCCTTAGCCCTATCTAGTGTTAAATTGATTTTGCCCCGACTTACAGTTAATGTAGTGGGTAGTATATATTTTGTTAATTTATATGTTAAGTTGTTTCTGTTTCATTTATTTATTTATTCATTTATTTGCGTAAAACATGGTATAAAAGGGTCTTATGGTAACAAAATAGAGCAAACATGTTTTGCCAAGATTAAACATAGCATGCAAATATTCAACATTATAATTATAGTAACAATTTCCTAAACATAATTATTACTAAAATATTATAACAATACTATTTTCGCTCTAGGAATTGCTTTATACTGTAGAAGTTGTTATCATTTAAACATACATACAATTTATTCTTAAAAGCATATCTCGAGTTTAACATTTTCAGATCAGTAGGTAATTTGTTATAGATTCGTACACATATAGTTAAGCAGCTTTTATTGTACTTAGCAAGCCTGGGAGCATTGTTAAGCATGAGCCTGTGAGGATCTCGTCGACTTCGAGGATTTACATCGTTTGCTATTTTAAATAATTCCTTATGTTTCCATACAAACTTGCATATTTCACTAATGTACAGACAAGGTAGCGGTAACAAGCCAAGTTTCTTAAATATTGGCTGACATGATTCCTCAGGATGAATTCCGTGTAAAGCCCTAATGCATTTTTTTTTTTTGAGCAACAAATGTTCTATTCTGGTCGGTACTGTTACCCCATATTATAAGTCCATAATGTAATATAGATTCCACATATGCATGGTAAGCTAATATAGCTGTTTTTAGATTAGTACTTTTTTTTACTTGTCTAAGAGCATACACAAATTTGTATATCTTGCTTGAAACACTGTCTACATGCACTTTCCAATGTAGATATTCATCAATAGTTACTCCCAGGAACTTGGTATGTGTTACTGGTTTAATTTTGGGAATATTTAATTTGAGGTTAAATTTATGATTATTTGATTTATTAAATTGTATGTAAACGGATTTGTCAAGGTTTATTTTTAAATTATTTACATAAAGCCAGTGAATTAAAATGTCAATTGTATTGTTAATGTCAGTTTCGTGGTCACAAACTGTTTTTTTTAAATTGGATGTCACAATAATAGCAACAACAACACAACAATAACAATATGCACTTATGTTTCGTTATTTTAATGATGTCATTTATATATATCAAGAATAAGATCGGCCCTAGTATGCTTCCCTGTGGGACACCAAACTTGTTACATCTATATTTCGACGAGTGTTGTGTTACTTCTTTATTTTCATTAATATTTGTTATGGTAACGCGTTGTTGCCTATTATCTAGGTATGATTTTATCCACTGTAAAGTAGGCCCTCTAATCCCGATTGCTTCTAGCTTTTGCAGTAGTAGATCGTGTGATACTAGGTCGAAGGCTTTCGATAAATCAAAGAATAATCCTGTGGTTAGGTTGTTGTCAGTGACGTTAGTTAATATAATATTTATGAGGGCATAGATTGCTATTGTTGTAGACTTCCACTTTTGAAATCCATACTGCTCATTTTTTATAATATTGAACTTTGTACAGTAATTTGCAATTCTTTTGTACATGCATTTTTCGTATATTTTAGATAAAATGGGTATTAGGGCTATAGGGCGGTAATTGCTTAGGTCATGTCTGTCTCCTTTTTTGTAAAGTGGTCTAACAATGGAAAGCTTTAAAGCTTCTGGAAAAAATCCCTCATAGAATGACAAATTGATCAAGTGTGTTAGTACTTCAACAATTTCGTTGACACAGTCTTTAATGATTTTGGTGTTAATTTCGTCGTGCCCTTCAGAATTTGTATTATTGAAAAGCAGTATTTCCTGCTTAACTTCAGCTATCGACATCGGTTTGAGGAACATAGAGCCAACAGTTACACTATTGCTAGAGTTACCTGTGACGTTCGGCGGCATTGATTTGTTTGTTGAATCGATGTAATGGTCATTAAAGGCAGACGCTATTTCTACTGGATTGGTAATAAGTGTGTTGTTATATTTGATACTGTCTATATTATGTCTAGGCTTTGTATTATTTAGCTCGTCTTTTAAAACATTCCACGTTGCTTTGCATTTATTATCGTTTTTAGCTATGTATTTGATATTTGCGTTTTTCCTGGAATTAAATATGCATTTTTTAAGGAGATTAGCATATTTAAGGTATTTGGTTTATTTTTAGTATACTACTGTTTGTTTTCCCTTATGAAATAAAATAAGTGCCATTACAGGTCTGATGATGGAGACCATAGACAGTTGAGTGAATTCCTCAACGACCATGCATAACTTTTTACATAGTACCCTGTAGCTTCTCTATTTTCTTCTCTTTCAGCGCTCGTACAATCTCATCTATTTCTATTTCATTTTCTTCGTCTAAATCTAGGTTTGGGTCTTCAAAACTGGTATCTGCCCAGTTACGCACTCCTTGCACACTGTCCTGATAACTGAATAAACTTTTAAAGTATCCCTTCCAACATTCCAAGACCTTACATTCTTCACTCTTAGTCAACATGCATCTTGTGCTCTGATATTCACATTCAATTCATACTTGATGTTCCTGTCATTCCGCGAGCTCTTACCTATTTTCAGAACAGTTTAAGGCTTAGTTTTAGTTTGTCAGCCCAAAAGTTGGGATGTACATATTTTTTGCTCAGCTCCTCATTTTTGCAGAGCTCCTCCCCAGGATGAGATGCAATACGTTATGACAGACTGGCATACAGCAAAGTAGATTTGTTTTAATAAGAACGCATCCACAACATGTCTCAAGGTCTTAAATACATATATGAGCTTTCTGACTCGAGCGCTTAGTAATTTTATATGGTCTTTAAATCTAAGAAAACTGTCTATAATAATTCCTAAATATTTAATGGTATTAACATGTTCTATTGTTTCGCAAGTGCAATTTATATTTAGAGAGCATTGATGAGACACTATACTGTAGTTACTCCTGATTTGTGATGGTTGGCGATACTAAAAGTCAGAAATTTTGTTTTGTCATTATTTAGAGTCAAAAGGTGAAGTCGAAGCCAGTTGTTAACAACGTTAAATCCTTTTTGTGCAGCATCAAAAACCGCGTTCCATGTATCAGCGGAAAAGAGGAGAGCTGTGTCGTCAGCATATGATATTATGTCACCTTTGAGGAAGATAATACTAGTAAGATCATTTATATAAATGAGGAAAAGGGTTGGCCCCAAAATGCTGCCCTGAGGAATACCGTAGAAGACCAAGAGATCAAAGCTTACGTGACTGCCTATTCGAACACTCTGTTTACGCCCCGTGAGATAGCTCTGAAACAGTTGTAGCTGAGTTCCTCTGACTCCAAGCTTTTCGAGTTTCGAAATCAAGATGGGGATAGAAATTGTATCAAATGCTTTTTTTAGATCTAGGAATATAGACAAGCATTTGTGCCCTTTATCCAGATTAGTAGCAATATAGGTTGTAAGTTTAGAAACTGCATCGTCCGTAGATTTACCGGCTCTGAAACCAAACTGACTATCGGCAAGTAGCTTATTTTTTTCTAAATAGTTGATAAGTCTATTATTTATAATTTTTTCCAACAATTTAGATATAGAGGGAAGAATGGAGATCGGGCGATAATTTGAAATCTCATTTTTGTTGCCACCTTTAAAAATTGGGCGGACCTCGGAGCATTTTAGTTGAGATGGGAAAATACCAGTTTGCAAGCATAAATTGAAGATATGCGTAAGAGCCGGGACAAGGAAGCCAATATGCTTTTTCAATAATTTATTTGTTATTTTATCCGTGCCTACCGAGCATTCGTTTTTTAAGCCCATCACAAGGCGAGAAATCTCATCCTCACTTGTGTCCTCCATCACAAAAGAGTTCAAAGTTTGATCGGATGTGTTTATATTCATCATCTGAGCGGAACTGACACTATTTTGATATTTCAAGCAGTTTTCAGCTAAATTCTTCCCCACGTTTATGAAATAATTATTTATTTCGTTCAAAGATTTTTCAGGCGAGAAATTAACTTTCAGAAGTTCATTTGGCTGACTAGTTAACTTATTCATGTTAGAAATGTCCTTAAGGACCTTCCAGAGTCTTTTTGGATCATTTTTTGCTTTTTCAACCTCTGATCTCTTATAAGCACGTTTTACTTTTCTCAAGATATGATTACAGAAATTCCTGTACCGCGTATATGTAAGTTTCAGTAAAAGGGCACGTGGTTTAACAATGTTCGGCTGCCATTAAATTTGGTGTTCCAAATTATGTATATGTTCTGCCAAAAATACTCATACTTGCAAGTACAAGTGGAGACCGCCCGAGAGGATCGAGAAACCGTAATTTCTACAACCACTAAATTTACAGATTGGTTTTCATATTGTCGGGAGACAATAATTGTGTACGAATTGGAGCACCAAGACGGTCTAGGCAAGATTGGTGGTCCAGGAAAAATTGTACAAATTGATGAATCAAAATTTGGAAAAAGAAAATATAACAGAGGAAGACACATTGAGGGCCACTGGGTGTTGGGCATGATTGAAGACGGTAGTGATGACTTACGGCTGGAAGTGTGTCCTAACAATGAAAGATCTTCTGAAATATTGGTACCACTGATACAGAAAAATGTTCTGGAAGGCACTGAAATCCATACAGATTTTTGGAGAGCATATGACTGCCTTCCTGAACATGGGTACATACATAAAAAAGTTAACCATAGTGAACCCGTAAATAAATTTGTGGCACTAGATGGGACACACACCCAGCGAATAGAAAGCCAGTGGCGACATTTAAAGGTCCTCTTTAAAAAAGACCAATACAAAGGTAATTTTACTGATTGGCTCATAGAATATTCGTGGAGAAGGAAAATAAGAATAAAACATCAAGACCCTTTCTTGGAACTATTAAAAGCCATTAAATCTATACAAATAAATAAAATTGGAGTATCTGTTTTTAATATTAAGATAACCACTTTTTACTAAGTGTATATGGATGTATACACGATACATATACCAAAACAACATTTTTTACAATTTTTGTCTGTCTGTCTGTCTGTCTGTTTGTTCCCGCTAATCTCTGAAATGGCTGGACCGATTTTGACGGGACTTTCACTGGCGAATAGCTGGTGTAACAAGGAGTAACTTAGGCTACTTTAATTTTAGAAAGATTCTTTTATTTTAGAAAAAAATAACTTTCTTTGAAAACTACGCTGACATACGTCTCAAAATTCGAAAAACCCTGGCTGAATCCTACGAAATAGATCAAAATAATGTACTACAGTATTGTACACCTTAAAAAGGCCTACAAAAATGTCCTCAATGGTATATGTCTATCTCTTAGGGATAACCCACAATAACCAATTTTTATCTTTTACTTTATACGAGAAATAAGGGCTTATTTACGAAGCGATTTTAAGCAATACAGCATTAATCCTTATCCAATTAAGTACTTTAAATACATTGTGCATTTAATATAGATCAATTTGGCCCTTTACAGTATGTAATTTAAATGAATATCTTAGAAGATATTAGAGATTTAAAAAGCGGGCGCAGAGCGCGTTGGCAGCGGCCGGGTAATAGTACAGGAGGATAAGTAGGATTGTAATTCATATTACTTTGGCTTCATAGTAATTGCGAATATCATGTGTGTTCATTATACTCAAAATAAACCTAATAGTATTATTCCAAGTAAGAGACCGCGAAATGGCTTAGATGTTCAGATTTTTGGATGTTTGTTTCTCAATGATGCAAAGACGGCCAAACGGATTTAGATCGAATTTGGCACAAAGATATAATATTATATCATGGATACGTAACAGATAGGATACCTACTTTATCCCGGTAGTAGGTTCCCGGGTGATATCTTCCGACAGCTATACGGGCCAAGCCACTGGCAAAAGTACTATTCCTATAATTATGTTCGGTGTCTGGTAAATGATTGAGTGTATAGGTAAAATAGGAGCGTTAAGCAAAACCAGGAAGACTTATATTCAACTAAACCAACCCCTATGTCGCAGTCTTCTTACTCTGAATACTATTACTTTTATTTTAAAAACACCAACACACATGATGTTCTCATAAACTATGAATCCTAAGTAATATGAGTTATAATCCTACTACTAATTAATATTATATATATGATGAAAGCTTTTTTTTTATTCTTTTTTTTTGTATTTCTTTTTTTTATGTGAAACTATGTATGATTGGGTGTTTGTTTCTCAATCACGCAAAAATGGCTGAATGGATCTGGATCGAAAATAGCACACAGAGTCTATATTACCTATATAACCTGGAATAACACATTCTTATCGCGGTAGTACGTCCTCTTGCATTAATTTCCGACATCCACGCGGGCGAAGCCGCGGGCAAAAGCTAGTATATATATAAAGTTGATTCTAAATCTGCAGTCTAGCACTACTGCTGCTAGCCATCAACAGCCAACAGTTACTGCTGCTAGTCTGCAGGCAGTACATTAGTCTGTTGGTTGATTCTAAATTGAAATGTTGTTTTTTTTTTACTATAGTTATTCTTTGTTAAGTTTGTAAATATGTATAATGTTAAATAAATGTTTAAATAGTATTTGCTTTGTTTTATTGGAAATAAACTATTAGGTTAAAACTGACTAGAAACGACTAGATTATGATGAATGGTTAGGTTAAAACTGTGACCTCCTATGCACGAGCCGAGCGAGCAGAGCGAGCGGTGCCGCGGCAGCGGCCGGCGAGTGCCAGAAACGACTAGATTACGTTGATAAACCCTTTCGGCGAAGAGTTGGTATCGGTGTTTAGTCGTACACTCCCGGGCCAAACCCAACATGGTTTGTGTGTATTTAGGTTGTGGTTATTTTATTTAAGCCTTGAAAATCCTTAAACTGATGCAAAGGGCGTGCGTTGCTACTTCCCATTCGTTTTATTCGTCAATCCCACACCTTTTCCGGCCTTTAAATCGATGTCGATACACGAAAAGTGAGGTTAGAATATTAAAAAAAATATTTCTCAAAAATAGGAGGGGTTTCGCAACTTTTCCTTCACAACACTTCCCCCCTTCCCCCTTAAATTTACCGCTGGCATACTAAAACTTAACCCAGTTTAACATTGGTTATCAGAGAACTTCCTGTTGTACTTCTCTTCCATTTTATCCTTTTTCATTTTTACCATCTCTTTCACTTTCATGTCGGTGTAATTCCTTTTAACTTTTTCCAAACCATCCCTCACATTCGCTGCCTGAGTCATCCTATTTTGGACCTTATATGCTAACACATTAATCCAGGCTTCTTTCTTCTTCCGCATAGCATCTTTAACTTGCACCATGCCAGTTTTCAGTGTATTCCATACTTCTTCCATATTATAATGATTTGTATCATCAAATATTTTATCCGTCTTCACCTTTACTTCCCGCTTATATTCCTCTTTTACTTTCAAGTCTTGCAGTTTTTCTACTTTTATTCTTTCTAGTACAGTCACAGGAACTTAAACTCAGGGGCACCAATGTCTGAACAGACCATCCACCACATAGTAATGTGTCTACCAGATAATGATTAGTCCAAAGTCAAAGTCAAAAACGTTTATTGCGAATTAAATGTACAATGCACATGTGTACCCTACATTAACACCCTGATATGATCTAGTATCTGTCGCTTTACTCTTTAATCTTTCATCCACAATCACAAAATCAATCATCCTTCTACTGTCTTGCCTTTCCCACGTATACCTTTGAACAGTTCTATGATTAAATATAGTATTCATAACTTTAACGGCTCGCCAGTTGCTTACATACCAACGCCCTGCCACGTCACACCGTATTGTAATAATCGAATTATTGTAGAAGAAGATTAAACGATTAGTATAGTCGTCCCGAGTTTATTTGCATCTCTTTTCGTCAGGATCCGTAATACGAAACACGCACAACACAGACTTACCTAGGTAGCATTCTATTCAGAAGTTGTTCAGTTTTTTTTTTCTCCATGTCGAGTTGCTCTGTCCGTTCCTTGATGAGCTCTTCTAGATTATTGCTATATTTCTCCAACATTTCAAACATTGAATCAACTATGTTGACTTTTCTGCAAAACAAAACAAAAGTAACAATCTAGTGTACTCGGGATGGTTTCGGTACGATCGTGGGCGGAGTATAAATCACCTGCCGCGGTGCAGATGCCGGAAGATGTCGTGCAGGCGGTGGAAGTCGGGGCGCAAGTCGGGCGCCTCGCTCCAACACTGGCGCATGACGCTCACGGCGTCCGGCGGCGCCGCGCCCATGGATACGGACGGTCGGATCAGCGGCGGCGGCCGGGACACCTTCTCTACGATCTCTGAAACGAGCGGGTGAGTGTGAGTACCCACGCCCAGCTCGCGCCCAGCTCACTTGCATATCATCGTACAATTATTCCCAACCTCACCCGAAGTATCGTTCCTATCATAACCCGAATAGTGCGATTATCCCGAACCTGACCCGAAATCCTAAGCTGGTCGCGGGTAAGGATAAGAACTCGAAAAAAAAGACATTTGTCCCGGACGAAATCGTCTTCTTAACCCGAAGTATCGTTCCTATCATAACCCGAATAGCGGTATAAATAGAAATTCCCCTTTAGAGAAGAGGGGTAATAGTATCTATGGAGCAGGCAAGATTTCTGCCACGGCTCCGGCGCTCCCGGTCTCCGCGCCGACGCGGGTTTAAATTACACTCTAGAGATAGGGCAACAAAACACGTGGAGTCGGTTGTGCAGCGATTCATTTCCGTCACTAAATAAATTCAACAACGTTTGGATTTTTTACACGCTTTACGTATGTTAGTATGTTGGTATGTTAGTATGATAGTTAGAGCGTAACGAAAACTTTGAACATGATATTAACCCAAAGAGAATAAAACCACTAGAGAGCGTATAGGCCGATTTCTGCTTAGCACACGACTCACCACTGCGGGCCGGGGGACGAGGAAGAACGTGCGGCTGCAATTGGTCAATTCAAGGTCAAGTTGCGTAGGTATGCCCATCGTAGGGCTGCTCTACTTCATTAAGGGAAAATAGTCGATATCGATAAAATGGATTTTAAAATTGTGATAAATACTCAATTAAAGTCAAAGAAATCATATTTAATCAAAATCAATCACTAATAAAATGAAAACTAGAGAATCCAAGAACAAAACTTTCGCCACTATCATATTCGACGAAATAGCAATCAGAAACTGTGTCGAATATCATCCCCAAGGCAGAAGGTACTATGGCCACGGTATTTTTGGCGCCAGTTTACAAACGGATTGTCAAGACGAAGCTAAAGAAGTCACAGTATTTCAATTGAATAAAATTTTCATTCATTTTAATTTAAATTTTCGATAAAGACTTTCAGCTATTAAAGGAAACAGCACTAATTTTTACGATAAAAATACAAAGTGAAAGTAAGGGATAGATGCATTAGAATTGTCTAATGAAAGAACGAGACTTCTCCAAAAGACATCAACGCGGGACTCACACAGTGTGCTGGTTTACCCAACCACCATTTTAAATAGACCCCTACGGTGGATCATAATCTGATTAAATCACAATAATTTTTCGTACTGTTTATTTACTGATGAAAAGTTATGCGATCATTTTTGTAACTAGAAGTCTTGGAATGTTTCTCACACCACTTCACCGCGCATGAAGGTATTTTGATGCGTTATAATTGCAGGTTTAGTTATATTGTTTGCAATAATTTAGCGTGCACAGAGGTCTAACAATTGGTCACAACTAAAATGGCTATTTGAACCGCAACCTATGCATAGGCGACAAAATACTAATAGTTTTCGAGCGTCGGGGCACTGTATGCGCAGTCAAGTGGTTATATTAACCCCTTCAAAACGTCGAATTAACTCGAAATTTGGCTTACTTATCAAGGACCGATGAGTTGCCGGGGTTACCAGGATAGCAAAAAAACTGTTTTCGAAAACTACGCTGACATACGTCACAAACTACGCTGATATACGTCTCAAAAGTCAAAACACCCTAAAAAATAGAAAATAAATAATAGAAAGTAGAAAATAATGGAAAAAGCGTTGAGTGCTGATATCAATTAAAATATACCCCGAAAAGCACCTCACGCTTTTGGAACGAAGTTCCTTATCGCGCGTTGTGAAAGGGGGCTAGACGGAAAAAATTCTTACGAAAAGTTGTCACGACATGCTTTATCCGACTTCAAAAAAAGGACGAGGTTTCTCAATTCGACCGTATATATTTTGTATGTTGTTGTTTTTTTGTTGTGAGTAGAGAGGGGGAGGGGAGAGGGGGAGGGGGGGGAGGGGGGAGAAGGGGATAGGGGGAGAGGGGAGAGGGGAGACGAGGGGAGAGGGGGAGAGAGAGGGGAAGAGGGGGAGACGGAGAGAGAGAGAGAGAGAGGGGGAGAGAGAGGGGAAGAGGGGGAGACGGAGAGAGAGAGAGAGAGAGGGAGAGAGAGAGCGAGGTAGAGAGAGAGAGGGAGAGAGAGGTAGGGAGAGAGAGGTAGAGAGAGCGGGAGAGAGAGAGAGGGAGAGAGAAGAAGATAGGGAGAGAGAGAGTATTTTTGTTGAGTGTATACAGGTTTTTTGTACATAATAAATAATTTAAAAATTATAACTATTATGAATCCTGGAAAGGAACTTCGTTCCATCCGGGTGTCCCTTGACACCTCTAAAGTTTTTTTTCCTTTATTTTATTCTTTTTAATTTGGTTTTTTAGACTATATTTTATTTTAATTTAAAGTAAAAATGCTTTTTGATAGAAATGCCAATATGCGTAGTAGAGAATCTATACATCTATACATACAAATAAATAAAATTGGAGTGTCTGTTTTTAGGGTTCCGCACCTCAAAAGGAAAAAGCGGCACCCTTATAGGATCACTTTGTCGTCCGTCCGTCCGTCCGTCTGTCAAGACCCTTTTTCTCAGGAACGCGTGGAGGTATCAAGCTGCAATTCATATCAAATTGAGTATTTGATATGAAGTCTACTGTCTCTTGGAGCTGTGAAAAAATCAAACTTCTAAGCTAACGCAATCAAAAGATATAGCCGTTTATGTCACAAATTTCCGCAAATTTTCGAAACTCGCAAGGAAATCAAAACCTAAAGGGTACTTCCAGTCGATCTAGAATTTTGTAATTTGGTACGAACCAACGTCTTATAGCACAGATAAAGGAAAAATTGCGAAAACCGTACATTTTTAGTTACATCATATAATAAAAATAAAATAAAAATTTAAACTTTATACCTACAGGTTTGTACGGAACCCTCGGTGCGCGAGTCCGACTCGCACTTGGCTGGTTTTTAGGGTTCCGTTGCCAAATGGCAAAAAACGGAACCCTTATAGATTCGTCATGTCTGTCTGTCTGTCTGTCCGAGTATGTCACAGCCATTTTTGTCCGAAACTATAAGAGCTATGCTATTGAAACTTGGTAAATAAATGTATTCTGTAAACCGCATTAAGATTTTCACACAAAAATAGAAAAAAAAACAATAATATTTGGGGTTCCCCATACATAGAACTGAAAATCAAAAATGTTTTTTTCATCAAAACCATACGTGGGGTATCTATGGATAGGTCTTCAAAAATGATATTGAGGTTTCTAATATAATTTTTTTTTTAAACAATAATATTTGGGGTTCCCCATACATAGAACTGAAACTCAAAAAAAATAATTCATCAAACCCATACGTGTGGGGTATCTATGGATAGGTCTTCTAAAATGATATTGAGTTTTCTAATATCATTTTTTTCTAAACTGAACAGTTTGCGCGAGAGACACTTCCAAAGTGGTAAAATGTGTCCCCCCCCCCCCCCCGTAACTTCTAAAATAAGGGAATGATAAAACTAAAAAAAATATAAGATGTACATTACCATGTAAACTTCCACCGAAAATTGGTTTGAACGAGAACTAGTAAGTAGTTTTTTTTTAATACGTCATAAATCGTAAACCGGAATTTACATTTCATTCAGTCAACTAAAATATAATAATTAAAAAAAAAACATTTAATTTCATAAACATAAACCTTATGCATAAACCGTGAATTCCTGCAGGTTTGTACGGAACCCTCGGTGCGCGAGTCCGACTCGCACTTAGCCAGTTTTTTTTAATACGTCATAAATCGTAAACCACAATTTACCTTTCATTCAGTCAACTCAAGTATAAAAAAAAAAACATTTAATTTCATAAACATAAACCTTAGGCATAAACCGTGAATTCCTGCAGGTTTGTACGGAACCCTCGGTGCGCGAGTCCAAATCGCACTTGGCCAGTTTTTTAAGTTTCGTTTGATTTTCATCTCGCACAAATTGTTAAAGGTTAGTAGGTGCCTAATGGTAACTAGGCCTAAATGAATAGCCTGTACCCAGCAAATGACACCCTTTTTAGGGTTCCGTTGCCAAATGGCAAAAAACGGAACCCTTATAGATTCGTCATGTCTGTCTGTCTGTCTGTCTGTCCGAGTATGTCACAGCCATTTTTTTCCGAAACTATAAAAGCTATGCTGTTGAAACTTGGTAAGTAGATGTATTCTGTAAACCGCATTAAGATTTTCACACAAAAATAGAAAAGAAAACAATAATATTTGGGGTTCCCCATACATAGAACTGAAACTCAAAAAAAATTTTTTCATCAAATCCATACGTGTGGGGTATCTATGGATAGGTCTTCAAAAATGATATTGAGGTTTCTAATATCATTTTTTTCTAAACTGAATAGTTTGCGCGAGAGACACTTCCAAAGTGGCAAAATGTGTGTCCCCCCCCCCCCCCCACCGTAACTTCTAAAATAAGGGAATGATAAAACTAAAAAAATATATATGATGTACATTACCATGTAAACGTCCACCGAAAATTGGTTTGAACGAGATCTAGTAAGTAGTTTTTTTTTTAATACGTCATAAATCGTAAACCACCTACGGAACCCTCGGTGCGCGAGTCCGACTCGCACTTGGCCAGTTTTTAATATTAAAATAACCGCTTTTTACTAAGTGTATATGGATGTACACACGGTACATATACCAAAACAACACTTTCCAAAATTTTGTCTGTCTGTTTGTTCCGGCTAATCTCTGAAATGGCTAGATCGATTTTGACGGGACATTCACTGGCAGATAGGTGATGTAACAAGGAGTAACTTAGGCTTCTTTTACTCTAGAAAAACAAAATAGGATCTTACGAAAAAAAATAAAACGAATAAAAATCTTTTTTGTTAAATACCACGCGGACGAAGTCGCGGGTAATCGTGTATAATATGACAAAGTTAACTCCTCAACATTATATTCATTGTTTCATCATTTCAGCCGTAAGACGTCCACTGCTGGATATAGGCCTCCCCCATTTTGGGGGGCTTTGCCAACGCCAATCGCCACGCTTGGCAGGCGGGTTGGCGATCGCAGTATGGTGGTAAAATGCATAGAGAAAGCTGCTGCCCATTCTCTAGTAAGTCCCTTAGTCTCCTTTTACGACACCCACGGGAAGAAATGGGGTGGTGTTATTCTTTACGTCCGGCACCACACGGTACATTCATTGTTTATTCTCTGTTTATTAGAAGCAAGCAACATTTTATACCTACTTTACTACTACTTTCTGTTTTCTCCAAGCAAAACTAAAGTTGTCGCAACATTGAAATAGGTGGTGCTGTTTTTATGTCATTTTGAGCGAACGCCATAAAATGGCGCTGACACATATTTTAGTCGTGGTGATTCGTATAAAAATCATAGATGGCGCTAACGTAGATTTCTATTAAAGGTTTTTTTAATATTTTATTTATTTTATTTTAATAGTTTATTGCAATAGTTGGGATTTGTTGGGTTATTTAAAATAATATAACGCGTAGTTTCTCAATAATAATCTAGACATCTAGACAAATAAATAAAATTGGAGTGTCTGTTTTTAATACTAAAATAACCGCTTTTTACTAAGTTTATTTGGATGTATACACGGTACATATACCAAAACAACACTTTTTAAATTTTTGTCTGTCTATCTGTCTGTTTGTTCCGGCTAATCTCTGAAATGGCTGGACCGATTTTGACGGGATTTTCACTGGCAGATACCTGATGTAACAAGGAGTAACTTAGGTTACTTTTATTTTAGAAAAAAAAATAGAATATCGCGAAAAAAAAACGAACGAAAATCTTTTTGTTAGTCGCGGCTCGCGGGTAATTACCTATATGACTTGGATTAATGCATTCTTAATACATTAACCGCGGTAGTACGTCCTCTTGCGATAATTTCCGACATCCTCGCGGCCGAAGCCGCGGGCAAAAGCTAGTTATTTAAATATGCCTAGTATAATTATTTACGAAGAGGGTTTTTTTTTTTGGATGGGAAATCATCAAATGATTTCTCCCGCTCTGGGCGGAGCGGGAGGGCGTGTCAGACTTCTACTGACTAAAACCCACCCGTGTTCCTTCAGTTGCCCATGTACCAGGGTCAAGGTATCTCTTTCGAACAATCTCGCGACCGTGGCAGGCATCAGTCCTAGCAGACCCCTTCAGTGCTACTGACATCTCTTTGAGGTGCGCGTGGAACACTATGCGCCGTCGACTGAGCGTCGACGACGCCGAGCCCTGGTCCTTACCGGGCGGTGAGCTAACCATTGCTCGCCGCCCGCAAGCTCGCGCCTACGGTGGCCGGGAGTCCGCTATCGACTCCCGACGCCCGGGGACGAAGAGGGTTACGTTCGGAACCTCGATAATTATTCAACAATGGTTTTGCTATTAAGCAATATTAATAGACAAATATTACCATAAAGGACATATTAGATGGAATTGACACCTTTCTTAAGTTAAACATACTTTATCAGATGATGATAATTATTATATTTACAAGTTAAATAGTACTATTCACCGGTTGAAATGTGGTCATAGGGACAAATTATTGTATTTCATTTAATTATTGTACGTCTGGTCGTTACAAATAACACCTCATATTACAAACTTATCGTTAGAATGTGTCGACTTTACAACGAAATTTCAAAAATCAATAACAGTATTGACATCTTTGATTATGCTGCCACTGTTTTCAGAAGACATGTTTGTACTCTCTCTTTTTAAATTATAACTGTTTAAAAACGGTTTTTTATATACATATAATAATGTAACTGTTCGTTTTGGAATTTGCTTGGCGCATTTGGTCTCCTACACATCCAGGGATGTGTAGGACAGAAGTGAATAAGAAATATGTTGGAGGGCAGACGCACAGTCCTTGTAGCTGTTATTTTGTGTACTTAGCTTTTTACTGTAGTTTTAATCATAACTAATTTTGCTGTTGCTGGTCATGTTGTGCGATTACACTTTGGGTGATAATCAGGTCTAAACCTATAATTTGAACCTCGTGAAATATTGTGATTGTTACCTGTTGTAATTGCCTTGTAAATAAATAAATAAATTTTGACACTAATAAATTTATTAGTGGTTTTAAGTTAACTCAGACAGCTTTATCTCTGTCTTGGAAATGTCGACATGATTGTTATGTTGACAGCACATAATTTTTATGAGGTTATAGCTAATATAACAAATAATAGTAGGTATTAGTGACGAGTCTATGTTGCCTAGTTGTACTTACAACATAGTGAATACTTATGATTCATCAAGTTTTACGAAGGAGGATCTACTTATAATACCAATATCCTCTGAGGCCACTACCAGTCAGATAGTATTTTCTCTTCCTGCTGGAACTCAGACAGGCATTCCTAGAAACTATAGACCCATCTCTCTATTACCGGTGCTGTCAAAATTATTCGAAAAAATTCTTAAAAGTCGACTATTGGCACACTTGCGAGTAAATAAAGTTTTAAATATGAGACAATTTGGGTATCAAAAGGGTGTAGGCACTGCGGACGCCATATATACATTAATAGATGATGTGAGAAGCAAAATTAATAATAAAATGAGAGTAGCAGGGATCTCTCCTAGATTTAAGCTCTGCATTTGACACAATTGACCATGGATTGCTTCTGACTAAAATGAGTTATTACGGAATAAGAGGAAATGCTTTGCGACTATTCTCTTCCTACTTAAAAAACAGGCGGATGTACGTAGAAATTGACGAAACTAAGAATAATTTTAAGAAAATGTATAAATCCAAAATTGTACGCATTACGACGGGTGTCCCACAGGGATCTATTTTAGGACCTATTTTATTTTTTATTAATGATTTGATTAATTATCTAAATTCAATTTTACCCGACATTAAATTAGTAATTTTCGCAGATGACACGAATGCCATAGTGGCAGCTAATAATATAGTAGAGTTGACAGAAAGGGTAAATACTACGTTACAAGCATTTCATGTTTGGTTCACGGCAAATAAATTGTTAATTAATACTAAAAAGACGCAAATAATGTTATTTAAAACCACAGCCCGTAACAAAGATAATTTAAATGTTGCCTTAAATGAAGTCGACATTGAGCTCATTGCCGAAGTAAAATTTTTAGGTGTACATATTGACCAACTGTTAAACTGGAAACCAGAATTAAAAGCTATTGATGCATCGGTATCTTCTGCATGTTACGCTCTGAGGACCTTGAGAAATGAAATAGGAATAGAACAGCTAAAAATGGTATATTTTGCGCTAGTGGAGTCAAAAATTAGATATAGTATTCTCTTTTGGGGAAATAGTTATGAATATAATAGTAAAAGAGCTTTCGTACTACAAAAACGGGCAATTCGAACCATGGTACGCATCTCACAAAGGGAAAGTTGCCGACAACATTTTACAAGTTTAGGCATACTTACAGTGCCAAGCCTTTATGTACTGGTACTTTTAAGTAATTTGGCCAAATACATACAAGACTATGAGACAATAGAAGAACGGCAGATAAGGGAAAGCACCCGTAGACTGGATTTAAAAATAAAAAAATAACTGGTCATAACCTACAAATTGTTAAACACTGTCCGCGATACCAGTCTGTTAAATTATTTAACCGGTTGCCTTTAGACATAAAAAGTGCTGACTATAGTAGCGCTTTCAAAACAAATCTAAAAAATTTCCTATTGAATAAATGTCTGTATGCTGTAGATGAACTGTAATTTTATTGAATAGTAATCATCATGGATTGTTTATTTTTGTTCATTCTGATTTATTAATGTGACTATAAATTTTTATAGTATTATTTTTGTATTGACTTTCTTACATAATCTATGCTAATTTGTCTTTAATTAATTTATTGTTATTATTTTAAATTTTAAGGTGTTGTCCATATTGTTTAATTTACAAGTCGATTGAATAACAGTTAATTTATTTTTTAAATGGGTGATGAAATTTATTAAACTCAAATGCATTTTAGTCTATAATGTACTGTAATTTTTGTAATTTTGTATGTAAATTCAGATACAAGGTACTTGTTTATGAATAAATGACTATGACTATGACTATGACTCCTGACTCTTCAATTATAGTAGTGGAGGTCACTCCGGATAACTTGTTAAACTAGGTAATAAGACAACAGAAGGTACCCCTGCAAACAACCAATTATTGTTAGTGAATAATAAAAAGGTATCTTCTGGCAATATTACTCATGATGATAATAATTTAAAAGTCTTAACATAAAGACACACAGAAGACTTATGGTGTATTTCGGTTAAGGTTCTTGAAAATATCATCGACACCATTGCTCCTGTCTTGAAGGGTATATTTAATCAATGTTTAGACCGCGGTACGTTTCCTGATTTAATGAAACATAGTAAAGTAGTACCAATTTTCAAACTCTAATTATAGACCGATATCTGTGTTACCAGCATTGAGTAAAATTTATGAAAAAAATATGCTGGACCAGATGTTGGCTCATTTCAACTCAAATGGGATTTTACATAGTCGACAGTTTGGTTTCACGAAAGGTAAGTCGACGACTGACGCGGGAGTAAAACTTATCAGTCACATATTAGAATCCTGGGAGCAGTCCCAGGATGCAATTGGCATTTTCTGTGACCTTTCAAAGGCGTTCGACTGCGTTGACCACAATAACTGATCTGTAAATTACACCACTACGGAATTCGTGGACAAGCTGCTGATCTTGTTCTTTCCTATTTATCAAACAGGCAGCAAAAAGTAAACGTTGGCGGGGATACGTTCTTGGAGTCTCTTGATAAGATGGGCGTACCGCAAGGTTCAATTCTTGGCCCTTTCTTATTTTTAGTTTACATTAATGACCTTCCTTACATGATAGCTAAGTTCTCGGATATAATTTGTTTGCTGATGACACTTCACTTATTTTTAAAATAGATAGAAATGACAAGGATCTCTTACATGTTAACGATAGTCTAGCTAATCTTTCAAAATGGTTTGCAGCTAATAATATCTTACTTAATGCGAACAGAACGAAATGTATTAGGTTCTCATTACCAAATGTTCCCCAAGTAGATTTAAATTTAAAACTTGATGGCAAGAAACTAGATGCTATTTCGGAAACTGTATTTTAAGGAATTACTCTAGATTCTAAACTGCAGTGGGGTCCCCACATTAGAGCTATTTCAGCTAGATTAAGTTCAGCTGCATATGCAGTAAGAAAAATTAGGCAGTTGACCGATATAGCTACTAGCTAGCTCGATTAGTATACTTTGCTTATTTCCACAGTATTATGTCTTATGGCGTTCTGCTGTGGGGTTCTGCAGCCGACGTAGATTCAGTTTTCATTTTGTAAAAGAGGGCAATCCGCGCAATCTATAAAATGGGGCTTCGCGAGTCTCTTAGAAACAAATTTACAAAAATTGATATACTGACTCTTCACTCTTATATCTTTCTTCTTCTTCTTTCGTGTCGATGGTACTCGTACACTTTATATCGTTTGAGCCCAGTAGGTGGCCACGTTTATTGCGGCATCAGTGGCATTTTTGAGGTCATCTGAGGTGCAGGTGATCGGACACTTGGGACACTCCAGCAGGTGGCTCATGGTTTGATCAGACGTACCGCATTCGCACTGGGTGTCGAATGAGTCTATAATCCCCCACTTTGACAAATTGTGTCTACAGCGGCTTACCTGGGTACGCAATCTATTTAGAGCTTTCCATATAGACCACTGCAGATCACGGCCGGAAGGCAAGTGTTCCTGGGGTTCAACGAAGTTGGGAGGTGGTGGATAGTTTTCTTGCCATAGTTTGGTCCTCACAAAGGGTGGTTTGTCCTGGAGGGCCTGCGTAGAGCGTAAGAAGCTCTTACGACTTTTAAGCCTGCCTGGGGTCGTCTTGTAATCGTAGAGGGGATGTCGGGAATCGGATTCTTGGTTCTTTTTTTCCAGCGCGCATGCGACATCCCTTCGTACGGCAGGTGGTGCAATTCCTACAAGCGGGTACAGTTTATTTAGAGGAGTTGGTTTTAGGCAGCCCGATATTATCCGGCATGTCTCATTTAGAGCAATGTCTACTTGCTTGGCGTGTGTGGATCGGTGCCACACTGGACACGCAAATTCGCCAGCAGAGAAGCACAAAGACATGCCAGTTGTGCGAAGGACATCGGGTGCTGCTCCCCAGTTGGTAGCAATTAGACGACGTAGCAGATTGTTACGAGTCCCGACCTTCTGCTTCGTTTTGTAGCAATGTGACTTAAACGTTAGTGCCCTATGTAACGTTACTCCCAGGTATTTTGGGTTTGCGCAATGTTTAACTATAGTTCCCCGCCACGTGATGTTTAGGGCCCGATTCGAGTATCTGTTGCGGAGATGAAATGCGCATGATTCTGTCTTGGTTGGGTTTGGCCGGAGGGCATTGCTATCATAGTATTTTCCCAGTAAGTCAAGTGCCATTGACAACTTATCTTCCACACCACTGAAAGTCGCCGATTGAGCCGCTAGAGCCAAGTCATCCGCGTACAGGAAGCGTTCAGTATGTTGTGTAGTAGGCTGGTCGTTTGTGTAGATGTTAAAAAGCGTTGGCGCCAACACACTGCCCTGAGGGAGACCGTTCTTTTGCCGTCGCCATCTACTTTTATCAGACTGAAAATAAACCTGAAAGCGGCGGTTGAGTAGAAGTTCGCTTAGGATGTTTATGAAACCCTGGTCGTTAGTAAGAGTGCTCACTTTGGCAAGTAGTCTTTTGATGTTAATGGTGTCGTAAGCTGCTGAGAGGTCAACAAATATAACACCAGTGACTCTGTTGGCCTCGTATCCATCTTCTTAATATTGAGTTAAGCGAAGAACTTGACTGGAGCACGATTTGCCCGGTCTAAAACCAGCCTGCTCAGGTATTAGCATTGGCTCAATTGTTGCTGAAAGGCGGTGTAGTAATAGTCTTTCGAACAATTTATACGTGTGGCATAGCAGGGATATGGGCCGGTAGCTTTTGGGATCATCCGAGGGTATCCCTGGTTTCGGTGGTGCTACGATTTTAGTCCTCCTCCAAAGTTTTGGAATTTTTGCGGTGGTTAGACAAGTGTTGTAAAATGCCAATAGCCACGAAACAGCTACAGGTCCCAGGTATTTGATTTGTTCCACCGTTAAGTCATCAACACCAGCAGCCATTCCATTTTTTAGTGCCTTAATGGCCAGAATGATATCGGTGAGTGTAAATGGCGCACTGATTTTAGTGGAATTGCTAGGAACATTCACAACTTTCTTCACTTTTGGCAGTCTGTGAGAGGATTTGCCGCTAATAAGCAGCTGATGGGCTATTTGATTGGCTGTGACGAACCCCTGATTGACAGGATCCGGAGGGTCACCAGTGAGTCTCTGTATTGTAGACCATGCCTTTTTGCTGTTGTGGGACATGTTCGTATTAGTTACCGTGGTAATCCACTTAGCTTTACGAGTTTCTCCAACCATAGACACCAACTCCTCCCCAGCAGCAATTGTATCCTCAGAGAAAGGATCGTTTTCGTAGAAGTCTTCATAGATCTTAAGTAGTTTTGAAGACTCTGGGTTAAGGCCAGATATGTATGATGTGCGACAACCTCTAGGTATGCATTGACGCGACACAGTCCAGATAATATCGACGAACTGTTCGTAATTGGACGGTGTGGGTTCTATGTCGCCTAATTTTACATCCACATCTACGGAAAACTTTTCCCAGTTTGCTTTCGAGAAGTTAAAACGGGGTTTGAAAGGAACCTGTCTTGGCTTTATCGCAGCTTGTATCTCGCAAGTGATGGGTCTATGTTGTGTATTAGGAATAGGTTGGCCAACAAGTTTTGAGCTTAGGGAATGAATATTGCTACTGACGAATATTAAATCTGGGTTGTAGCCACGTTTCCAACGCCTACTGTTAAAGGATGCAGGCTGTTTGGCGTTATGTACGAGGGCTAGCTCAGAAGCATCAGCCCATTCCTCAACGAGGTTGCCATCGGCGTTGGTTACTTGGTAGCCCCAAGTTATGTTGTGACTGTTAAAGTCTCCAACAACTAGTTTGGTGGCTCGACTGTCAAAATTTGGTGTTTTGTGGAACTCGAAAGGCTGGTTAGGAGGCTTATACACTGATGTGATTGTGCACGTTACTATGTCCACTGTGAGGATTTCTATCGTATTTTCGTTACTCCATGTTGCAGACACAACAGTGACATTGGGATTAACGAAAATAGCGCTGCCATATTTGGCGTGAGGTATCTCTAGAACAAGCGTCATTCCTGGGATATGTGGCCTTAGATGTTCGGAGCCGCGATGCGTTTCTTGGACACAGAGAATGTCACAATTTGTCTTCTGGCAGAGTTGGGATTGTAGCTCAGACTTGATTTCAGAAAATCCTTCAATATTTATTGAGGTGACAATAAGGGCGGGCTTGGAAAGCTGGTGGTGGGTGCCCTTGGGAAGGTCGTTATAGTTGTTTGGCCCTGATAAGGGCCGTTGGTCATGGCTCTGAAAAGAGCCGTTACGGTGTACCATCGTGGTGAAAGGATTAGTTAACTAGACTCTGCGTTACCGAGTGCTAGCTGTCCAGGGTGCGCTGGGCGTTTAGTGTCGCAGTACGAGTAAATTAACGCCGCTCGGGGAGGCTCCTTTCGTGCACCCCCTTATATCTTTGAATGTATTTTGTAGGTTCGCAAAAATTTAGGCCTTATTAAAACTAGTAAATCATTTCTTATAAACAGTATCCGCTTGTATAACAAGTTGCCAAAGTCTGGTACTGAACTTAGCTATGGAAAGTTCAAATCACACATCAAACGTGTCCTTATCAAAAAAGCATATTATAAGATAAAAGACTACGTTGAAAACAAGGAAGTTTGGCAATAATTCCTTCTGCAAATGTGGCTTCCCTGGTAGCTCATTAAAGGATGACCTATGTCTATTAACTGCTCCCAAATGACGATGTACATTTTGTATTCAAGTTTTTTTTTTTACATTCTTCTTTGATATTTACTCATTTTTTTAATTATATACCTACAATTCTACATTGTACTCTTTAATATTGGTTGTCATGGCAATAATGACATTTGGTTTAAATAGTGTAATATTATGTATCATTTGCATCATCGTATATGTAAGCGGGTACACCCTTTATTCCTGGAGGCTTTATTAAGGTTTTAAGTTCTGTTTACGATTTTGTTTTATTATTTATTTCAGCTTGACTTTAGTTTTCAATGTTTTGTTGGTATATTAGCGTGTGCTAGCTGATATATGGCGAATAATGTATGTTTTGTTTTATAATATTAATAACTTACACAATATTGTATAGAATCAAGTTCTTCTAACTTAACAGACAGCTGTGCTGCTGGGGAGTTTGTTCCGCCACTTCTTCTTCCCAGCTAAAGCACTAGGAAGGGCGGGCGTTTTGGGGGACTGTCTTATGTAACTTTGACGTTCAAAAAGTGCTGACTCTCAGCCTAGTTTGAAAAATAAAAGTAGAAAAAAACAAAAATCTGTACAAAAAGGTATCTAATGTCAGTATGGCCGTGATATATGTAATTATTATACGTAATTATTATGTGTCTAATATTTAATTGTTGAATTTACTAAATGATTTGTATAACAAACTTATTTTTCTTAAATCAAACACTGATTTGATTCAACGGTCACTTTTGAATCATAGTTGTTTGTTAACGGGTATAAAAAAATGAAACAGTCAGTTGCTTGACAGATTTCCAGTTGGTTAGTTCTAGTACTGTTATTGTGTGGAAAGGACCGACCAGAGTTCACGTAAGTTAAGTAATTAATATTATATCCTAATTAATGCCTATTAAGACAATGTTTTTGTACTGGTTATAGTGTTGCCATATTGCTAATGTTTTAAATCATATAAATGGAATATACATATTCTTTTCTAGATATTGTTCTTATTGTGATTATGTTGATATTATTCAGAGTTCTCTTGGACAATGGTCCAACAGATAGTATTAATGTATTTAAGATAATGATAATGTATGGCAATGTAAGAAATGTGTTGATATAATACTTCAGTACTGTTTTCATGGAGTTTCTTGTCCTTCTTCTGCATGAAGACCTAGTTTTGGAACGGACGACTAGCTTTCTGATTAATACTGACAAGCCTAATTGAAATATATGTGTTGTCTTATCTTTCTGTGCTTTACTTATTGAAACCCTTTCCTATATACAGTAAAAATTATCATTCATCATCAGTTATCATTCTGACATTCAAAGTTTGATAATTGCTATATATACAGTTATAGTTATATACTGCTTAATATAACACATGCAAACAAGCATGCAGCATGCACGCAAGCAAGCAAGCATGTATCATTTAGCATGCAAGCAAGCATGCATCATTTAGCATGCATGTAAGCAAGCAAGCAGCATGCAATCGAGCATGCAAGCAAGCATGTGGCATGCAAGCGAGCAGGCATGATTTCTGTCACGGCTCCGGCGCTGCGAGGCTCCGGCGGTCCCACGCGAGCTTATTGTCGCAGATGGTTTAACGATTACCCCCGCAGCTTCGTCTTGCTGGCCGGCTTCGCCGGCCAGCCTCGCCCCTTCGCGTCTACGCGATTCTACATTACACTCTAGAGGTAGGGCAGACAAGACTACGTGGAGTCAGATTTACAGCGATTCGTTTCCGTAACTAAAACCTTACTTGTAGCATTTTTGAAGTGAAAACTTCTTTAGCGCCGTTGGTTGTGATTTGAAACTCAATGAAACGGAAAAGCGACAGTAAAAAGAGACAGACATAACTTCATAAGATTTAACGTGGGAGAAAATGAGATAGGAAATACATGACGACATGACCATGGACGAAAGAAATATGGATACGGCAAATATTGTCACGTCTGAACTTCAAAAAATTAAAACACATTAAAAACGTTTTATGTTCCCGTACATATTAGAATTTAATCAAAAATGTTTTATGTGCTTGTCTTCTTCTTCTTCTTCGTCGTTACCCTCTTGGCAGAGCGGTCGTGGTCGTCATATCTGGTGTGGTGGCGAGCTTCACAATCCGTCGCCATTCCTCTCGTACTGCAGCCCTTCTCGTACATTCGTGAAGTGGGCCATTAAGTGCTGTTTTGACCTGATCGGTCCAACGCATGGGTGACCTGCCACGAGCTCTTGTGCCTTCAACTTTTCCCTGCACGACAAGTCGTTCCACCGATGTGTCGTCTCGGCGTGTGATGTGTCCAAAGAAAGCGAGAATACGACTTTGGACGATGGAAGAAAGATGCTGTTTGATGCCAAGTTCTTGGAGGATTAAAACGTTGGTTCGAAACTGTGTCCAGGTTATGCTAAGCGGATGCTTAGCATAAACTGGACACAGAAAAGGATTTTTCCAACACCACATTTCTAAAGCGTCTATCTTCTTTTTCTCGCTTTCCCTTAAAGTCCATGTCTCAGCACCGTAAAGAAATATGGGAAACATTAATGCCCTGACAAGTCGCATTTTAGTGGCCTTTGTGATGTTTCTGTTTCTCCATATTTTCTTGAGCCGATCCATGGCGGACCTTGTAATAGCCATGCGCCGTTTGATTTCATCCGCGCATCCTCCACTGTTCGACACCAGTGCGCCAAGGTAAATGTATGATTGAACGACGTTGCAATTCGCAACTTTAGTCACCTCGGGCGAGTTATTGTTAGCTCGGTCGACAATCATAATCTTGGTCTTACTGCGATTTATCTTCAAACCGAAAACAAGCCTGATTTGTTCCATTTTGCTCAGTAGAGATTCCATATTTTGGATATTAGTTGCGGTTAAATAGGGTGGTATCATCTGCGTAGCGCAAGTTTGAAATTTTATGGCCTCCAATTATGATTCCGTCTGACCAATCCTCGAGTGCTTTCTCATAATGAGTTCTGTGTAGATGTTAAACAGCAGTGGTGATAAGATGCAGCCTTGACGGACCCCGGCACTTGGATGTAAGTGATTCGACAACTCGTCGTCTGTTCTCACTGAACCCGTTCCTTCTTCATAAAGTGTCCTAAGAAGGTGAACAAGGTGTTTAGGTGTTCCCATAGCTAACAGAGTCTCCCAGAGTACTGGCCACTTTACTGAGTCGAAAGCCTTTGAGAAATCAACAAAGCAGATATAAGTTGGCTTGTTGAACTCCCTGGCCTTATCAATAATCTGGCGTACGTTAAATATCTGCTCACGAGTACCCTTACCTTTCACAAAGCCAGCTTGTTCAGCAGCAATTTCTTTCGACAAGTATGCTTTCAATCTCTCGTTCAGAATATGCAGAAGAATTTTACTTGCATGTGATATTAAGGCAATCAAGCGGTAGTTACTGCACATTTTAGTGGAGCCCTTTTTATATAAAGGAACAAAGACAGTGATGTACTTGTACATATTATTATTATTTCAAGTCTATTATCGTACCTATATATTATTTATGTAAATACGGAAAAAAAATAAAACTAAAAAAGAAAAGAAAATTATAATTGCGATAGCACGACGAACAGTGATGCTGGTGACGGAGGCACCGGTAATGCCGGCCCAGGCAATGGCCAGTCATTGTCCATAAACCTGGAATAAAAGCAGTGTTGTAGTACCTGAATATTTAGAGATAAATGAAAATTAGAAAAGTCTGTAAGTTACTAACATTGCCGGTGGCTGCAAAATCATGTCAAGTGGTGGTGGTGCCCTTCCACCACCCCGCGTCTTCTGGCATGCGAGCTGGAAAAATACAAAATTTCAGTTGCATTAACAGTAACATTACATACCTAACCTCTTCTTTTAAAGTCGGTTAAAAACATATCACCCATAATTTTACCATTAAAATGTACGGAAGTCATATCCATACATTTCATCATCCGTACAAAACACAATGACGATTTTAGTGTCACGTGACCTAAAACTCCCGGTTCAACAATCGAGTTCCTTCATCTTTTTAGGTTGCGTATTTTTCATTAGAATGTTACGCAAAATATCTTATAAATGCATAATAACAATAATACAGTACATAGTAACCTAAGTAACGTCAATAGTTTGCTATCAATAGTAGAATTATTACTCGCAATACTGCGAAATCCGACGCCGGCCGCGGAAAAATGGCGACAAAATGGATGACGATGTTTGTGGAACTAACTATTTACGTGCAAATCTTTGTCAAAAACACAATCCTGGCAATAAAAACTGTATTTTACTTACCTTTCCATCTTACGTTTCAACAAAAACACTTCATACACACAACTTTGCACTTCAAACTTAATTATAATCGTACGGATCACCACGCTCATCCAAATGTTTATGTCAAACTGTCAACCTTCATTGGCGCGTTCCAGAGCTGAGATAAGCGATTATATTGCATTGTCCGTCTATTGTGTACTCACTCGTCCATGCATAACCATCATAAATGCAGATTATTAATGCTAAATTCTGTAAAAATTAAAGTTCACCGCTAATTAATGAACCATCGCGACCAATGACCGACTGACAGATCGAGGTAATTTTGCGATCAAGTTAATTCATCATTTTTGACAGATGAGAGGCGTTTGTGCGCGCACGAATTCGTAGTACAAAGCTTGAGTAAAGGCAACAACCGTGGTGTTTTGTATACGTGTACGTAATATAATTTTGTAGTTTTTTTTTTATCGTTTTTAGGGTTCCATTGCCAAATGGCAAAATACAGAACCCTTATAGATTCGTCAAGTCTGTCTGTCTGTCTGTCCGAGTATGTCACAGCCATTTTTTTCCGAAACTGTAAGAGCTATGTTATTGAAACTTGGTAAGTAGATGTATTCTGTGCACCGCATTAAGATTTTTACACAAAAATAGAAAAAAAACAATAATATTTGGGGTTCCCCATACATAGAACTGAAACTCAAAAATTTTTTTTTCATCAAACCCATACGTGTGGGGTATTTATGGATAGGTCTTCGAAAATGATATTGAGGTTTCTAATATCATTTTTTTCTAAACTGAATAGTTTGCGCGAGAGACACTTCCAAAGTGGTACAATATTAATAATAATAATATTCTTTATTTACGGACAACAATGATCCAGTGTGTTAGTAAACAATATTACAACTTATTACTAGTGTTAGTAATTTAAAACAAAATTGAGAATAACATAGAATAAACAGTATTGTGAAAAGGACATCCCCAAATTAACGTTTGGTGATTATTCTTCTCACAAAACTTTTAATAATCGGTGAGTCGATACACTCCGCCACAGTTTTTAGAATGCTGTTGCCACTCGCCCGCAACCTTGACAACAGCGACGCGGTTTTCTTGCGAATGACGGCGTGGAAGCCGTCAGTTCGATTTTGCGCAAACATAGTAGAAGCGCTGCACCATCGTGGCAGTCCCAACAGCATCCTAAAAATATTATTATATTGGACGCGCAGGTCATCCAGCGTCCTTTTGGTATAGTTGACCCAAAGATTCCCCGTGTAAAAGCTCTGGCAATATGCCTTAAAAAGTGTTATCTTTACCAGCTTGCTACACCGAGCGAATCTTCGGGCCAACATATTACCTCGGACCGCCAATGCCCTACGCTCCCTTTCAATATCGTCATTGTCCTTAAGGTCGTCCGTGAGTAAATGCCCGAGATATTTGAATTTTGTCACTCGTTTGACGTTCAAGCCGTTTAGGGTAATGTTAGGTATAGAATCCGGGCATTCACCGCCGGCCTTAAAGACAATGTATTCGCACTTTTTAATATTATAAACAAGCTCGTGTGAGGCAGCATACGCCTGACAGACCTTCAGCATTTCATTCACGGCACCACCTGTCGGCGCCAGCAACGCCATGTCATCAGCATAGCTGATACTATTGATTTTCACACCATGGACGCTACATCCGACCCGTATCTTGCTGAGGTCCACAATTAGGCCATCTATATTAGTGCTAAATAGCCTAGGAGACGTCAGACCACCCTGCCTCATACCGCATCCTAATGTATACAGACAATGCATTGGACCACTTAACAACGTTTTGTTGGTTCCCATACCAATACTGTAGGATCTTGTGGACTCTAGTCGGTACACCCCTACCCTCAAGCTCCCTCCAGAGCACATCATAATTTACCAGGTCGAAGGCTCTGGAGAGATCCAGGAAACAGGTGTATACCGGCGTTTTACGATCAGTGTAATACTGGACCGTATGCTTGAGACTTACTATGGCGCTTTCCGTTGACAGTCCAGGTTGAAACCCGAACTGTGAGTCATGCTCGGATAAAAATTCCTTCAATCTGGAATCAATCACACTGTCCAGTACTTTTGCAATTGTGGTTGCGCGAGATATAGGTCGGTAGTTTGACTTATCAGATATGTCACCCGTCCTATTCTTGATTATAGGTACCACTAGTGTTTTCATTAGTTCTGGCGGCAAGTAAGAGTGACTAAGGCACATGGTATAAAACAATGACAGAACCCTTGGCAGATGGACCCCCGCAAATTTGAAATGCTCAATACTGAGCCCGTCATGTCCGGGAGATTTGTCTCTACTCATATTTTTTATGACAGCTGCGACTTGCCTGGCTGAAAAGAACATTAGTGACTTCACTCCCTGAATGTCAGACCCAGCACCGACCACATCAACTGAGGGACCCAGTGGTGATCGCACTGTAAAATGTTCCTTGAACATATTTGCAATCTCCCCCGGGTCACTCCTCCCGCCAACATTCACAGAGAGGGCAGGCTTAATATCAAGCTTACTCGTGGACTTCCAAAACTTTGCGAAATTATTTGTAGCTCTCTCTTTCGCTATCATATCCATCTTTATTTGGTCTTGGTTGTTTTGGCACCATTTTAGCCGAGCCTTGAAGATGTTACGGGCCACTCGCATTTGTTCAAAAATATCGCCAGAAGTCGGCCGCTTGTACCAAACCCACAAATCGAATTTAAGCCTGGCCTCCCGGTGTGCATCTCTTACATGGTAATTCCACCCGCACAATGTTTTGTAGTTCCTACCTCTAACAACAGTCCCTACTCTTACATACGTTTGCTCGGCGGCATCACATAATGCATATGATATTTTACTGTACAATAAATCTAAAACAGCTTTATGCTCGCTCAGATTACAAAAACTATGGCTACACTCTTGAAAATCTGGAGGGAAATCTATTTCACGCAGCTTACTATTACATAGCTCACGGTATTTGTTAATTTGCGAGTCCTTTCGGTCCCCCCAAATAACTTTATTACAAGGAGTCGGACTTGTTACCCGCTTAGGTCTTATTATATCTAAGTTGCACGCAATGCAAAGTGGCAGATGATCTGACGTATTTACGTCCTCATTTATGGTAACCTTGTTCACTGAAACCCAGGCTGACAGAGAGACTATACAGTGGTCCAGCCACCTCCTACATCCATGTGCCTCACTCATAAAAGTATAGCTACTAGAATTTATTCCCAGTCTTTCAATATCAGCACAAATAAATGATTGATCTGCACAGAAACTAGTAAGTTCCCTAAAAAATAACTCGTTATGATGTGCATTAAAATCACCCAGTACAAACACACTCTCGACCCCACCGCTCGCAACCACTGCACTGATCTCACCTAACACTTCCGTAAACATGGGCAAGTTATCGGGCGAATTAGTCGGCATATACATACAAGCTACTAATAGGTTGGGGAAAAAGTTTCTTCGCATTTTTTAAGAAAATTCAAAACATTTTTTATAAAGTTTATTTACATTTAACTAAAGTATGTAGGTACCATTTTGTTCGATAACTTTTTGCCATCTTGTAGGTAGGGACATGATCCCATTGCTATAGAAATTTTGGGACTTCTGGTCAAAATACCGCGACAAGTGGTTTTGGCAGTCCTCTCGTGATGTTAACCTGACACTGCCTAAAGAATTCTGAAGAGACCGAAACAGGTGGAAATCTGAAGGTGCAAGGTCAGGACTATACGGCGGATGCATTAACACCTCCCAGCCAAACTCTCTTAATTTTTGTTGGGTGGCTAAAGATGTGTGAGGTCTAGCGTTATCATGATGAAAAACCACACCCCTTCTGTTGATTAATTCCGGCCGCTTTCTCTCAAGTTCTTGCTTTAATCTCATCAGTTGTTCGCAGTAGAGTTCAGAATCGATGGTCCTGCCTGGTGGTAACAGCTCATAATGAATAATGCCCTTCCAATCCCACCACACACACAGCATCACCTTGTTGCGAGTTAACCCGGGTTTCGCCACAGTCTGTGAAGCCTGACCGGCCTTTGACCACGACCTTTTTCGCACGTTCTTGTCATACGTGATCCACTTTTCATCACCAGTTATCAGCTTCTTCAAAAATGGCGTGGTCAATTTCCAGTTCTTCAGCTACGTCGTTACTACTGGTATGCCGATCTTGCTCCACTTTTTCAAAAATGGCATCCATTTAATCTGTAATAGGGCGACCAGAGCAACGTGCATCTTTGACATCAAAATTTCCGGATTGAAAACGCTTAAACCAAATTTGTGCTACTCTCACAGACACTACACTAAGTCCATAAACATCGCAAATTTTTTTCGCGGCTTGCGTTGCATTTTTACCATTTTTGGAGTAAAATTTTAAAATGTATCGAATTTCTTCATAAGATTCACTTATCTTGACGGTACGAAAAACAAATGAAAATCACACATTTTCCTAATTTGAATTTGGAATTATGTTCTTTAAAATTTAAACTTTCAATGATACCAAAACCAGCCAGATACAAATAGTATAGCCAAAGAGATTTTATTACAAGTTCATACATACTAAAATGCGAAAAGACTTTTTCCCCAACCTAATATAATCGAGCGCCCGCCAATGCTAGCTTTGACGGCCGCCAAGCGACAGCTGTTACATTCCAACACAGTCACTGTATCAAAAACACCTTTCCTCCACAGGATGGCTACTCCCCCATACGGCCTTCCAGTAAGTAGTCCGGCAGATGTGTCAACGGCTGACTTACCCGTATACTCAAATTCATCTGATATGGTACTTAAAATACGAATATCATGGGGTAGAAGCCATGTTTCTTGGAGGCAGACAATATCGCACATATTACATATTCGTGTAACACTTTCTATCGATCGTTTAACGGACTTACAATTAAATGTAATGATCTTACAATGTTTGTTATTATTTTTGTTCATAAAGAAAGGTTTTATACATCTCTAACTTGTTCCTGTTTATTTCGGTACATAAACCGCACAAAACGCCTAAATGTTATGCCGTCTGGCCACAGCTCGTCATTTAGAAATAATTCTAACTTATTCTTAGAAACGAATAATTTAAAAGCATTGTATTTCCTAGCTGTTTTCATATTAATCATTTTTAACGACACAACTTCCCCCCCCCCCCCCGTAATTCTAAAATAAGGGAATGATAATACTAAAAAAGTGACAAGTGCGAGTGACATACACCGTAACTGTTTTGAGCTTCGAGTAAAGAACGCGGCATCGACGCGGTAACCGCTCTTCACCCCCTTTTTTTTTTTGGATGGGAAATCATCATATGACTTCTCCCGCTCTGGGCGGAGCGGGAGGGCGTGTCAGACTTTTACTGACTAAAACCCACCCGTACGGTATCTCTTTCGAACAATCACGCGACCCCGGCAGGCACCGGTCCTAGCAGACCCCTTCACTGCTGCTGACATCTCTTTGAGGCGCGCGTGGAACACTACGCGCCGTCGACCCGAGCTTGGTCCTTACCGGGCGGCGAGCTACCCATTGCTCGCCGCCCGCAAGCTCGCGCCTACGGTGGCCGGGAGTCCGCAATCGACTCCCGACGCCCGGGGCGTCTCCTCCTGCGGCGGCTAGGGACGTGAGGGCGCAGAGACTGCCACTCCCTCACGCGCTCCGCCTCCTCCTTCACGAGCATTACTGCTTCGCAGAAGGAGGTGACGGCTTCCCATGCCCTCTCGCTCCGTACCATGGCTCGCACCAGGGCCGGACGCGAGAGGTCGCCGCCGCCGATCGCCTCCACGAGGACACGGCGGTGCTCCGCCCAGGCAGGGCACACCTCCACCGTATACTCCACCGTGTCCTCCAGACGATCCTCACAATGGAAACACCCGGGCGTTTCCTCCCGCTTTATCCTGAACAGGAACCCACCGAAGCACCCATGCCCGGTGAGAACCTGCGTCAGGCGGAAGGTGAGGACGCCGTGGCAACTCTCTATCCACTCCTCAAAGAGGGGACTTACCGCCGCAATTGTGGCGTGCCCTGCGCTGGGTTGCGACAATCGTACCCGCCATGTCGCCATGAGATCCTGCCGGAGCTCTGTCCGCCGTGCCGCGATTTGTCGCGGCAGCGGAGTTTCGCCCCGGCGTTTCGCGTCCTCGCGCCACTCCCACATGTGGGCGAGGACCTTTGCCTCCAGATCCCATGGCGGCACTCCGGCAAGGAGGCTCGCCGCCTCGCAGGAGACCGTGCGGTATCCCCGAATTAACCGGATGGCCATGACCCTTTGGGCCGCACTCAACCGGCGCGCTGGGCGCAGCCTCAATGAGGGCGCCCACACCGGTGCCCCGTATAGGGCCATGGACCGCACGACCCCCGTGTAGAGCCTCCGGCAGGAGGCGTTTGGTCCCCCCAGATTGGGCAGGAGCCGCTTTAAGGCAGCCCCCGCCCGCTCCAGTCTGGGAGCCAAACGTCGGAAATGCTCAACGAAGTTCCACCGGCTGTCGAGGACAAGTCCTAGGTACTTCATCGTCAACTCGACGCCGATGTGAACCCCTCCCACCGTGAGTTGGGAACCCGAAGGTGGCGCGTTCCGAGGACCATGAAAACCCATGGCCTCGGACTTGTGCAGAGCCACCTCGAGTCCCAATTGCCGGATTCTTTCGACGATTGTCGCAACCCCGCGTGTCATTAAGTCGGCCGCCGCCTCCTACGACCTCCCCTGCGCCAGGACCAGCGTGTCGTCAGCGTAGCAAACCACGCTGACGCCGTTAGGGAGGTCGGCGCGCAGCACCCAGTCGTATCCGATGTCCCACAGATGCGGCCCCAGAACCGATCCCTGTGGGACACCGCACGACATCTCTCGCCGGTTCCACTCTCCCTGATGACCGGGGTAGATGACGGCCCTATCCGTCAGGTAAGCCTCGACCACGCGACAGAGGTAGGTCGGCACCCGGTGATACCGGAGTGCCTCCCTGATGCAACTCCAGGGCAGGGTGTTGAAGGCATTGGCGATGTCTAGAGACACCGCCAAGACGACCCCACCCCGGGCCACTGCATCCCCCGTCGTGAGGGCTCGCACGCGCATGATGGCGTCCACCGTAGAGCGCCCCTTGCGGAAGCCGTACTGGCCGTCCGACAAGGCCGGCCCCTCCCGCACCAGCCACCCGACAAGGCGGTCTGCAATCACTCTTTCAAAAAGCTTGCCCACCTCGTCGAGCAGCACGATGGGCCGGTAAGCGGACGGCGAGTCCGCAGGGCGCCCTGGTTTCTTTATGAGGACCAGTTTCCCCGTCTTCCAACGAAGTGGGAACTGGCCCCTCTCCAAGCATGCGCTAAGGAGCCCCCTTAGTCGAGGCCCGAGAGCCTCCAAGGCCAGGACCCAGGCTTTGCCAGGCAAGCCGTCGGGTCCTGGGACGGTATTCTTGGCATTAAGCCTTCGTACCGCCACCCTCATCTCTACCTCGGTCACTTCTGGAGCACCGGCTCTTCACCCCCTTGAGTAACAAGGACGGAACATCTACCGCTGTATTTCTGCACCGTACGCACTCGACGGCAGCGCAAACGCAAATCTCACGTGAGTAATTTCGTACATAGATCTAAAATGAGCACACCACGCTCACCGCCTGGAGGTGGCATGTGTAGGCGCAGCGGATCCTATCAGAATTTGTCTGAATCGCATAAAGAAACCACACCGCAGATTACTCTTCGGAATAAACGAAAATTACCCGACGATGATGAAGCGACCAAGTCTGATATTGCTGAAATAAAAAAGCAGATGTCTGAAATGCTGGAATTATTGAAATCCTCCAAAAATGAACAAACTGAAAGTATAAATAAACTCTCTCTAGACGTTGCTGCGATAAAAACCGAGGTCGGTAATATTAGCTGTACTATGCAAAACATTATTTTGGATAATAAAAAATTAAAAGACCAACTCTCAAAATTATCTGTTGCTGCCGAAAATACAGAAAAGAAAGTGGAGATTCTTGAAGCCGATGTCAATAACTTAAAAAATATGCCACTTTCATCTTCTATCCAAACAATTACCGCGCATGATGAAATCTTTACCGAAATCGAAGAACGAAACTTCCGAGCTAAAAATATTATAGTTGTTGGAATTCCTGAATCCCAGAATGATACTGCAACCAGTCGGCAAGATTATGATACCGCAGAAATACTGCGAATAACTGGTTTAATACATAATGACTGCCCTCAACCTAATGGAATATTTCGTCTTGGAAAATATAAACCAGAGAAAACTCGTGCAATAAGAGCATGCTTCTTGTCTGAAGACACAGCAAAAAACATATTACGTAATAGGAAAAAGATAGACGAGGATCACATCAAAATATATTCGGATCAAACTCCATATCAACGGAAATACTTTCAAAATTTAAAAGAGGAGCTTCAACAACGAACCTCAAATGGACAGAGTGGTCTTAACATCAAGTACATCAAAGGCATACCCAAGATAGTCACATCTAAAGAAACGCAAGAAACAACAACAAAGGAAACTCCAAAAAACTAACGCCGTCCAAGGAGAAAATAACTTATCAAATAACCAACAATTACTCTGATGTTATTTTTACAAAAAAATCGCTGAAATGTTTCTATGCCAACGCTCGCAGTATTGTCAAACCGGGAAAATTCGATGAGCTTAGATGTATTATCGCTTCCCTACAAGTAACTGTACATATTCTTATACTTTCGGAAACTTGGATTAAGAGTGAAGATGAGGCAAAAATGCTCCAGATACCCTCCTATACTCATTATTATAATTATAGACAAAATAAAAGGGGAGGTGGAGTGTCAATATTTGTGCACAATAATCTCAAACATCACCTTATTGAAGAACAATGCGTGGATGATAATCATTATCTCTGGGTATACGTGAAAAATTTTTCTCTAAATATTGGTGCTATCTACAAGCCCAATAAATTAAATATGGAGAACTTTCTCGAGATATATTCACAACAATTACACAAACTGAAACGAACAATAGACTTTGGCGATTACAACCTAGACTTACTCAATCCGGATTTAGCGACACGCAAGTATAAGAACACTTTAAGAAAAAGCAACTACAAAATCCTGAATAAAATAAGTCCAAAACACTGTACCCACAAAACAACATCAACCAAAACACTGTTAGACCATGTTTCTTGTAACTTAAGTGAAAATAATTTTCATTTTGTCGCCGTGGAATCTTCAATGTCTGACCACAAACAAATACTTTTAGAGATAAAGGAATACCAACCACCACCTATCATAAAAAAGAAATACAATGCAGTATACTACAACAAACTTTATCGATGCATGGATGAATATCCAAAAAGTTATGAAGACGTTGATTATAATAAACTGGCAGACAAATTACAATCGTGTTTAAATAAATGTAGAATCACAAAATTTAAAGTTTTGAATCCTGGATTAAGAAAGAGCTATTAGATGAGATAAATAACAAGAACATTCTATGGCAGGAATATAAAACAAATACGGCTGACACGGAATTACAAGCAGAGTATGAACATGTAAAAGCTAGAGTATCACACAATATAAGAAAAGCGAAAAGAGATTATTACCTAAAGAGGTTCAAAGAAAACTCAAGTAGACCACGAAAAATGTGGCAACTCATAAACGATTTGTCGAAAAATAAACTGCATGAAAAAACTGGACCAGATAAACTTGAATTGGCAACTGGTACCATTACGGACCAAAAAGAAATATGTGAAAGCTTTAACTCATATTTTTCGACTATTGGCTCAACCCTAGCAAATATGATTTCAAAAAAATCAAATGTAAGTCAAATTTTAGAAGACTGTAGACTTACTGATAGAACGGAATTGCATTTTCTGAAACCAGTAACTCCGAAGGAAGTTATTACCATAATTAAAAATTTGGACTGTAATACTGCATCTGGCATTGATGGTATTAGTACAAAATCAATTAAATGCGTAAATGACATTATTGCTATGGAACTAACAGTCTGCATTAACTATTATATGGCTCGTGGTATTTTTCCCGACGATTTGAAAGTTGCAAAAGTTGTACCAATTCATAAATCCGGAAGTAAATTTGACCCGTGCAATTATCGCCCTATATCGGTTCTCCCGGTGATTTCTAAAGTTTTTGAGAAGATTCTTTATAACCGATTAGAGTCATTCCTCATTTCAAAAGGCTTCTTTTATCGTAAACAGTATGGATTTAGAGCTCAATCAAATACTCTCGCTGCTACAATTGACCTCGTAAACAAAAAAAAAAAAAAAAATATAGATCAAAAACAAATTGTGTTAGGTATATTTATTGATCTTAAAAAAGCCTTTGACACCATCAGTCATGACAAATTATTACAAAAATTGGAACTTACCGGTGTTACAGGCAAAGCTCTGGAAATTTTTAAATCGTATATGGAAAACCGTAAACAAATAGTTAAAATAGGTAATTATGAAAGCAATCCCCGTGTCCTGAATTTTGGCGTTCCCCAGGGATCAATATTGGGCCCCCTCATGTTCCTTATTTATATTAACCGTATCAGTGAATTGGGTCTCAAAGGCGATATCTCTCTTTATGCAGACGATGCAAGTCTCTTTTACTTTGGACACTCAGTCGAAGCTATAATAGCCGACGCTCAGAATGATCTTAATTTGTTGAATGAGTGGTTTCAGTCGAATCTTTTAACTATTAATATCACAAAAACGAATTATGTAAAGTTTGCTGCAAAAAAAAAAAAATGACAATTTCGAACTTAAAATAGACATTAAACGAAAACCTAAAGAAAAATATCTCGGACTTATCTTAGATAGTAACCTAAGCTGGAAACCACACCTGGAAAAAATTAAACTTAAACTAAGTACACTCACAGGGGCATTACGCAATATAACAAATTGTATCCCTCGAAAAGTAAGATATCTTATATATAATTCTCTGGTTAAGCCTCATATCGACTACCTCATTGAAATCTGGGGTACTGCAGCAAAGACTAATATAGATCCAATTCAACGAGTTCAGAATAGATTAATTAAAATTTTATTTAACTATAAATTTCGGACACCTACTGAAAGGATATACGAGGAAACAAAAATAATGAATATAAAACAAACATACATTTACTACACATGTATTCTAATTCGTAAAATATTAAATAAAGAAATCCATTCCAATATACAATTTGTAACAAAGCAACAAACACGAAATATTAACTTAAGACGTGCTAGTTACTTAGTGACCCGCCCTCCTAGAACTAACTATGGAAGAAGAAATTTGGAGTATGAGGGTGTTACAATTTATAATAAATTACCATCAGTAATAAAGAGGGAAACAAGTTATGCCCGGTTCAAAAAGCTACTAAAAACTCACACAATTAATACATATAAATAAGTTAATAAATAAATAAAAATATGTATAATATATATAATATATAAATTAACTATATCCCTCTAAATTTAAAATATACATTAGTAATAACTTTAGTGAAACAAAAATAAATAAAATCCAATACCCAAAAATATTTTTATAAACTGTATGCCCAAAACTGCTGTGCACCTAAAATGTGTATAAAAAGAGTAATAAACTAAAAATAAAATGGTCTTGTTATAATAAACCTACCTACTTACTTTTATCAGACTATGCCATCAATGCCACATCCAGTAAAAAGCAAACTCACATCCATGTTGTGTTTTGGCGAGTTGTTATCTGTTTACCCACAAAATTTCATTTTTCTTTTTTGCTATTTTTTTTTGTTTTGTTTTGTAATTTTATATAAGTACTGTGCGCTCTAATTTTAATCTTAGTTTTAAATATTGTTTCTCAGTAAGTGATTTGTTTTGCAATTCTTATGAGAAATAAAGTTGTCCTAAACCGAAAAAAAATATATGATGTACATTACCATGTAAACTTCCACCAAAAATTGGTTTGAACGAGATCTAGTAAGTAGTTTTTTTTTACCGCAATTTACCGTTCATTCAGTCAACTGATATATAAAAAATAAAAAATAAACATTTAATTACATAAACATAAACCTTATGCATAAACCGCGAATACCTACAAGTTTGTACGGAACCCTCGGTGCGCGAGTCCGACTCGCACTTGGCCGGTTTTTATAATAAAATTCTTCAAATATAACGAATGCAGAATATTGCCGCGATAAATCAATGTAATATATACGAATAATAAAATGTAAAATAATTATCAAACTTTGTATCACTATAATCATTACTAAAACCTACAAATATTCTCTTCCCGTAATTTTACATTCGTATCATTATCTTGAAGCCAAAAATTTTGAAGGTTTCACTTCTACCACGTGTGAATTGCACACATGCCATTTTTTTTTATTACTAACAATTTTATTATAAACTAGCTGACCCGACAGACGTTGTCCTGTCTCTTTCACTCTACACCGTCCTCCCATACCCATTAACACTGTAATTTAAAAAAATTGTAAAAACGAATTATTTTTAAAAGAGTAACCGTGGAGTTTCTTGCCGGCTCTTCTCCATAGGAACCAACTATTTGGAACCGTGCACCTAGCTTCTGACGTTTCATAAGTGCCCATGTAGGTTTATATGAAATAAAAATATTTTGATTTGATTTGATTTGATTTGATGATATTTGAGCACGCATTCTGTCAATTCTATGTCAAATGTTACATTAAAAAGTTTACATTGTCCTATTATATGGTTGTTAAGTATTCTTAAATAAGTATTCTTAAATTTTCTAATTTTCCGCGCAATTTTTTAATTTTTTTCTTTCATAGGAACCTTCTCCTGACAATTACAAACATAACAACAAAAAAAAAAAGTGAAATCGGTCCAGCCTTTCACGCGTGATGTCGTGACCAAGGGAAATAGGGATTCATTTTTATATATATAGACTAGCTTTTGCCCGCGGCTTCGCCCGCGTGGATGTCGGAAATTATCGCAAGAGGACGTACTACCGCGGTTAATGTATTAAGAATGCAATAATCCAGGTTATATAGGTAATTACCCGCGACTTCGTCCGCGTGGTATTTTTACCAAAAAAGTTTTTCGTTCGTTTTTTTTTCGTGAAAAAATCCTAACACAAGTCACTTCTCGGTCTGTCTGTCCCTATGTAGGTATGCTTAGATCTTTAAAACTGCAATGGATTTTGTTGCGGGTTTTTTTAATAGACGGAGTGATTCAAGAGGAAGGTTTATATATATGTATAAAATGCATAATATAGTAAAGAAACGCTGATAATTTTAGGGGTTTCTAATGTGATGTCGTAAATAAACACATTTTTTTTCGCTTACATTGCGAACGCTGGCTGAACCCTACGAAATAGATCAAAATAATGTATGTAGCGACCGCACACAATTGCAATGTAAGCATTCTTCATAGTAAATGTACAAGCGACATGAGCAAAGGCCAGTCGTTCCAAGAGCCCCACTCGGGTCAGTTTCTTGCAGAAAATAGTTACGTATGATATATTTGCTTTACTCTAACTTCACTGAACAAAAACAAACAAGAAATGTAAACTGCGTTTTTACGTAAATGGGGATTACTTCAATCAATGTCATATTTTTCGGTACTAGATAAACTTATCAACGTAATTTTTACACAGTAGTTACAATATGAACTTAGCTTTCAGATGATAACAATATTTTGAATCTTTGTGAAAAGGTATAGTTGTAATAAATTATTTAATTTCTGTGAAAAATTGTTAACCGTGAACAAATTTTTCGAGGTAGTTGTACGCCTGTAAATATTTATTTTTGTACTGGGAAGTATGTTGTTCTTTATTTTATCGTATGTAGATATAACCCACCCACCAATAAAAGTCATAAAACATATACGTTATCGATTTACTTTTTGAAATAATCCTGTTTAAAGTTCACATGATGTGTTTTTCAACAGTAGTCAATGTTTACAGCTATATTTTAAAATAAAGGAACTAATTATCAACAAACACTCAACACTAAATGAATGGACCATTCATAATCTATTCATAAAAACAACACTCGAATGCTCTTTTGTAAGCCGAGACGGCAAATCTTTTGTTTATCTTATCGGCACGACCGCCCGCCGGGTTCCCGCCCTTTTTTTTTCGATGACAGCGCACTTAACGTCACTGACGTGAATTTTATTGCACTCTCAAGCGGATAAGTATAATGAAGGCAGTGTCAGAATTTTTAAGCTCTTAAAGTATGGTTGACAGCTGGTAGTACTGTCTACATTACACATTGCTCTAATACATTTCTTTTGAGCTTTAAATACTGATTCCTTATCAACTGCATTTCCCCAAAATATAATACCATATCTTAGGACAGGTGCAACTAGTCCGTGATAAGCAGCTAATACGGCTTCTTTATTAACAATTTTTGAGAGTTTGTACAGAGCAAATGAGGATTTATTTATTCTTTTGCAGATATATTCTAAATGTGTTTTCCATGTCAGTTTGCTGTCAATATTAATTCCTAGAAAAATTGTATCTATCACAGAATGTACTATTTCGCCGTGGTAACTAACGTTTATATTTTTTAGTTGACTTCTCTGATGAAAGTGTATGATTTTCGTTTTGTCCATATTTATTTTAAGATTATTTTCGTTTAACCATTGTATTATTGTTTTTAATGTGTGGTTGACCACATGTTCGTAATCATTTTCTTTATCGCTTTTAATAATAACGGTGCTATCATCTGCAAATAATACCATTTGTTGGTTGATATGTTTCGGAAGATCATTGATATATATCAAGAATAGTAAAGGGCCTAAGACACTACCTTGTGGAACTCCGAATTTTATAGTTTTACAGTTTGACTTGTGTGTAATCTCCTGTTGTGTTTTCTGACATATTTGAGTTATTTCTACTATTTGTTTTCTATTATGCAGGTATGAAAAGATGAGATCTAGCGCTTTACCTCTTATGCCATACATGTTAAATTTTTGAATTAGTATCGTGTGGTCAACTCGGTCAAAGGCTTTACTCATGTCCATAAAGATAGCACATGTTGGTATTTTTTTGTCCAAGGCCACCAAAATAGATTTCAGTAGGTCATATATGGCCATATTTATTGATTTCCCTTTGCGAAAGCCTTTCTGTTCATCTACCAAAATCTTATATTTTTCTAAAAAGCTGTATAGTCGGCTATATATGATTTTTTCAAATACTTTTGAAAAAATGGGGATCAACGCTATGGGTCTATAGTTTCCCAGTTTTCGTTTGTCTTCCTTTTTGTGTAGTGGAATTACAATGGATGTTTTAAGTTTTTCTGGGTATATTCCGTTAGAAATACATAGGTTAATTATGTAGCATAGATGAGCTGAAATCTCCGGCGATACATATTTAATGACTTTAGTGCAGACACCATCGTTGCCCACACTATGGGTATTTTTTAGCTGCTTTATTTCTCTGTCTACCTCTGTAGGTGTTGTGGGAGTAAGAAAAATTGAATTAATATTAGAATCGATTTTTTGATTTGAGGGTCCGGTTTTGTTATGGTTGTCATTACTTAAATTATTTGTTTTATCTGATTCTGAAGCTTGGTCAATGTAGAAGTCGTTAAAATTATTCGCAATACTTTTAGGATCTGTTATCTTGATGCCATCTTTAAGTATTTCTGTAATAGGCTCTTTGGGAAAGTTAAATTTAGACTTGTTTATAATTGCCCATGTCGCTTTTGATTTATTTTCTGATGTATTTATGTAATAATTGTTTTGTGACTTCTGAGTCAGTGATATTACTTTTTTTAATCTAGCTGCGTACTGCTTAAATATGTTTTTATTTCTTTTTGTTGGATGTATCCTATATTGCCATAACATTTTCCTTTTCATTTTACTACAATTTCTAAGACCTTTATATAACCATTTAGATTTTTTGTTTAGCGATTTTATTATAATTTTGAAGGGGAAGCATAAATTGTAAAAGCACAAGAAAAGGTCCAGAAAATAATTATAAGCTTCGTCCGGGTCATTTGTATTGTAAATATCAGTGAACGACAAGCTGTTTATGCAGTTTTTAAATTTATTCAGATTTTCAGCACTATAGTCTCGCCTTCTAATACGCCAAGATTTTAGCACACAGGATTTTTTGACGGGGCATTGTAACAATTGAGATGTGTGATCGGATATACCAAATTCAATAATTTCACTTTTACATCTAGGAAAATTGTGTGCAAAGTTGTCAATACAAGACTTACTGCTTAGCCTGGTAGGATGTCTAATTTCTAATTTTAAATTGTGGCTTTCCAAAAGATATTCAAAGTCTAGAGTATGGCGGTTCCGTTTGAGTATATTAATGTTAAAATCTCCGCATAGAACAATTTTCTTGTTAGTATTGTCGCATATCTGGCGTAATAATTTCTCTAAATTATCGTAAAATAGATTTATACATGAGTTTGGCACTCTGTATATACACACTATTATGACTCCATGTTCATTTAGTTCTATGGCACTACATTCTATAATACCTTTAATAGAACAGTTAGTTTTAAGTTTTGTATATTCATGTCCGATTCTAGTTAGTATACATGCCCCTCCCCTTTTTACGTCTCTTGAAAAACTTGTTGCTAGGCGGAAGTTGGGTATATCAAGTGTGTTTTCCTGGTCGGTCGTCATAAAGTGTTCGGTTATACAGATAACGTCTATGGGTTTATTGTTTTGTGCTAATTCCTCTAAATGTACCGTCAAGATATCAGATTTATTTATGAGACCTGCTATGTTTTGGTGGAGAATACGTATATTATTATAAAAGAAAAAACTGTGAGTTTTGTCCATTTGCGTCACCGGTCAAGTCATCTGGAAATAATTCTATGTCAATTTTAATTCTATTCATAATGTCCCTAAATATACATTGTATTCCACTTTTATTTAATTTGCCTGATATATTTGAAAACATGTCTAATGTTAATCCATAGTTGGAATCACAAAAATATGCATACTTATGATCCTGGATGTCCATATAGAGTAGGTTATTAAACATTTCAACCTTATGATTATAAATGAGTGCCCCACAAATATATGTGGGTGCGCATATTATTATGTGAGTGTGTATTACATTCGTTAAGTATTCTCTTATTAATTTGACTAGGTCAATTAGGTTATCATGGGCTGTAATGTCAGCCGCCCCTAATATAATTATGCAGTAATCATTCAATGTAAAATGTTCTAACTTTGATTTTATACCCGCTAATAATATGTTAATGCTTGAATTTGGTGAAGTGTAATTACAATAATTAAAGACACCTGCAAAATTTTCTTCAATAGCATCTAGCATGCCTCGTTGTGTGTTGTTACTGAGGACGCAGAGTTGTCTATTTTTGGTATTCTCTCTAGTGATCTTCTTAAAGGGTTGTTTGTTCGTTTGCGTAGGCTTCGATGTTACATTTGATGGTGCTATAGGGGTAGGCATTATATCTTTCACTTTGTGTGGTGTTAAAGTACTTATAGTTTGTGTCTCTTTATTTTTTTGTTCTCTTATTCCATGCAAAGTTTTGTTTTTTCGTGTTGGAGTCACACTTTTTTTTTCTGGAGTCGAGCATATTTTTTTAAATGTGTTGACGGTCTTAATCATATTTTGTAGATCTGATTTGAGCCGAAAGTTCTCAGTATTTAAATCTTCTATTTCTTTATGTGCGCTTAATAGTTGGCTCTTCAGTATTTTGTTTTCTTCGGTTAACTCACGAACGTCGTCAATTGTGTCCTCGAAGCTATCAGGAATGCTCATCATTGTTGTATCAAGTATTGTTTTCTCGCTGTAGTTAGTCATATTTTTTGTCAGATCAGTTAGCGAGCTTGATCTACAAGGTTTACGATAGGTGATGTTGTTGCTGGAGTCCATCTTTAGTCCAAGCTATCGTAGCGCCCTCTAGTGTGAAATTATCTAAGGAATAATTCTTCTAAGTGTTCGTTGATTTGGAATATGGTCTTTGCTTTATTTTATGAGATAATATGAAAATTTAGGATTCACAAAAAGAGGCGTGACCATTTGCTGAGGTTCGAACCAGCGATCTACCGATTAGATAGCATCGCCTTCTATGCCTCCGAACCAGATGAACTTAAGTTAACAGGTTGAAATTATGTTTCAAATAGATAAGTTCCAATATTTGAACGAAACAAAAGCGGTTGGAATGACACATGCGATTGGAATTTTTTTCACTGTCAAACACTTTGATCACTTTGTTTTTGTTCTATAAGTTTTAGGTTTTCTCACTATTTATGCACTTTATTTCTGTATTGGAAGCTGTTGATGTCTTTTTATTAATTATTGTTTATTGTTTGTATTATTCACGTTGTTATTGTTTTATTTATTTTGATCTTATCTCCACAGTTTGTGTATGAAACTCGTAGATAACACTGTTACGGAAAAACTAGCCACTGTTTTATCGTTTGACTTATTTTTATTTACTTCTGCAGACAAATAGTATTTTCAAACAGATATTTTACACGGAGCGTTTTTTCTCGCGTTAGTCTAGATGCAGCGCCATCTAGTTCTATGGAAAAATCACTTGCCCACCACTGTAAGTAGTGTCCTAGCAGCCACAGAGTCAAAAGATATGGAGAGATATCTTGGCTTCAGTAGCGGACAAAATAATGGAAACAATTACGACAAAAGAAAATATTAGCAAAATAGACGCGCCACAAGAGACAACGGACATAGTCACCGAAATTAGAACTCTAGGGGAACGTATTAAGGGACTGGAGAGCCGTTACTCGAGACTCAGATACAACAACTGGGGAAGACCAAATTACAGATCAAGATCGCGAAACCGCAGCACTAGCAGACGGCGAACCCAGCGAGACTCGAATTGGCTTTGCGTGTACCACTTTCGCTTCTGAAAACACGCCAATAAATGCGTAGACCCGTGCAGCTGGGACAAGTAAAGAAAGAACAAATCGAAGCGGAGCAGAGAGCGGCGGAAATCTGTGCTCCAAGAGTGAACCACCGCCTAAGTGTAATGGACGTAAATACAGGTATACAATTTCTAATTGACAGTGGCGCAAATGTATCGGTGTATCCGCGTAATCTAGTGAGTGTAAAAAGTGCATCAAAAGAGTGTCGACCCAATAAGTTAAACTGTTCGCGGCAAACGGCACACAAATAGAAACAAATGGACTGATAACGAAAGAACTAAATTTTAAGCTACGTCGCAACTTTAGATGGGTATTTATTGTATCAGATGTAAAACAACCAATAATAGGCGCGGATTTCCTGGTAAAGTATAAGTTGTTAATGGACCTAAGCGGCCGCTGCGCCGATTAATTGATACCAAAACACAAATGAAGGTTGCATATCCGACTCCAACCAACCTACGATTAAGACGATAGTAGATGATCACCCATACATAGATTTATTAGCGAAGTATCTGAGTTTGACTTAGCCAATTTTATTTAAAGAGGCACCCAAACATAATGTTTGTCATCACATCGAGACCAGCGGTGCACCGGTGCACTCACGTTCACGCCTAGGCTAGGTATCCCGTCCCTAGGGTTCCGTACAAACCTGCAGGTATTCACGGTTTATGCATAAGGTTTATGTTTATGAAATTAAATGTTTTTTTTAATTTTAATATTTGAGTTGACTGAATGAAAGGTAGGGGGAGAGGGAGAGAGGGGGAGAGGGGTAGAGGGGGAGAGGGGGAGAGGGAGAGAGGGGGAGAGGGGGCCAGGGGAGGGCGAGAGGGGGGGAGAGAGAGGGAGAGAGAGGGAGAGAGAAGGAGATAGGAAGAGAGAGAGAATATTTTTGTTGAGTGTATACAGGTTTTGTGTACATAATAAATAATTAAAAAAACCGCCCAAGTGCGAGTCGGACTCGCGCACCGAGGGTTCTGTACAAGCCTGTAGTTATTCACGATTTATGCATAAGGTTTATGTTTATGAAATTAAATGTATTTTTTTTTTAATTTTTATATTTGAGTTGTCTGAATGAAAGGTAAATTGTGGTTTACGATTTATGACGTATTAAAAAAAACTACTTACTAGATCTCGTTCTAACCAATTTTCGGTGGAAGTTTACATGGTAATGTACATCATATATTTTTTTAAGTTTTATCATTCCCTTATTTTAGAAGTTACGGGGGGGGGGGGGGACACATTTTACCACTATGGAAGTGTCTCTCGCGCAAACTATTCAGTTTATAAAAAACCGGCCAAGTGCGAGTCGGACTCGCGCACCGAGGGTTCCGTACAAACCTATAGGTATATAAGTAAAAGTTCACCCATCACGACAATCGAGTCGTAGTTTTGGCTTGGTTTTATTTCTGTCTGTGTTTTGTTCTGTTTATTATATGATTTAACTAAAAATTTACGGTTTTCGCAATTTTTCCTTTATCTGTGCTATAAGACGTTGCTTCGTACCAAATTTCGAAATTCTAGATCGACTGAAAGTACCCTTTAGGTTTTGATTCCCTTGCGAGTTTCGAAAATTTGTGGAAATTTGCGGCATAAACGGCTATATCTTTTGTTTGCGTTAGCTTAGAAGCTTGATTTTTTCACAGCTCCAAGGGACAATAGACTTGAGTATTTGTTATAAATTTCAGCTTGATACCTCCACGCGTTCCTGAGAAAAAGGGTCTTGACAGACGGACGGACAACAAAGTGATCCTATAAGGGTTCCGCTTTTTCCTTTTGAGGTGCGGAACCCTAAAAATTATAACTATTATGAATCCTGGAAAGGAACTTCGTTCCATCCGGGTGTCCCTTGACACCTCTAAAGTTTTTTTCTATTTTTGTGTGAAAATCTTAATGCGGTTCACAGAATACATCTACTTACCAAGTTTCAACAGCATAGCTCTTATAGTTTCGGAAAAAAATGGCTGTGACATACTCGGACAGACAGACGGACAGACAGACAGACATGACGAATCTATAAGGGTTCCGTTTTTTGCCATTTGGCAACGGAACCCTAAAAACAGCAGTTATCACCCTATTCGGATTATATGAATTTTCCAGAATGCCTTTCGGCTCGCCTAACGCAGCCCAAACCTTTCAAAGACTCATGGACCATAGCGTGTTACAGGGGTTGGACTTCCTATACTCATTCTCTGATGACGTAATCATAGCGTCCGTCGACGCAGCCACGCACAAGCGACACCTGGAGGAAGTCTTTAAACGATTTAATAAATTCGGCATCACAATAAATATTTCTAAGTGTTGCTTTGGACAGGAAAAACTCAATTTTCTAGGTTACGAAGTAAGGAAGGAATTCAGCCTTTGCAGGACAAGGTCAAAGTGATTAAAGACTACCCAAGGCCAAAGACAGTTGAGGAGCTACGCAGATACCTAGGTATGTTAAACTTTTATAGATCACACATTCCACACGCAGCCCAGGATCAAGCAGAAATGAACAAATACCTCCACAACTCGAAGAAAAAAGACAAAACTATCATTGAATGGACGAAGGAGGTGAAATGCGAATTCGAAAAAAGTAAGGTCAGTTTACAAAAGGCAGCTTTGTTGACACATCCCCTAGCAGATTCTCCACTAGCATTGATGACAGACGCATCAGACAGCTGTGTGGGAGTGGTATTGCAGCACCGTGTAGGTAACAATTGGAGTCCTCTAAGTTTTTTCTCCAAACGACTCACTGAAGCCCAAAGAAAGTACAGTACATACGATAGAGAGTTATTAGGCATATACTTGGCGATAATACATTTTAGTAAATTAATAGAGGGCCGCGAAGTAGTGATCTACTCAGACCACAAACCTGTGGTATTTTTATTTAGTAAACTAGGTAGCGAAAAGGAAACCCCCAGGCGAACTAGGCAAATAATGTTCATTAGCGAGTTTACAACAAAAATAAAACACATAAGGGGTGCTGATAACGTCACAGCGGATTCACTATCGTGCATTGAAACAATAAATTGCCCAATAGGTTTCGATTTAGTGGAACTAGCCCGATCACAGGAAACCGATAAGTAGCTATCAGAATTACTACACAGCTCTAAGAACAGTAGTTTGCGTTTTAGTCGACACAAAGTTACAGGCACAGAGTATCACATTACATATGAAACATCAACTGGTAAGGAACGAATGTACCTTCCAGTACAGTTTCTCGATAAGACCATCGAGGCCATAAGGTTTATGTTTATGAAATTAAATGTTTATTTTTTTAATTTTTATATTTGAGTTGACTGAATGAAAGGTAAATTATGCTTTACGATTTATGACGTATTAAAAAAAAACTACTTACTAGATCTCGTTCAAACCAATATTCGGTGGAAGTTTACATGGTAATGTACATCATATATTTTTTTTAGTTTTATCATTCCCTTATTTTAGAAGTTACGGTGGGGGGTGTCTCTCGCGCAAACTATTCAGTTTAGAAAAAAATGATATTAGAAACCTCAATATCATTATCGAAGACCTATTCATAAATACTCCACACGTATGGGTTTGATGAATTTTTTTTCTTTGAGTTTCAGTTCTATGTATGGGGAACCCCAAATATTATTGTATTTTTTCTATTTTTATGTGAAAATCTTAATGAGGTTTACAGAATACATCTACTTGCACTACTACCTAGTTTCAATAGCATAGCTCTTATAATTTCGGAAAAAAGTGGGTGTGACATACACGGACAGACAGACAGACAGACATGACGAATCTATAAGGGTTCCGTTTTTTGCCATTTGGCAACGGAACCCTAAAAAGCGTGAAGTGCTTTTTAAGGTATTTTTTATTGATATCAGGCACCCCACGCTTTTTTTCCATTATTTTGTACTTTTTAGTTTGGTTTTCAATGGAAGCTTGTTTTTTAGTTTTTTTAAACTATTATTTATTTTCTATTTTTTAGGGTGTTTCGAATTTTGAGACGTATCTCAGCGAGGTTTGTGACGTATGTCAGCGTAGTTTGTGTTCTATGTCAGCGTTTTTTGTGACGTATGTCAGCGTAGTTTTCGAAGACAGTTTTTCTGCTGTCCTGGTAACCCTGGCAAAGATAATGGCAATGAAATTATTGCATTGTCATCAGTCCTTGACAGGTGTGCAAAGTTTGAATGAAATCTGGTCGTTTAAAGTGGGTCAAAATCGTGAAATGAAATGAAATTTATTTGCAAGAATTGTAGTACTTTACAGATGGTCGGGTTATTTTACAGTATCTAATACAATTCGCTAAACCTAGCATGCAAAGTAATTGATAACATTAATTAAATAAATGAAGATATTAAATTCGAACATAAATCATAGTTATTAAATTAAGAATAATAAAGTCAATCATTTTTCAAATTATAATAGTAATAAATCATCATCATCAGCCTATAGCAGTCCACTGCTGGACATAGGCCTCCCCAATTGCGCGCCATTTAGCTCGATTTTCGGCAACTCTCATCCAGCTGCTACCAGCCACCCTGCGAAGATCGTCGCTCCACCTAGCTTGAGGGCGTCCTACCTTACGTTTGCCGATTCGCGGTCTCCACTCAAGAACACGTCTACCCCAACGGTCATCGGTTCGACGGCTAATGTGGCCGGCCCATTGCCACTTCAGCTTGCTAATCCTATGAGCTATGTCGACAACTTTGGTTCTCTGCCGGATCACCTCATTCCGGATTCTGTCCCTCAGAGATACTCCAAGCATAGCTCGTTCCATAGCTCGCTGAGCGACTTTAAATTTGTGGACCAGCCGTACCGTGAGTGTCCACGTTTTGGCTCCGTAGGTCATAACAGGTAGGACGCACTGGTTGAAGACTTTCGTTTTTAGGCTCTGTGGAATACGCGACGAGAAGACTCGACGAAGCTTCCCAAATGCTGCCCAGCCCAGCTGAATTCTCCTGTTAGCCTCCTTCTCAAGGTTGTTCTTACCAAACTGCAGAGTTTGCCCGAGGTAAACGTATTCTCGAACAACCTTGAGGGCACCGCCATTGAGCGCAATTGGTCCCGAAGTTGCGTGATTGTTGAACATAACCTGTGTTTTGTCCAAGTTCATCCGGAGACCAATGCGTACAGAAGAATCAACTAGGCCGTCCAGCATCTGCTGCAAGTCCTGTAGCGATTCCGCCAGTATGACGATGTCGTCTGCAAATCTCAAGTGTGAGATGTACTCGCCGTTGATGTTGATTCCGCGACCTCTCCAGTTTAGCGTCTTGAACACATCCTCCAGTGCGTTAGTGAACAATTTTGGGGAGATTACGTCCCCTTGTCTCACTCCTCGACGTAGGGCGATGTGTTCAGTTTGCCGGTCCTGAGTTTGGACGGTCATTGAGGCGTTTTCATAAAGACATCTCAGCACTTGGATGTATCGCCAGTCGACTTGGCATCGCTGCAAAGACTCCAAAACAGACCAGGTCTCGATAGAATCAAAAGCCTTCTCATAGTCCACAAACGCAAGACACAGCGGCCGACTATACTCCTCGGACTTCTGTATAATCTGCCGCACTGTGTGGATGTGGTCTACGGTGCTGTATCCTCCACGAAACCCAGCCTGCTCTGGTGGCTGAAACTCGTCGAGTCTCCGCGCTAGACGATTTGAGACGACTCTAGAAAACAGCTTATATACGTGGCTTAGGAGCGAAATGGGTCTGTAGTTCTTTAAAAGGGTTTTATCTCCCTTTTTAAAGAAAAGTACGACCACACTCCTTCGCCACGCTTCTGGAGTTCTCCCAGAGAACAGGACAGAGTTGAAGAGCTCCCGAAGCTCTTTCAGTACAGGACTTCCTCCCGCTTTCAGGAGTTCGGTCGTAATCCCGTCCTCACCAGGGGCTTTTCCATTTTTGAGCTGTTTTAGAGCCGCCTCGATTTCGTCTTGGCTGACTTCTGGCAGGTCTTCTGTGAAGTGGCGGGTTAAGGTGGCTCTAGAATCCTCATTTTCGGGATCAGGTCGAGATGCATGCGATGCGTACAAACGGCCGTAGAAGTTTTCGACTTCCGAAAGGATCTCCGGCTTCGAAACGACGATATCCCCACTAGATGTAGTCAACTTCGTCAGGTGGCTCCTCCCAAGTGGTTGGACGAACACTTTCGACCCCCGATTTTGCTCAATCGCTTTCTCTATGAAGCGTGTATTAGAGCGTCGGAGGTCGCGTCGTACCAATGATCTTATCTTATTGTTGAGTGCCCGATGTTCTGACGAAGTGACAGATGGGTTTTCACGTCGTTCCGTCATAAGCTCCAGAGTCTCCTTCGAAAGTTTGGACTTCCCGCCCGTACGCCGCATTTTGCAAAACCTCACACCTTCTTCCCTGAGGATTCCCACCATTTGGTCGAGGGCCTGGTCGACGTCATTTGTGGTTTCCATGGCAGCGAATCGGTTCTCCAGGTCTAACTGGAACGCTTCAGATCCTAACATAGTTTGGAGCATACTTGGACGGAGCCTAGACTTCATCAAACGAGTTCGCTCGAGCTTGAAATTAATATTCAGAGAGCCTCGGACAAGTCTGTGATCACTGCCGGTATTGAACCTGTTGATCACTGAGACATCTCTGAATATATGCTTCCTATCCGTTATGATGAAGTCTATCTCGTTTTTTGTCATAGTGTCGGGGCTTCGCCACGTCCACTTCCTTTCGGGCTGTTTCTTGAAGAAGGAATTCATCAAGGAAAGCCCCTCCTTCTCAAGGAAGTTGACAAGCATTTGCCCCCTACTACCGATTCACTGCAATTCTGTACTCCCACTTTAGCGTTAAAATCCCCCATAACAACATTGTAGTGGGCCTTAGTGGTGGAATGCAAGGCCTTGGAAATGTCCTCGTATATTTCCTCCAGTTCGTCATCCGAGTGTGCCGAGGTCGGTGCGTATACCTGGACAACCTTGAGGCTATACCTCTTGGTTAGCTGAACTACGAGGTACGCTACCCTATTCGAAACACTGGAGACTTCCACAACGTTGTCACAAAGGGATTTGTTTACCAGGAACCCGACTCCGCCCTGGGATAACTGGTCTCCCTCTCGGAAATACAGAAGGTGGCCAGATTCAAGGGTTATGGTGTCCTCCCCCTCTCTTCGGACTTCACTCAACCCAAGAATGTGCCACTTTATCTTTCCGAGCTCTTCTTCTAGCTGCACTAGGTGTTCGTCGAGCCGTAACGTGCGTCCGTTGTACGTAGCCAAGGTCAGTTGGGTTTGGCGGCTGTTCGTAACCCGGGGATTCTTCGCACCCCCTACCTTGCCGTTACCGTGACCACCGCCAAAATCAGGAATAGCAAGGCGGCCGGGAACTGGGGGCCGTGGTTGATTTTGGCTTGCCATTTGGAGGGTTTGCCCATAATCGCCACGCTGGGCATGTGGGTTGGCGATCGCAGATCACAGCTTCTTGCGCTGGTGACGCTGCTGCCCATCACTAGTCTGTGCCATTTAGCTGTGAAGTTTTTATAGAAGTGGTTATCCCGCCACTTGTCGGTCATCAGAGCCTCGTTTGTTATTCAGCAGGGTGCACCACGTGCAGGTGAGGTTGACTTGGGGCACTGAGATGGTAAGTGTGCCCCCTTACACCCTCTAGTAATAAATATCAACGTTAATCCTTGTAGTTTAGGTACTCATTCACAGAATAGAATGATTTTTCTATAAGCCATTTGAATAAAACTGTTTTAAAGCGATTGACTGGCAGTTCCCTATATAATTTGGGTAATTTATTAAATATCCTTATGACCATTGGAAAACAACTTCTGTGATATAAGTGACTTTTCATTTGAGGAATAATTAATCTGTCAGGATATCTTGTGTTAAACGTAACACTGTCTCCAAGACGTTGAAATAATTCAGAGTGCATTTTAACAAATTTACAGCACTCAAATATGTACATACTGGGAACAGTTAATATATTTAAATCTTTAAAAAGAGGTTTACATGAAGTCAATGGTGGCACAACACAAAGAGCACGGATACATTGCTTTTGGGCTATAAACACCCTATTTATAAGGACTGAATTTCCCCATAGAACAATACCGTATCTAATGTTTGAAGCCACATAACCATGATACGCTAAGAGGGCTGTTTTAAGGTTGGCTATTTTACAAAGTCTCCACAAGGCAAAAGCGAAACGATCTTAATCTTATTTGTGACCTTTAAGCAGTGAGGTTTCCATGTACAGCCACTGTCGACTGTTATACCAAGAAATACGGCTTCGTGTGCTTCTTTAATTTTTTGATCGGAATTAGTAATCATAAGGTCAGAATTAGATTTTCTATTGTGGAATTGAACGAAGGAGGTTTTATCTATATTTACTTTTAAATTATTATTGCTAAGCCATGTTATGATAGCATTAACCGCTTCATTAATTTCAGTACTATAATTAATAATGTTACTCTCCGTGATAACTACCGCAATATCATCCGCAAATATTGAGTAGAAATACTTATAACATTTGGTAGGTCGTTAATACATAACAGAAAGAATAACGACCCTGTAATACTACCTTGTGGCACACCTGTATTGTTATCCCTAATGTTAGATTTACATAGCACTTCTTCTTTATTTGAATTCATTTCGTGTTATAGGAGTCGGTAACAAACAAACATACAAATATACAAACATACAAGTGAAGCTAATATAAAGCGTGTAAAACTAAACGTTGCGAGATAAATTAATTATATCTATACTAATATTATAAAGCTGAAGAGTTTCTTTGTTTGTTTGATTGAACGCACTAATCTCAGGACTACTGGTCGGATTTCAAAAATTCTTTTTGTGTTGAGTAGCCTATTTATCGAGGAAGGCTATAGGCTACATAACATCACGCTACAACCAAGAAGAGCGGAGCAATAATGAAAAATGTTGCAAAAACGGGAAATATCGCACGGGTTGGCGATTCGACGCGACGGGAAAGGTCGGGAAAACAAGAAATTTAACGCGGACGAAGTCGCGGGCAGAAGATAGTAATATTATAAAGCTGAAGAATTTGTTTATTTGATTGAACGCGCTAATCTCAAGAACTACTGTCCGAATTGAAAAAATCTTTTTGTGTTGGGTAGCCTATTTATCGAGGAAGGCTATAGGCTATATAACATCATGCTACATTTAAGAGAAGCGGAGCAGTAATGAAAAATGTTGCAAAAACGGGGAAAATCGCACGGGTAGGCGATTCGACGCGACGGGAAGGGTCGGGGGAAACAAGAAATTTAACGCGGACGAAGTCGCAGGCAGAAGCTAGTTTTATATAAGATGTCGTCTTCACATACAATTATATAAATATTGTATACGAATATTGAAAAACATTTTAAAAGAGTAACGGTGGAGTTTCCTGCCCATTCTTCCCCATACGAATCGTTCCAAACGTTTTGGAACTAGAATCAATTCAATTTTCATGTAACTGTTGACGTTTAAAAGTGCCTTTTTTGGACCTATTTAAAAACAAATGATTTGACTTTGAACAAATATCTTTTTTTTAAATTCAATTTTCTAACCTAACTCGCGTCGGGGTTTCGACGGGATTTCGGGTCAGGTTTGGAATGATCGTCGCGCGCCGCTTACCGTCCGGCGTGAGCGCGAGCATGCAGTAGGGCTCGCCGCGCACGATCACCTCCTGCATGATGATGGCGAACGAGAACACGTCGCCGGGCTGCGTGCCGCGGACGTCGCCGCTACACTCGCGCAGAAGCTCCGGGGCCGTCCATAGTAGATCTGTACAAAAAATATTTCTTGAACAAACGTTTGAGGAACAGGTTGTTAAGTTATGATGTGATCCTCCATAGAAAATGAAGGATCCTCCGGCCTGACGGATGTCGTGTTTGTTGGGCTACTGCCAGACGGTTGATGTCGGGACGTTGTATGCTAATTGCGTGGTTACCTGCGCTTGCACGATGCAGAATATTACGTGAAGTTAGTTTGTCGCGTAGTTCGCATGTGTCGACTGGCGATGTAGATGCCGTTTGCCGCCACAAACCACGCTCACTGGTTCGACGGTCACACAGCTACTCAATTTAACACTTAGCAATGAACCAATTTAACATAAGCAGATATTCTTTGGGTACTAACGGGGCTTGGATCTACTAAAACAGGCTTTTTTGGGAACCCATCCCTAGCATGACAAACGACCAAAGGCGTGTGTAGTACTTGTACATACTACCTGTGTAGTATTAATCTTCATTACATATTATAAAATTAAGTCACTTCCCGCTGTGTCTGTCCCTATGTATGCTTAGATATTTAAAACTACGTATCGGATTTTGATGCGATTTTTAATAAATAGGGGTCCGTAACTTAACTTCGCGAGTCGTATGTTCGATGAATGGAAAGTCGACTGAACGATTGTTCGAATAGAACTTATTGCGAAGCAACCTTTTATCGCCAAACGCTACTTCGACTGAACGATTCATCGCATATTTATAAATCGATGGACTGTTGTTTCGCACGAGTTCTAGCCATTATATAGTTTTATAATTGAAATAAAATTATTTATAAAAGATGTTTCTTCACAAATTATTTCATCCATAATCGAGAAAATCAAACACTTAAGATATCGTATGTTCTCCCCTACACACGTATTTCGAAAAATACGTGTGCATCCAGAAGTATGTCAATGGGCCTAGATAAGTTGTAATCTGGGTCGGCTAGTGTGATGTCTGTCACATGAGCCCAAGGTTTCTTTGCAAATGTAACGGTTAGCCAGACTATTTACCACCCGTGTCATAATTAACGCTTCCGTTGTAAACTGGAAGTCGTTATATAAGGACTTGCAGGATAGATGGACCTTTCCTTTACTCCTGTTGGATAAAGTACCAATGCCGCTTATGTTTGCGCTCAGCTGTTGACGCTTTACGCCCAATCTTTGAGCTGCATTCTCCGTTATCAAGGTAATTTGTGAGCCTTGATCAACTAGAGCTCTTAGTGTAATGTAGTCACCTCTAGCTGTGGCTACTTGCAATAATGCTGTTGGTAATAATAATTCATCATCATTATTTGATGCGAAGTTGTTTTGGAGATTTTTATTTGACCTAGTTTAAGTCGATGACGACGGTTTAGGTGCTGTTTGTGTTGCTAACTTATGATAGGTAACCTTTAAATAATTATATTTAAATCACCAACATTCAAACTTAAATGTAAATTAGAAATAAAAGTTAAAATTTAAATAGAAAAATAATTAAACATTTAAGTTAAAATTAGCGTTAAAGTATTATCAGCGCAGATATTTTTTCTCACACCATATCATTTAAATGTGTAGTTTTGGAGCTAGCCCAGATTTATTGATCTCATTAATATGTTTTTAGTTATTGTATTGTTTTGCATGTGAAAGCAAAATTACAAGTTTCTATATACGCAAAGTATAAATTATGGTTATTTACAATTCAGCATTATCATCATGTCAGCCGAAAGACGTCCACTGCTGGACATAGACCTCTCCCGAAACTCCGCCACTTCGGGTCGTCGGGTCACCGGGTGCGCTAGTGATAAATAAATCGCAGAACACCGATGTTGCACCGCACTGCAACCGGAGTTTGGTCTGCCTAAGAGTGTATCGACGGTCTGTTTTTGGGAATGGAAACCTCTGGGAGTCCGGATCGGCTGCGGCAAGCCCTGCGCGCGGATGAGCGCGGGCAGGCCGTAGTCCGTGACGCGCAGCACCCAGCGCGAGTCCACCACGCAGTTGCGCGACGACAGGCGGCCGTGCACGCGCAGCGGTGACGCGTGCAGGTAGCGCATGCCCTTCACCAGGTCCGTGAGTAGCGACAGGCGAAACGTCCAGTCCAGCTTGATGTCGTCGGCCATTAGAACGTCCTCCAGCGAGCCGCGCCAGCAGTGGTCGAACACCAGCGCCGGCCGCAGCTCACACAGGCACCCTGCCCCGCGCACACGCTCAGGTTAGGCACATTCCAATAAAACCATTATTGTATCTCGTTCATTTTACTTTGGAGTTTACGTGGATTATATTGTGTATAGTTACCAATAAAAGGATTTAAGTTTTCGTGGCGCAGATTCTGCATAACCAGCAACACGTCGGTGGCCTTGCGTTTCAGCTCCAGCCCTGCGGTCGCCGGCAAGTGCTTGACGTGCACCACGTCTCCCTGAGGCACACGTGATGTTACGGGCGATATCAATATTACTAAACGAAACTATCAAGTGCATTCGACACGTAGGCTGTACCTAAAGTACCTTGTATCGGATGCGGCGGTCCACGGCGACGCGGTTGACGCTGCACGTGGAGGAGGGCGCGGAGGGGGCGCGCGGCGGGACGCACGGTGGCTGCTTGAGCAGGTCGGGGCGCTCGAGCTCGGGCCCGCCGAACTCGTGCAGCTGCTGCAGCCAGCACGAGAGCATAGTCTCCATGCCCTCGCCCACGCGGCGCCGCTCGTCCACCGGGAAGGTGAAGTCGAGCGGTGCCAGCACGGCATCGCGGCGGCGGCGGCGGCGGCGGCGGCGCGTGGCGGCCCAGCGCAGCAGTAGCGCCGTGCTGGTGGCCAGCGCCAGCGCGCCGCACGCCAGCACGGCCGATAGCGCGGCCGCACCGCCCGCCTCGCGCGGCGCCGGTCCGCGCACGCCGCCCGCGCGCCAGCTGTCCAGCGCCACTGTCACGTTCAGCAGCCGCACAGCGCTCGCTCGCTCGTCTGGCAGCTCGATGGATCTAGAGCAGGTCGTCGCGAGCACAGCTGCAGGGTTCCAAGTGGAAGATGTCCTGTTTGATCGTTCATACAAATGAAAATCGACTTCGATGAGTTCCATTCGAGTGCGTTCTGATTTCGACTCGATCTCGGTTGCTTCGATTATTTGGTCATATATAGCAGTATCATTTGTGTAGGACTGCTCCAAGAGCTGCTCATCTGTCAGTAGCAGCAGGCGTCGAAAAAACGCAACTTCAATTTGAGGCAAGAATGAGTCGATTCGGTTCCTTCTGATGTGAGAATGAAACACACGAGCTGGTTCGCGCCTGGCCGGACTCACGGTATCGTAATCTAAATTCTCCGATTCCGTAGCTTCAGTTCCATATTTGTACCCCAAAGTCTGATCCTGGTATTCCATGTGAGTATGATTTGATTTTAACTGGACGGAGTCTATTTTCGCAGTATTTTGTTTACGATGGACTTCATTTCTATTAGACAAATTTCTATCACCAGCCACTAGTTGACTTGACGTTTGTCTTTTATATTTCGCGTTTAGTGATTTGCTTACAACTAAACTAATATTGCTTAATGGGAAAGCGTCTTTAGTTTTATTCAGCAGAGGATGCGACGAGGCGAGTGCGTTGGGGGGCGGCGGGAGGCACTCCTCCACGTGCAGCAGCAGCGCCGGCGGCCCCGCGCCCCCCGCCCCGCGTGTCACGCCCGACTGTGTGGCACCGGCTCCGCGAGTGGCACACAGGATTACAACTGAAATGAAATATTTATTTGAAAGCTCTCAACCCATCACCGGTGGCAAATTCCTGAACTTGACTAACCGTCTGGTTGGCGCGCCAGTTCGTCAGGCGAGAGAGGCGCGCGGCGCACGGCCACGCCGGCGTCGGCGAGCGCGTGCGCCGCCTGCTGCAGCGCGGCGCCGCACTCGGAGCGCGCGGCGGCCGGCGGCAGCAGCGCGCGGCGCCAGCGCAAGCGCGCACCCAGCTGCCGTACCGCCGCGCCGCGCGCCTCCCCCCGCGCGCACACCGCCGGCCGCGGCCGCCGCAGTGCGCGCGCCGCCGCCGTCAGCGCGCCGCACACGTCCGCGCCAGCGCAACCGGCGCTCAGCACCGAGCCGCCGTCGCTCAGCGCCGCAAGGGTACGCTGCGTCACCGACACTCTCCATTCGGGTCCGCAGGTGTCTGATCGTGAGCAATGCTATGAATCTGTGTCGAGAGATAAGAAGCTAGGACGATGGTAATTTAAGGTCGCACCTCCTCACCTTCGTAGCTCAGAAGCCGCACGCGATACCGATCGAAGAGGAAGCGCGCCGGTTCATAGCTGAGCAAGCGTGCCTCGTCGAAGGCGGCTCGCAGCGGCGCGTCGCAGGCGGCTCGCAGCACGAGCGCGAGCGGGCGACGCGCTGGGGGCGCTGGGGGCGAAGGAGGCGCGGAGGGCGCGGGCGCGGCGGCGGTGAGGGCGGCCAGCAGCGGCAAGAGCGCGCGCATGGCGCCCGCTCACGCGAGGCGCGCCATGCGGCCGCGCGGTCGCTCGGCTGGCTCGCTCGGCTGGCTGCACCGGATCAAACGATAGCGCCTCGTACCTGTTACATTTATAACGTGGATCGATAACACCTCAGGTTTGCTACCTCATAATATTATCTAAAATTATAACTAACTTTTTCATTTTGGTGTGTGATATTTGCAAAAATTGTTGAGAAGTACAAAAAGTTTCTATCCTACCAGTTACGGTTTGTGACTAGGTAGATTGAGACATGTCATCGCTATGACTGGCCTGTTAGTGTAGTGGTTATTGACCCTGACTGCTAAGACTGAGGTCGTGGGTTCGATTCCCACCCAGGACAAATCTTTGTGTGATGAGCACGATCATTTGTTCTGTGTCTGGGTGTAATTTATTTATAACTAGCTTTTGCCCGCAGCTTCGCCCGCGTGGATGTCGAAAATTAATGCAAGAGGACGTACTACCGCGATAAGAATGTGTTATTTCAGGTTATATAGGTAATATAGACTCTGTGTGCTATTTTCGATCCAGATCCATTCAGCCATTTTTGCGTGATTGAGAAACAAACACCCAATCACACATATTAGGTTGGGGAAAAAGTCTTTTCGCATTATAGTATGTATGAACTTGTAATAAAATCTCTTTGGCTATACTATTTGTATCTGGCTGGTTTTGATATCATTGAAAGTTTAAATTTTAAAGAACATAATTCCAAATTCAAATTAGGAAAATGTGTGATTTTCATTATTTTGTTTTTCGTACCGTCAAGATGAGTGAATCTAATGAAGAAATTCGATACATTTTAAAATTTTACTACAAAAAAGGTAAAAACGCAACGCAAGCCGCGAAAAAAATTTGCCATGTTTATGGACCTAGTGTAGTGTCTGTGAAAGGAGCACAAATTTGGTTTAAGCGTTTTCAATCCGGAAATTTTGATGTCAAAGATGCACGTCGCTCTGGTCGCCCTATTACGGATAAAATGGATGCCATTTTTGAAAAAGTGGAGCAAGATCGGCATACCAGTAGTTACGACGTAGCTGAAGAACTGGAAATTGACCACAAAACAGTTTTGGCGCATTTGAGAAAAACTGGGTACACAAAAACGCTCGACATTTGGGTACCTCACGAGCTCACTGAAAGAAACCTAATGAACCGTGTACTCATTTGTGATTCTTTATTACGACGCGACGTAATGAAACCGAACCATTTTTGAAGAAGCTGATATCTGGTGATGAAAAGTGGATCACGTATGACAAGAACGTGCGAAAAAGGTCGTGGTCAAAGGCCGGTCAGGCTTCACAGACTGTGGCGAAACCCGGGTCAACTCGCAACAAGGTGATGCTGTGTGTGTGGTGGGATTGGAAGGGCATTATTCATTATAAGCTGTTACCACCAGGCAGGACCATCGATTCTGAACTCTACTGCGAACAACTGATGAGATTAAAGCAAGAAGTTGAGAGAAAGCGGCCGGAATTAATCAACAGAAGGGGTGTGGTTTTTCATCATGATAACGCTAGACCTCACACATCTTTAGCCACCCAACAAAAATTAAGAGAGTTTGGCTGGGAGGTGTTAATGCATCCGCCATATAGTCCTGACCTTGCACCTTTAGATTTCCACCTGTTTTGGTCTCTTCAGAATTCTTTAGGCAGTGTCAGGTTAACATCACGAGAGGACTGCCAAAATCACTTGTCGCGGTATTTTGACCAGAAGTCCCAAAATTTCTATAGCAATGGGATCATGTCCCTACCTACAAGATGGCAAAAAGTTATCGAACAAAATGGTACCTACATACTTTAGTTAAATGTAAATAAACTTTATTAAAAAATGTTTTGAATTTTCTTAAAAAATGCGAAGAAACTTTTTCCCCAACCTATTTTTTTCACATATATAATATTATTAGTAGTAGGATTATAACTCATATTACTTAGGATTCATAGTTTATGAGAACATCATGTGTGTTGGTGTTTTTAAAATAAAAATAATAGTATTCAGAGTAAGAAGACTGCGACATAGGGCTTGGTTTAGTTGAATTTATGTCTTCCTGGTTTTTCTTAACGCTCCTATTTTACCTATACAGACACTCAATGATTTACCAGAAACCGAACATAATTATAGGAATAGTACTTTTGCCAGTGGCTTGGCCCGTATAGCTGTCGGAAAATATCACCCGGGAACCTACTACCGGGATAAAGTAGGTATCCTATCTGTTACGTATCCATGATATAATATATCTTTGTGCCAAATTCGATCTAAATCCGTTTGGCCGTCTTTGCATCATTGAGAAACAAACATTCAAAAATCTAAACATCTAAGCCATTTCGCGGTTTCTTACTTGGAATAATACTATTAGGTTTATTTTGAGTATAATGAACACACATGATATTCGCAATGACTATGAAGCCAAAGTAATATGAATTACAATCCTACTTATCCTGTACTACCGGCCGCTGCCAACGCGCTCTACGCCCGCTTTTTAAATCTCTAATATCTTCTAAGATGTTCATTTAAATTACATGTTGTAAAGGGCCATATTGATCTATATTAAATGCACAATGTATTTAAGGTACTTAATTGGATAAGGATTAATGCTGTATTGCTTAAAATCGCTTCGTAAATAAGCCCTTATTTCTCGTATAAAGTAAAAGATAAAAAATGGTTATTGTGGGTTATCCCTAAGAGATAGACATATCGTCCGTGAACTTCTGAGATCTTCTATCTACCTACACAGAAATTTTACAGGAGGAACATAAAACTAATTTATAAATTTTCCGTGGAGAATTTTGGTGAAATAAAAAAGTAGTTGATTAGTTTTACGTCTTTTTATGAAATAATAAATGAATGCAGTTAGTATTATGTTGTATATTATTTTAATCGTAATTAGGAGTTTTAAGTTTTAGAATTAAAGACAAAGTTCAGATAGGAGATATTTCCATTAGTTACTTAGGAGGAATCAGCCTCCAAACTGTGCATTTAATGTAATGTTTGAAAGACAGGATTTATCAGAATAAATCATAATTAGGAGATAACAACAAAATACAGAAATATACTTATACAAATACAAAATCTACAAGTATATTTCTGTAGGTAAAAGAAAAAAATGCTTCGAAATCACAATTAATTATTTATTAATGGTTTATAATTACATGAGAAACAAACTTAATCTTAACCAGTGTTCAAAAGGTTATTTTTTTAAATATATAAAATTCTTAAAATATAATCTATTTTTTTGCAATAATCAGTAGGATATTTTATTCAGCATCTTGAATCATATTTTTAAAATCACTTTATAGTCTTAAAATCACTTTGTATGTCTTATAAATAAGACATATAAAGTGATTTTAAGACTCTTTGTCTCATTGTGAATGTTATCATTGTCAACGTTCACAATGAGGCAAAGAGTCGTAAAAGGAATGACAATCCAATGGGATTACAGACTTCAATTCCTGTAAATGTTTAAATTTTTGGAAAGTGATAGGTATTCTATTTCTATGCAGGGGCGCGTATTCTGTTATGGTGGAAATTTTATTGACTCTTTGAGGGAGGCTTTCCCATTCGGAATCAAAGTCCAATTTAAACTTAATCAGGCCTGTGTTGTCATATAGAATAGCCTTTATATCCGTAACTTTTGGATCTCCAGCCTTGCGTCCCGGTCGTATAGAAGTATAGCGCCATGTTTCAGGAGCCGAAAAATTTCTGAAAAATGTGTGGTCCACCATCACAGCTTCGTATTCACATGGATTTTTGCGAGCTTCTTTTGTAACTGAGAGAAAGTCGCTTGGTATGTGGATTAATCTATTTTTCAGTTTTCTTTCGATGGCACTATGCACACAATCTCCTTCCATCTGCGTGTGTCCGACTTCAAGGTATTTTTGTATTATAGTCACTTCATGTTGCATGGAAAAATTTAATAGTGCATTCGATAGGATATTATTGCGGTTCTGACTTGTGCAGCCATCAGAGTATATTATTATGGGTAAATGTTTGGGCAGACAATGGCGGGATAAGTAATCAATGATGAATGACGCATAGGTAGATGCTGATATCCGATGACCTTCCGTTTCAGTAAACCAGTAACATGTACATTCATGTGAGGCCAAATCGTAGATCGTGAAATTATGTACACATAATTTTGTTTTGTAATATACGGCACTAGCTGTGATAAACGGACACACCTTGACAGATTGTAAATCCATTGTCAAAACTATGCAGTTTCCCTTTATAGCCTCGCTTTTATCTTTAGATTTTTCTTCACGGGCTCGATTTTTTCTGCTTAGATGTGTTTGATAATCATTTTCGCACACATTACCGGTCTGATGACCTACACAAACATCACACATGTCCTTCTTTATTGTATGGATAGCTATATTCTTAGATTTGATAGTTTGGTTAAATTTATTTCTAGCGTAAGGATCGGCACCTTTTTCTGAGCAATATTGTTTATACGTATTGTATAAGTGAGTGGCATTACGATAAACTGGCTCCAAGTACACTTTGTTAGTGTTAAGACGGTTATAGTGCGACGGCATTTTAGGTAATTCATCAAGAAAGTTATCAAGAACATCACGTCTCTGAGAAAGTGGAACTCTGGGACGACGTTTACGATTCATGTTTTCTTCTGATGGATGCATGCCACTTATTCCTTTTTTTGCCCAATTTTGAACTGAAAATGTGCCAAGACACAAAGTTCGAATAAACATTTCACGGCATACTCGCTTCTTGGTTGTGGTTCCTTGAGTAGAATTACTTAAAGGAAGAAAATAAACAAAGGTACCTGCTCTTCTCGAATTTTCAGATGTCTGTCTACCTTTTCTCTGAAAAGTTACGTTGTTAGCTACATAGACTTTTCTTTGATGCCAATCCATGTCGCTCCAGAATTGCCGAAATATCTTCTCTCTGTCCTCATCTCTTACTTCATCACAACAACTTATCTTACTATTTCTACAGAAATCTGAATTGCATCTAGGCCCTAGGACTCTTTGGTTTCGAAGTTGGCTTTGTACTTTCTCACCCTTTGGTCTTTTGTAACCAACATACTCTTTTCCCTCCATCCTTAGTCGCTTAATAATATTTTTTTTCCATCTTTCGGGTTTAGCTTGTCTTTGTCTACGTCGGCCTTCAGTCATGTCTCCAAAGTGAACTACCTCTTCATTCATTTCCAGTGTCTCTTCATTCGCTTCCAGTGTCTCTTCATTCGTTACCTCTTCATTTGGTGGAACATTTTCTGAATCTGAACTTAAAGCATCACGATTATTGAATGGTTCGTAATCGCTGTCGTCATCGGGCGAAAAGTCCTCACAAAATGTAGTTGAAGAATCTCGTCTAAGTGGCAGTGGTGTTGGCCTCGGAGACGGTGTTTCTAATAGTGAAGGTGCGTCAAGTGCCACCAGGTCTTCTAATTGAATGAAGTCTAGGTCATTGCCTGCAATTAGGGAGCTTACGTACGAACTTTCCCCTAACTGAGATTCAATCCTTCCAACAGAACGTGGTTCTGTTAGGACATTCTGTACTAGAGATAAAGGCGTACGAGACGTGGATGAAACATTCTCTTGTTCAGTTGAATTGAAAATTCTGTTAACCAGTGCATGTGCCCTGTTTTTTGATGCCATTATCACGAAATCTGAAATAAAAAAGTAATCACTTAAATAAACGAAATACCACAAAAAAAATCAGTTATACTCTTTAGACGGAACGATTAATATTATTTATTTATTATCGTAGATTATTATTATTAACACCAGCATAAAACATCCCACAGCAAGGCACGGGCCTTTCCTCAAATTAATGAGCATTCAGGCATCACCAATTTATCGTAAATAGGTATTTAGATAGAATTAAGTGTATTATACTTCTAAGAAATTTCTTCTAACTGCATAGAATGACAACATTACGTACCAAATAGAAGTAAAAAGTGTTGAAAGAAATTACTCCTATCTGAAAAAGTTACGTAAACCGAAAAAAGAATCATAGCAATATCTTATTTTAGTACCTATTATGTAAGAAATGTAGTGAAACACTTTCAGGTGGTAAATAAATAGCAAATTAGCAATAACAAACCACTTTAAACTTACTTTTAATGCCGAACGCCAAAATACTCAGCCGCCGGGTACGCGCCCTTCGAGCAAACTGTCAGTTACGAGAAATTTCCGCCAAAAATAGGGCGGTATAATTTAGAAGGTATTTCTACGGACGGATTATAACCAAATAAGAAGGTTTTTACATTTAGGAGAGTAATGCATTCTATAGATTCCGACTTTTGCCAAAAGATGGCATTAAAATAAAGTTTTGCGCAAAAATGTTAGTTAGGAGGTATCAGAAGTTCACGGACGATATACTATTGAGGACATTTTTGTAGGCCTTTTTAAGGTGTACAATACTGTAGTACATTATTTTGATCTATTTCGTAGGATTCAGCCAGGGTTTTTCGAATTTTGAGACGTATGTCAGCGTAGTTTTCGAAGACAGTTATTTTTTTCTAAAATAAAAGAATCTTTCTAAAATAAAAGTAGCCTAAGTTACTCCTTGTTACATCAGCTATCTGCCAGTGAAAGTCCCGTCAAAATCGGTCCAGCCCTTTCAGAGATTAGCGGGAACAAACAGACAGACAGACAAAAATTGTAAAAAATGTTGTTTTGGTATATGTATCGTGTATACATCCATATACACTTAGTAAAAAGTGGTTATCTTAATATTAAAAACAGACACTCTAATTTTATTTATTTGTATAGATATGTATGTATTTAGAAATATATAAGTATGTTTATCAGTTGTCTGGTTGCCATAGTAAAGGCTCTGCCTAGTTTGGGGTCAGATAACTGTGTGTTGGTTGTCCTAAGATATATATTATTTACTAGCTGACCCGACAGACGTTGTCCTGTCTCTTTGATGATATTTGAGCACGCATTCTGTCAATTCTATGTCAAATGTCATAATGTTACATTAAAAAAGTTTACACTGTCCTAGTATATGGTTGTTAAGTATTCTTAAATGTTCTTAAATTTTCTAATTTTACGCGCAATTTTTAATTTTTTTTCTTTCATAAGAACCTTCTCCTGACAATTACAAACACAACAAAAAAAGAAAAAGTGAAATCGGTCCAGCCGTTCACGCGTGATGGCGTGACCAAGGGAAATAGGGATTCATTTTTATATATATAGATTTATTCGTTTACCAATAGTTGTCAATCCCAGTACAAGGTACGTACGAGTGTGTCAGGTGTCATAGTGTTGATGTACAAAGTGACTAGCCAGCTGCCCCTGCGTAGTAGGCAGGTAAGCGGCTTTAGCGACTTTACAAAACTTAGACTTTTCTTCATGATGTTTAAGTTTGATGAATAACATAACATCGCGCCGTGATCCCGGCGGGTTCGGCAAAGGTGTATTCTGTACATCCACGTGTTCATGCATGATGTGTATTTAATTAATGTTTTTGTTGGAAGATTTCTAAATTGTGGTAAAAACCGTATGAGTTTACACAAGAACCAAGCGGTCTCTCAGTCCGATACAAGGAGCGATTTTATTTTACAAAAAGAACATAAATATAAAAAGCCGAGGAGATGTTTCATTTTCGGCCATCAGATGTACATTTATCGAAAAAGAGGAAAAAATACCACAGATTGGGAAACAATATTCTTTGGTGAATTTGAGCCTGATTTGTTGTGTACAAAAAATAATAGTTTTTCAATTATTGCCATATTTTATTCAACATGGCGTCTCGTTTACTAGCAGACTTCGTTCGTTCTGAAATCATGTCTCATCAAATCAATGTAACGTTGAAAATAATTAAAAAATGTTTGCATTCTTGTAGTGTTAAAAATAAGTTACTATTATTCTCTTATACATATTTTTGAGTAAACATAATTAAGTGTGACCATTTCATCGTTACAAAAATCTTTAATCTCCATTTTTGAAGTGTGTTTCTAAACGAATTCAAAATAACCACTTGGTTACTCTTAGGACAAACGTCAGACATTTTAAATGTTTATTTTGTACTTAAAAACCATTTGATATTATGAAAAAAATGTTACTTTATTCTATTCAGTGGTCAGTATCCCAGCTTCTCTAAAAGGTACATGTTATGGCCGGAGCCCCATATAAAAATGATACACCTCCTTTTGTTTATTTATATGATTTTATTTAGTTTTTCTTAGATTTCATATCTCTAGAACAGGCTAGTTAGGGTACATAACAGTGATAGCACTGTTGCTATGATGTTAGTGCTAGACCCAGTGAAGAAGAGAATAAATAGGTGTCTGTATTACATTCCTAAATTGTTTTTGTAAAGTTTGATTCCATATACTTACTGAAAATATTTTTTGTTTTCTTGGTTCCTATTGGGACCACCGAGTTGGAAACAGCTGGGATGGGATCAAAACCGTCGATAATGGACATTTGATTTTTGAAAAGTGAACTTTAATTCATATCATGCCAGGGATACCGTAGTAGTATCAGATACTTTTCTTCCTTTCATAATATTCATTAGAATTCAAAAACCAAATGTCCACTAACGTCGAGTTGAGCCCATAGACGACTGGTAGCGAGCAGTTAGTCTACAGAAGTTGTGAAGTTTCGTAGCAAGGCCGCGCGCCGTAGCATCGCAACTCGTAGCGCTACGCGCTTCTGGTCCTACGAGCGCGGCGTCGCCTAGCATTGCATTCTCTTTAGCGCCCTTCACACGTTCAGTTCGGACCGCGGGAAACAGCACGCGCCGTTCCATCCCTCGCTCCGAACTGTACGTGTAGATGTGCGGGTCTAACAGTCCGATCTGACATATCGACGCGAGCGCATATCTCAAAGTTTTACGCGCGCATCACGTATAAACGTAAATTATAAAAATGGCGGTTTGGAGCGTCGAAGCTATCACAGAGTTCATTCGTTTATTCCGTGAACATCCGTGTCTCTGGAAGATAAAAAGTAAGGAGTATAGTAACAGGAATAAGAGAAACAAAGCATATGACGAGCTCGTTTTTTTTGCTCGTTGGTTTTGTTTCAGCTGATCGCGATTTTTGGGCAACCAATCGTTCTTCTGCTGTTATACATTTTCTCATAACTGTATCTTGCTTGGTTATTTTGGGACGTATCAGTGCTAATAAACAATCAAAATCGTCACTGTCCATTCTTAGGTAATTTTTAAAATCTTCCGGATGACACTGTCGTGATTCTCTTAACATCGGTAAATGTCCATATCTTTGTCTGTATTCCTTTACCCACACTCGCCGTTTTTTGGGCTATTTAAACTAACTACAAATCCAGAAAATGTACCGTGTGGTGCCGGACGTAAAGAATAACACCACCCCATTTCTTCCCGTGGGTGTCGTAAAAGGCGACTAAGGGACTTACTAGAGAAAGGGCAGCAGCATTCTCTATGCATTTTACCACCATACTGCGATCGCCAACCCGCCTGCCAAGCGTGGCGATTATGGCAAAGCCCCCCAAATTGGGGGAGGCCTAAGTCCAGCAGTGGACGTCTTACGGCTGAAATGATGATGATGATGATGACAAATCCAGCTAACACGATGACCAAACGACCGTCCATTTTTTTTACTACTGCGTAAAAAACTTTTAAAAGTTATAACGTTCCACGCGCCAGTCCAAACTGCAGTCGAAACTCTTGAAAATCACTTTACACGCACAGTTCGGATTGTTTGCCTAAATATGTAAGATTGACCGGCGTTCCAAACCGTGGACACATTTTTAATCGTAATTACCACGACAGTTTGATACACGGTCCAAACCGCACAGATCCATCCGCGGTTTGGAACGCAGTCCTAGATGCGTGGTCCGAAATTTACGTGTGGAGGCCGCTTTTGATTGCAGTGCACGGAGTGGTAACAACAAACAGGCGAATTTTTTTACGCGGAGACACGACGAAACGCGTTCGCGGTTCTTGTAACAGTCATGTCTTACAGTTATGGTCCATTTCTTTCGAACTGCTGGGCGGACTTTCATGCAGTTTTTTATTTACATAGTTCTACAGTAGACCGGTGTCACCTCGGAGTAAGTTCTAGCATAGTTCAACTAATAAAAGGTGCCAAGGGCCGCTCGATTCAATTTGTTACAAACCCACAACAGCATTACAACATAACATACATGTGTGTTACAATGTTAGTGTTTAATAGAGTTTTGTACCGATTATTTAAGTATATTTATTGCAGGTGAGTACTATAACTATAGTGCGGTGTATATATTAACGGTCATGTCACGGTACAAGTCATGGGAGCATGACAATAACTATTGTCAATCCATATAATTTTATATGAATCCTTAAATATATATTTTATACTAGCTTCTGCCCGCGACTTCGTCCGCGTTAAAGGAGAAGGGGACTTTTGGGCCCAGCACTTAACCTGTTGAAATGTGTATTAAAATAAACCGTTATATTTTTCTAGAGGACATTACAGAATATGGTACCATGTTTCTACCTAGATAGCGAGCAAAACTTAAATTAAGTTAATGAAGCTTACTACTAATCGATTATGAATAAATCGGTAAAATCTGAGAACATGTGTGAAAATCGAGTGTCAGGTGCATATCAAGCTTTGTGGAATTCCGACAACACTCGTGCCTGACGTCCGTCGGTTGACTGACAGATGCACTCGTTTGTTTTCTTTCGTTCCGATTGCGCACGTATTTTCCTTGTTTTATTGTTTTACCCCGGCTTTGTATATTATAACGGACTATTTGACGGATCTTTCTACTCTAAATTACCTGGCTCTCTATTTTGGACAACTGTTTACGCCTATTGATTGGATATTGACGACATGGATTGCTGTGATAACCTCACTTTTACTATAATTCATATAACTTGGTTCCTGGATAGCCAAATTTCAACAAATTTTCAGTGAGGCCTTGTTATTATGTCCTCTTACAAATAAGCCTGATTTGATTCAGTTAACACCTGGACCCAGGAATCTATGAAGTCATTCCGTTCTCCTTTCTTGTTCCCCCGACCCTTCCCGTCGCGTCGAATCGCGTACCCATGTGATTTTTCCCGTTTTTCCAACATTTTTCATTACTGCTGTGCTCTTCTTAATTGTAGCGTGATGTTATATAGCCTATAGCCTTCCTCGATAAATAGGCTACACAACACAAAACGAATTTTTCAATTCGGACCAATAGTTCCTGAGATTAGCGCGTTCAATCAAACAAACAAACTCTTCAGCTTTATAACATTATTAGTATAGATGATCTTGTTTAACTCGTAACCAACATATTTGATATCTACGTCAAGCTTTTTTCTCGTGTTAATATTTTTAATTCAACACTCTGTAGATATGCACATTGGTATGCTCTTACGATGGTTACCTATCATAAGTTCGAAAAATATTTGACCGAATTTCATTTCATCTAAAACTTTTCAACTATTATCGTTTCGTTTTTATTTACTTCATCGAAGTCACGTCTGCCACTGTATTAGTTGACCTATTATCAGTTCGATTTTTTTCGTTACTCCGACGTATTATTTTGTCGAATGAGTTTTTACCGAAGTTACACTTAGCCGAAATAACATTCGTTCGAAGTATTATGTTTCCGAACATTCATTATACCACTGTCCAGATTAACCTGTGATGTGATTACCGATCGACTTATACAAAGAGTCCAAAACGCATGTGTACGCTTCTGTTACTCTGTTCCCCCTAGAAGTCATGTTATCTCCTTTCTTATCAAACATTTTATTCTCAAGATGAAGTCGAGAAGAAAGTTACACTTAGGGTGCCTACTCTTTGGTGTCGTTAAGTCTAAGAAACCGAAGTATTTGTATGACAAGCTCAGTTGGATGGCTAGTAGACGGGATTGTGCGCCCAAGCTGTGTGCACAGCAGCTCTCAACACAGTCTCATAGGACAGCGGCTGTCAGAGACACTTTCCGATACGCTGCATCTAAGGTGTGGAATAATATCCCACCACCACTGAGGGTTCTGGGCACTATCCACACGTTCAGAACACGTTTACGGCAATATCTAATAGATTCACAACGGAAAATTGATATGGTCGCCTTAAATGTATCACTTATATAAAATGAAATGCTTAATAATTTAAACATAATTTCTGTTGAGCCACCCGGTTTCCATCCTTTGCTGCCTCAAATGTCCTCGACTGGATGACGCTGCCGTGCCATCCGCGTCGATAAGGTGCTATGTGTGTGAGTGCATCGCGCACGGGAGAAGGTTTTGCCTTAGTTTCTGTTGTCTTCGTTTCGTTATGTCGTGTTTGTGAGTAAATTTATATGATTAGTGGCTAGTTTATTTATTTATTTATAAGTATTAAATAATATAATTATGTTGAAACTGTTTTGTACTCCTCGTCACTTGTCCCTATAGGTTCATTAGAAAACCAGCGTCAGGTAGCATCTATCTGGCATTTATGCTGAAATGAACCTTTTTGGTGCAGCCGTGAGGCACACACATGTTGTTTTATTTTTTAATTATTTTTTTCATGTTATTTTATTTTGTGTTTTACGAACTGTGTCAAATAAACGGTATTATTTCTTTCTTATTCTTTCTAACCTACTCTTTTGTTTAATTAATTAATTATTTAAATGTAATGGCACTAAATAAAACAGTTGATTATGAACAAAAGTGTTTTTAATGGGTCCAAGTAAGAAACATGCAAACACGTATGCTTGCTTCAAGCATGCAAGCAGGCACGCTGCATGCAATCAGGCATGCAACATGCAGCAAGCATTGTTTCTGTCACGGCTCCGGCGCGGCGCTGCGGGGTTTGGGCGGCCCCACGCGAGCCTATCGTCGCAAATGGTTTGAAGGCCCGCCGCCGCGGCTGAGGCTGTCCTCAGCAATCCTCAGCTCGCGGGCCGCCATACCCCTCCGCGCCTACGCGGGCTTAAATTACACTCTAGGGGTAGGGCAGACAAGATTACGTAAAGTCGGTTTTACAGCGATTCGTTTCTCACTAAATTTTGTAGTAGAATATATTGACTTTTTATGACACTACGTATATTTTAATTTCATATTGAAAACGCTACCAAGTAACCGGCTATATATTAGGTTGGGGAAAAAGTCTTTTCGCATTATAGTATGTATAAACTTGTAATAAAATCGCTTAGGCTATACTATGTGTATCTGGCTGGTTTTGGTTTCATTGAAAGTTTAAATTTTAAAGAACATAATTCCAAATTCAAATTAGGAAAATGTGTGATTTTCATTTGTTTTTCGTACCGTCAAGATGAGTGAATCTAATGAAGAAATTCGATACATTTTAAAATTTTACTACAAAAAAGGTAAAATGCAACGCAAGCCGCGAAAAAAATGTACGATGTTTATGGACCTAGTGTAGTGTCTGTGAGAGTAGCACAAATTTGGTTTAAGCGTTTTCAATCCGGAAATTTTGATTTCAAAGATGCACGTCGCTCTGGTCGCCCTATTACGGATAAAATGGATGCCATTTTTGAAAAAGTGGAGCAAGATCGGCATACCAGTAGTTACGACGTAGCTGAAGAACTGGAAATTGACCACAAAACAGTTTTGGCGCATTTGAAAAAAACTGGGTACACAAAAACGCTCGACATTTGGGTACCTCACGAGCTCACTGAAAGAAACCTAATGAACCGTGTACTCATTTGTGATTCTTTATTACGACGTAATGAAACCGAACCATTTTTGAAGAAGCTGATAACTTGTGATGAAAAGTGGATCACGTATGACAAGAACGTGCGAAAAAGGTCGTGGTCAAAGGCAGGTCAGGCGTCACAGACTGTGGCGAAACCCGGGTTAACTCGCAACAAGGTGATGCTGTGTGTGTGGTGGGATTGGAAGGGCATTATTCATTATGAGCTGTTACCACCAGGCAGGACCATCGATTCTGAACTCTACTGCGAACAACTGATGAGATTAAAGCAAGAAGTTGAGAGAAAGCGGCCGGAATTAATCAACAGAAGGGGTGTGGTTTTTCATCATGATAACGCTAGACCTCACACATCTTTAGCCACCCAACAAAAATTAAGATAGTTTGGCTGGGAGGTGTTAATGCATCCGCCGTATAGTCCTGACCTTGCACCTTCAGATTTCCACCTGTTTCGGTCTCTTCAGAATTCTTTAGGCAGTGTCAGGTTAACATTACGAGAGGACTGCCAAAACCACTTGTCGCGGTATTTTGACCAGAAGTCCCAAAATTTCTATAGCAATGGGATCATGTCCCTACCTACAAGATGGCAAAAAGTTATCGAACAAAATGGTACCTACATACTTTAGTTAAATGTAAATAAACTTTATTAAAAAATGTTTTGTATTTTCTTAAAAAATGCGAAGAAACTTTTTCCCCAACCTATTATTTGTGACCAAATAATATTCCCTAAAATGTTGTTTTATTGTGGTGAAAATATGGCAAATAAATCATTTGGCAAATGAAATAAGTTCAAAAAAGGCTTCTGCCAATAGCAAAAAGTTATTTATAACCGACTTCAAAAAGGAGGAGGTTATCAATTCGGATGTTTAAATGTTTTTTTTTAATGTATGTTCGGCCATAACTCCGTCATATATAAACGGATTTGCAAAATTATTTTTTTGTTCGAAAGGGGTTTATTCCGAAATGGTCCCATATAATTTTTATATAGATCTGATGATGAGCTCGGGAGACAGACACCGGAACTCTTTAAAAAATGACAGCAAATCAACCGCGATTTCTGCTATCGCATAAATATGCATTGTTTGTTTGGAATTAGTGCGGGGTGAATACCACAACTAAAAATTTAAAAATAAAAACTTTTTTACAAAAAAAAACAACCGACTTCACTAAGAAACACTACAAAGTGAAAAATAACTAATTTCGGAAGTCGGTGGCAAAAAAACCATAAATACAGATCCTAAGACACCGACTTCCGAAATTAAAGTTATTTTTCACTTTGTAGTGTTTTTTAGTGAAGTCGGTTGTTTTTTTTTTTTGTAAAAAAGTTTTGTAAATCGGCGAAACATAGTTCGGTAAAATAATACCTATGACACATGATACTTCGATGATCTAAAAATATGTCAAATAATGCATATAGCAAAAAAGACGTGGGTCAATAGTTTTCGGTGAAATGAAATTCGAACAAAAATTATTCGGAAAAGTAATCGGTTCCCACTTACAATGTATCCTACTAATAGGTATTATAAACGCGAAAGTTTGTATGTATGGATGTGTGGATGTTTGTTCCTCTTTCACGCAAAAACTTCTGACCCGATTTAGATGAAATTTGGCACATAGATAGTTTATAACCTGGAATAACACATAGGGTACTTTTATCCCGGTAGTATGTTCCCGCGGGTTAATTTCCGACCTCCAAGCGGGCGAAGCCGCTGGCAAAAGCTAGTAACACAATAAACACAAGTCCTCACAATAGTTTATTCAGAACTGCTTCACAGCTCAGTGTTTGTTATAGTCTGATCTTTCCAATCAAGTCAGAAAAGAGTCTCTTACAGAATGCATCTTGAGATCGATGTAGAAATAATATAATGGATACTTTTATTATTATTTATAACGGTTTTTAAAAGTATGACTAAGTGCGACAAGATGTTACGAAAACTTACGCACCAACAATCCGACGACGATCACTCGCACGCCTCGTCACTTGCACACATTCTCATGACCACTTGCATAATGTACTCGGAGAGTCACATGAGTCTGCCAATATTCAAACGTATCGAACACATTGCCGCGGAAGTACGTAAGCCAGCGATCGCCGAGACAGCGTAGTGCCGCTCTGAGCGGCGACGGGCGACGGGAGACGGGCGGCGGCGGCGGCGACTGGCGCTGAGTGCGGCGCGCCGGTGGCGGCGCCCGGCCGGCGCGCCGCGCATGCGCCGCGCCCGGCGCGCCAGACGGGCCGGCTCCCGGTCCGACCGCCACACGCCGGCGGACTGGCGGGCGTAACGATCGAGCCGCGCAGCACACCGCACGCCGCCGCCGGCTCGGCTGCCGAACCACCGCCTCCTGCGTGATGATTTACTAACTTCTCGTCGATATCGGTGGTCGATGCAGGTTGAGCAGAGAAGCATATAATATGTATACAGGGTTATTTGTAAAACACCGGCAACCTCTCAGGTCTATGTTATTAACATCATAATAAACAACTTTTGTTCTATGACTTTTAAAAATTCATCATATTTTAGTGCATCAGATTTTCATACAAAAATCGGCTGCCTGTAAATAAGTCAAGTTCAAGCGCCCCCGCCGCCCTATCCCCGCTCCCCTTGCTAATATACTATCGCTTTCTTTTGCTTCGCATAGACTCCGTAACATTTAGAGCGTTCAATTTAAATATTTTTATTTTTGTTTGAAAATCTGATGCACTAAAATATGATGAATTTTTAAAAGTCATAGAACAAAAGTTGTTGCTTATGATGTTAGTAACATAGTCCTGAGAGGTTGCCGGTGTTTTACAAATAACCCTGTATATCGTGTCGTTGGAATATGTAAATAAGACATCAGTGCAGGCGGTTGTGCTGGTGTGGCTGATGTCCCACACCTCTGTTGCTCTTCGATAGTAAAGCCGATGAAACTTCTTGGTCTTCATGCGCTCACAGAAGAGTATTTTCAGTCTTTATTTTAACCCCACTACAAAATTGAGTCAACTTTATAAAGATAATTAAACAAGTTAGACGTAGAAAGCTATGTATGTAGTAGGTATATGTATGACACAGAGATCGAGATGTTTGGGTTGTCGCGGTGCTGAAAGTAGGTGGCTGACCTAGTTCCGGCTCGGCCGATGGGCCGCTCGGCCGCTTGGCTACACAGTGCACTGGGTAAATGTTTGCGGTGGGACTTGAGAGCGAACAGCGTAGTTTCAGACGCTGCTGGTGCAAAGTCAAAGGAGCACTGAAATTAATTTTAGAGAAAACTAAAATTGCAGCATTTTTTTTTATTTTTTTTTGAAAAAGGTCGTAGTGCAGCAAAGCCCAATGAGTAGATACTATTTGGGCACATACATATTTCTGAAGACCTACTGTATCTCTGAAACCCCTTTTCTTGAAATCTGTTGGTAGGTTCTTACACAACAATATTGTTCGTTAGGTACCTACATGAATTTCGTTTCGATCGTTTAAAATCAGTTAATTAATCAATCTATCGTTATAGACGTATGAAACGAAAATCGAAATACTGTCGATCCAATCATAACATTAAAGTCAAAATTGTGCATTGTTTTTTTTTTTTAAATAGGTATGTATAATTTTAGCAAGGTCTGGGAATGTCGCCGACTGTCGTTAATAAACTTTATTTCTTAATCAGAGAACACTACAATAAAATGAAAAACTCCTTTTGTGTGAATAAACTAACAAAAAAAGAACAACAATTATAGTATCTGAGAATCAACAAAACATCTGGCTTAAAGCAACGATAAATTCGAGCGTAAAATTGAAAGAATGTCTAAAGTGACATTCATTCAGCGAGATATGGAACCTGATTTACTTTATTATTCAGACGTGTTTTTACAGTGTTTGACGTCGATTAACAAACATCAAATTATAAAAATAAAAACGTAGCTCATTAATGTCATCAAAATTGAAATGATCATAGTTTGATCAAAATTGAAATGATGAATGAACAAATAGAAATACATTATTTTAACCGTAAAATCACGTAAATCAGCAAAATCGAGAAAAAACGTGCCACGGCCTTTTAAGTGGTCGGATACCTACCGGCTGATGAGAGGATTCTTTTAGACTGAACATTCGGAGGGAAGAACTTTAAACAAATTATTGTACACCTGCATAAGCCTCCATTTTTATAAAGGGCTAGCTCTACTTTAATGATGGCAGTTAAATCATTCTCAAATTCCGTATCAAAAGCGGTGGATATCCTTTTTTTCGGGTGGGAAATTATCACTTGACGTCTCCCGCGCTGCGTGGAGTGGAAAGGCGTGTCAGACTTTTACTGACTAAAACCCACCCGTGTTTCTTCAGTTGCTTGTTCTAGGGCCAGCGCTCTTCTGAACAAATCCGCGAGCCTGGCAGGCATCGGTCCTAGCCGAGCCCTTCATTAATGCTGATATCTCTTTGAGGCGCGCGTGGAGAACAACGCGCCGTCGCTCGACCGGGCCTGGTCCTTACCGGGCGGCGAGCTACCCATTGATCGCCACCCGCAAGCCCGCGCCTACGGTAGCTGGAAGTCTGCAATGGACTCCCGATGCCCAAAGCAACTCCTGCGGTGGCTAGGGGCGTGAGGGTGCAGATTGCCTCTACTTCACGCGCTCCACATCCTCTTTTGCGAGCGTTACTGCCTCGCAGAAGGAGGTGACGGCTGAACTTGCCCTCTCGCTTCGTACATTGTCTTTTTTTTTTTCGCTCATGTATACTGTGCTACCACGGGGAAGTAGCGCACTTATGTGGGACTCCAACCCACTAAAACTCCACGGTGTCCTCCTACACCACTTATGGTGGGAACACGGGAACCAAAAAACTCATCCGCGAACCCGCCGCGGCTGTCCGTCGCCGGACCCACCTCTGGGGGATACCCCATTCACGGCGCGCATGAACACATAACACGCCGTGACCACTCCGGGAACCAATTAGCACTTGGGCGCCAGACGTCCCGATGAATGGCACCCTTGGTCCCTGTTCCTGACGTCACATCGGGCCACACTCCTCAACCGCGAGCGCGGGGTTCCCCCGCCACGACACTCGCTTACCGACACCTTGAGCGTGCGCACACGTATCGGTCGTCTTACATAAATCAGTATCCAGAAATACAGTTATTATTATATTCTACTATCAAAATCTAGTAGTTTTTATTAAGTCAAGACCTTCAGCAACACACCTGGAGCTTGATACTCAACATATGGTCCTTCGAGTTAAAGACGATCGCCGTCTTTGTGTTACGCACGCGCCTCCTGTGGACTTGGACTGGTCGTCCGTACCGCCTGTTCGTCAACGCCGTAGAGGACACTTAAAGGACAGTCTACCCAGAGGGATATTACTGAGTGAGTCCGTTCCATTATCCTTACTTTCCTGTCTTTTCATCTTTCTTATCCAGGAATTTAAAATAGTGCTTTACGGATCAGACATACTTTGATCTCTTCATATATGGTACTTATTCAGTGAAAGCTTCAATCCATTAAAATCATCGTCAATCTGCATAATAAAGACGCATAATTATTAAAATACATATCTTTGTTCGCTTAAGGTGTCTTCAGACAGCGGGCGCGACGCGGCGGGACCGGGCGGCGACGCGACGCTGAGTAGTTGTAATGTACTAGATAGTATGGACGACTTCACACAGAGCGCTCGGCGCGACGCGCCACGCCGCCGCCGCGCCGAGTCGGAATACAACTCGAGAGGCCGGCGTGCCGCAAGCGGGGCGCGAGCGCAGCGTCGGCAGGACGGCGATAAATTGCAGAAGTATCACAAGTTTTAAATTGATTGACTGCGCCTTACATTTAATAACAGTTTTGTATGTTAGCTGATACGAGTAATGGATAGTGAATGAAAGTGAGCGATCGCCGACATTAGCTGTGATTGACTAAAACATTTTCATTACGAGTACAGTTTCAAACAACTAGCGCACGTGAATCAATTGAATTTGAACTTTATGCCAATGTGATTAGAGTCACACGACGCAAGCTTGTTTATTACAATGACTGTATCCTTTATTTAGTAAGTAAACTCAATTAATTTAAACTGAATAATTTGATACATTTAATCTAAGAAACCCGTTAAATCTTATTGAAAAGTCAAAAAAATTAAAACAGTTCGGTATAAAGCATAGGACCAATTTCCTAACAATTGAAATGATTTGGTTTTCTGTTTTGTCTCTGTAACTTTTAGATCATTCACATGACAAGACAGCGCGGCGCCGCACAGTGGGTTGCAAATCGCGAGATAAGAAAGGTAATTCATAATTACCATGTGATTTCAATTTAGTGAAACGAAATTTTGTGATTTTTAGACTGTCTTGGCTTATAGTATAAAAAAATATTGGTGCCGATTCCCTTATTCACAAACTAAACTAAATTTAAGTTCAGTGCATCTTTTTCTTTCTATTTCATTAAGAAAAAGACAGAAGATAAATTTTAGTTGAGTCCTGTCAAATTAATCAGCGTTTGACGTAAATTGACGTAATTTTAGTAGGCAAGTTTTTAATCACGTCTAAACTTGTATGAAGCGCTGATTAATTTGACAGGACTAAGCTAAAATTTATCTTCTGTCCTTTTCTTAATGAAATAGAAAGAAAAAGATGCACTGAACTTAAATTTAGTTTAGTTTGTGAATAAGGGAATCGGCACCATTGTGAACTTGACTAAGCATACTCATATTTAAAGCATTTAACCATAAAATTAATCATCAACATTATATTTTTTTTTAATTTTGAGGATTTTTAAAAAGCCACAAATGGTGGCGCAATATGAAGTATGTCAAAAAATTAAAAATAAATGGTACTATCTGTGTTTAAGGATATAATGGCGAACCTTATAATTCCAGAGATAGAATAATTTTTCATGTCAGCACCGTACATTTTTTTTTGTTTAAAAAATTATAACTCCTTCATTTTTACACGCAATTGCCCCATACGAAATTTTATAGAATAGTAATGATCAGCAGAATCCATTTCTAGCCAAAAAAAAGACCCTTCAAAATTCGAGTCTCTATGTCTATGAAAGGCGATATGAAGCCCACCGTACGTCGGCGCCGCCCGCCAGCGCGGCGCCGGCACGGTGGTGCTTTTGTCGGCTCCACGTGCAGGCGGTATCTTTGATATTGTGTTAGTCCTCTAGTTAGTTCCTGTCCGACTGAGTTCGTGAGCGAAAGTGGTACGTGGAACTGATTGATAGATATTGGGTCGCATTTAACACTTTAGTTTAAAATTGTGTCTTGTTGTTATTATTACGTTTTTAGTGTTTTGTTTTTATTGATTTTGTTGTGATAAACAATGCCTGAATACGTGTACAGTGGTCGTGAAAACGGTAGCATGTTGATGTGTTTAGAAGCCCGTGGCAAAGCTATTCCTTTTGCTTTGTGGATTTACCGAGACAGATTTTCAAACCTCCGGCATCCTTCTGAATCTCGCATGAAAGGCATGGAGTACAGTTTGACAAATTAAGCCAAACCTCATAAGATCGCAAAAGATTTAGAAAGGTACGTAAAATGCCTCAGTCAATTTCAAAGTTTAACGACTACTAATACGATTAAAATTCATAATTTTGTAAAGCGCTTGAGGCTAAGTTACAACAGCCGCACGGGTCGATGATATGCTGACCTGTGATATTAGTTAGATACTTCATTAAAAAATAAGAGCAAGAGCGTTTCCACGTCTGAATCGCTCAACATTTTTTCAATGAATGAATCGCGGCGCGGCGCCGCTCAGTGGATAGTCCCCATACGAGAGGTCGGACATAGAATCAAAAATTGAAAAAGTATCTAATTAAAAAAAAAAAACAAAATATACAGTTGCATTTCTCTATTAAAAAACAACAAAAATTGTTGTACGCTTTTTTTATTTGACCAGCACTTTAGGCGCTATTCGATGAAAACTTTTATTTTTGTATGGAAACGAACACAAAAATGTATGTATCTCATGATTCCCTCTTTGTTCGACTTGTGGATTTCACTACTGTAATTTACCCATTTTATGCCACATTTTCTTCAAGGACACATGGTGCCCCCAGAGTGCCCCTACCGAGATATTTTGCCTATAGTAACTATCTTTGTATGTGTATTACTGATGGAATGGAGGTACATTAAGTATACTTATTACTGAGAATTAGTCATCACTAAGTAGTTCCTTAAATAACAGGTGCATTTTTGAGGACTTTAATGAATTTTATTTATCAGAATCTGACCTGCAGGTCATGACATTCGTAACCACCTCATTAAACAAAGTGTTTTTTAAGAACGCTTTTGTTGCAACATAACAAAAGCGTTAATGAGTCATTAAGTAACGACTACCAGTACTTGCTTAATCTAATTAGTTATTGTAATTACTATGTTCACAGCCCTTAAGCTCTGCAGTGTGATTGGCTCATGTCATAATTAGCTTATCAAATTCATTGCTAGTTATAGTTATTTTTGTGTGTTTTGCACATGTGTATTGTTCTTTAATAGAGAAATGCAACGGTATATTTTTTTTTATTTTTTAATTAAATACTTTTTCAATTTTTGATTCTATGTCCGACCTCTTGTATGGGGACGATCCACTGTGCGCCGGCGGGACGGGACGTGATCGCGCCCGCAGTGTGAAGGCTCCCGCAGCGCCGGCGTCGCGCCGGCGCCCCGCCACGTCGCGTCACGTCACGCCCCGCTCGCTGTGTGAAGACACCTTTACTGCACGCTGACCGCACGTGTTTGCTTAGCGCGTAAACAACCTCATTAGTGTTTTTTTCGATATTGTACTCATTGCACCGGATAGCACTCAGGCTCATTAGCAATAGGTATCAGCTGATTTAACCGTAAGCTTGGCCAGCTGTTTACGCATTATTTTATAACGTAACTTACTTTTTACTGGTTTCTTTGTCTTTGCCTGCATTACAAACGTTTTGCTTTCCCTTAACGGCTACCTACCTACCTTCTCATTATGTCGGATGTAAAATTAAGGGAGCTTATAAAGAAGCGTGGTGGCTACAAAGCAAAACTTACGCATTTTAGCAACTTTTTAAGATTATTACCTAGCACAGGAAATGATTTAGATAACTTCCAATCGGCGGAATTAAAAAAACCGTCTTAGCTTAATGGAAATATTATATAAGGAATTCGATGTGTTACACACAGAGTTGGAGCTGTTGTCGGAGGATGCGGACAACATGTACAACGAGAGGGAGCAGTTCGAGACGCAGTACCACGCACTGGTGGCCCGTGCGATGGCAAGCTTCGCCACCACGCGCGCCTCCTCGCCCGCGCTCGTGTCTGCCAACTCCATCGATGATCTCCCGCACCACGGCTCTGGCTGCAGGCACGACTTCGTTCGGCTGCCTAAGATAGACTTGCCTCACTTCGACGGGGACTATCAGCACTGGCTTGAATTCCGAGATACATATCTTTCTCTTATTCATAACAATGACAGCATACAGAACATCAATAAATTTCACTACCTACGTGCTGCTTTAACCAGTAGCGCGTCATTAGTGATTAAAAGCATAGATTTCAAAGCTGATAACTATAGTACAGCTTGGCAGTTATTGTCTGAAAGGTACAACAATGAAAGACTACTTGTTAATAATCACGTGCAGGCCTTATTTAATCTAGAACAAATTCAACATGAATCTTTTAAATCGTTACGTAACATGATTGACGTCACAAATAAAAACCTTCGTGCCTTGTCAACTTTAGGGCAGCCTACTGAACAAGGGGGTCTAGGGGAAACCCTAATAATACACATGATGTCAGAAAAACTTGACAAGGTGACACGAAGGGAGTGGGAGGAATATAAAAATAATTTAGTGGCTTTTCCAAATTTAAAAGATTACATAAAAATTTTAACAAACAGAGCAGATTTACTTGAATCATTAAATTATAATAAAAACACTACAACATCAAAAAATACAAACGAAAACAACAAAACTAAAAACTTTTACACAACAACTAAAACTAAAAATAATAACAATTCAGACAACGTTAAATGTCCTATGTGTTCTCAGAATCACTTTTTACTCAGTTGTCAGCCTTTCAGAAATCTTGACGTAGAAGCACGCAATAAAAAAGCTTTAGAAAGCAATGTTTGCATGAACTGCCTTCGCCCTGGTCATTCAGAAAAGCGTTGCAGTCTTTCGCATTGCAAATATTGTAAGATCAAACACAATACCCTCTTACATAGGGAATCATCAGAAAAACAGACAGGGGAAAACGTTGTTTTATCAACAAACGTAGTATTACCCTGTGCAGAAACGACTCAATCTAATCAGGTTCACATTTTGCTATCCACAGCCTTGGCAAAGGTGAAAGACGTCAACGGAGATCTTCATACTGCCAGACTACTGTTGGACAGCGGCAGCACCGCCAACTTCATCACCCAACAGCTCTGTGGGAAGCTCGGCCTGGTAAAATCCAGCACTAGCTCCACGGTCTCAGGTATTAACGGTCAAATTTCCACTACCTCAGAATGCTGCAGTCTTCATTTGCAGTCTTGTAACGGTGGCTATCAGGCTAAAGTAAGCTGTTTCGTTTTACCAAAGATCACACAGTCACTGCCTGGCTCTTACATAGATAAACAGTATATTACTATCCCGCCAGGTATTCAATTAGCAGATCCATCATTTAATGTACCTACTGCTATCGATATTCTAGTAGGTGCTGAGGTATTTTGGGACGTCTTAGGGTCCGATACTATTAATTTAGGCAATAATCAGCCTAGATTACAGTCATCCAAACTAGGTTGGCTTATTTCGGGCCGCATCAGTCGGTCACGTCTTCGTAAACAACCTTCTGTTTGTAACTTTCTTTCACATGAGGAGTCAGATCAGCTGACTCGCTTTTGGGAACTTGATACGGTGTCGTCTTCAAACTGTTTCTCTTCAGAAGAACAGGTTTGTGAAAAACTTTTTCAAGAAACCACACGTCGGGATACGCATGGCCAATTCGTTGTCACCATACCATTGAAGGACTCGCTCGATTGCTTAGGTGATTCTTACGCGATGGCGAAGCGTCGTTTCCTCTCCCTAGAGCGTAAATTTGAGCGGGACTCCACATTTAAAAACAGATATATGCAATTCATGCAAGAATATATTGACCTTCATCACATGACAGAATATTCAAAACCAAATAACTCAGAAATTAATTATTTTATGCCTCATCATGGTGTTGTGCGCGAGTCAAGTTCAACCACAAAACTTCGCGTAGTATACGACGCTTCGGCCTCCAGCACCTCGGGCAAGTATTTCAATGACATACAGATGATAGGTCCAACCGTACAGGATGATCTGCTATCCATACTAATGAGATACAGACAACACAAGTTTGTTGTAACGGGTGACATTGAAAAAATGTATCGAGCTATTTTAGTTGAGCCATCTCAGCGTCCGTTACAACAAATTGTTTTCAGATTCAATTCCTCAGACCCTTTAAAAACGTATGCACTGAATACAGTGACATATGGTACAGCTTCAGCCCCGTATTTGGCCACCAAAAGCCTAGTTTCGCTTGCAGATCAATGTTCAGACCCACAGGTTAGTCAGTCCATCAGACGTGATTTTTATGTAGATGACTATGTGAGTGGCGGTGATTCGATTGACGCAGTCATTAATTTATGTCAAGGAGTAGTGAATACTCTCGAGTCCGCCAAATTTCACCTCAGAAAATGGCAATCAAATAGTCCGAAGATATTAGAGTCAGTCACTAATTTAAAAACAGACAATCAAGATAAAAAACTAAACTTTAATGACACTCCTAGCAAAACACTGGGGCTATACTGGGACTGTAAGACAGACAGATTATTCTTTTCAATAGATTTAAAAAAGCCTTCAAAAATTACAAAGCGCAATATTTTATCTTTAATTAGTCAGGTGTTTGATCCTATCGGCCTCGTTGGGCCATGCATTGTTCAGGCTAAACTTATGTTACAGCAGCTGTGGATTCTTAAATGTAACTGGGATGATGAAGTACCAACAGAAATAAAATCCCAATTCCTTGAGTTCGTACAGTCACTTCCAGCTCTTAACTCCGTTCAAATTCCACGTTGGATATCTTGTAGCAATGCTTCTTTAACAGAGCTACACACTTTCACAGACGCTTCTGAACGCGCCTATGGCGCGTGTATTTATGTAAGAACGGTAGCAGTCGATGGAACAGTTTGCGTTCGCCTTTTAGCTTCCAAAAACAAGGTCGCCCCTATAAAGCCCACAACCATACCAAGGTTGGAGTTGTGTGGTGCTTTACTGGGTACAAGACTTTTTCTGAAGGTACGTAAATCACTCACTCTAGAGTTTGAACACTGTTACTTTTGGTGTGACTCAACGATCGTGCTTGCATGGCTGTCTACATTGCCCAGTCGGCTAGATCAATTCGTCCGCAACAGAGTGAGTGAAATCCAAGAAGCTACGACCGGCCAGACGTGGAGCTATGTGCCTTCTAAGAGCAACCCCGCTGATCTCACATCTCGGGGGGTGAAGGCTGATTGCATCAGCTCGTCCACTCTCTGGTGGTCGGGTCCAGATTTTATTAATAATAAGGATATACAATTCCCTACCTCACCTAATACACAAATTCACACTTTACCAGAAACGTCTTTATACACAACTGCTGATACACTTACACAAAGTAATAACAATATCATTTCAGATTTAATTCATACAAAGTCATCATTTACAGAACTCATAAGAATCATAGCTTATATACAAAGATTTATACATAATTGTCAAAACCAGAATAACAGAAAATCATCTCACTTATCAGTTCAAGAATTACAATTATCACAGAATATTATATTACAGATTTCTCAACAGGGAATGTTTCCCGAGGAATATTCACGTCTTAAAACGAATCAGGCCTTAAATAAAAAGAATCGATTAATAAGCCTTTCTCCTTTCATTGATTCAGACAACTTAATACGCGTAGGTGGACGTCTTAACAATTCTAACTACAGCTACGATGTTAAGCATCCTATTCTTTTATGCAGCAAACATCACATAACAAAAATTATCTTCGAAAGAGAGCACAAAACACTCTTTCACGCAGGGCCACAATTACTTTTAGCACACATTAGACTCACCTACTGGCCTTTAGCAGGCAGAAACCTAGCTAAGCACGTAGTGCGTAACTGCGTTCGCTGCACTCGCTTCAAAGCTCAGCCTATTCAGGTCATCATGGGCAACCTACCAAGCGACAGGACTCATCTAGAGTACCCTTTTTGAATACAGGGCTTGATTATGCCGGGCCAGTGCTGATAGCCGACCGTAAAGGTAGAGGATGTAAGCTAAGTAAATCATACATTTGTGTTTTTGTGTGCTTCGCAGTCAGAGCCGTTCATCTGGAGCTGGTATCCGATCTAACCAAGGAAGCTTTCCTTGCGGCCTTCAGTCGATTTATTAGTCGTCGGGGCAAACCTCAACGCGTGTACTCCGACAACGGCACTACATTTGTGGGAGCTTTCAATGAGCTATCACGCTTCTTAAAGGTTTCATCCAGTAATATAGAGTCAGATCTTGCAGCCAAAGACATCGAATTTAAATTCATACCCGCCTACAGCCCACATTTTGGTGGGATTTGGGAAAGTGCAGTAAAGTCCACCAAACATTTATTGCGTAGAGTCATGAGCCTCACTCATTTAACATATGAGGAGCTCTCAACCTGTCTCATTCAGATAGAGGCTATTTTAAATTCCAGACCCTTAACTCCTTTATCCACTGATCCATCAGATCTTACATATCTTTCTCCTTCACACTTCCTCATCGGACGATCACTCACGTCAGTCCCTCGTCCTCAAATACGCAACCTACGTTTTGGCCGCTACGTCGTCGGCTTTGGGAGGAAAAGCCCTGACGAGCGGCCCCTCCTCGGGTTCCTCTTAGCTTCACCGTGGGTGTCCAAACCACGGCTACTGAGCCCCCCCGCCTCGTCAATGCGGGAACCCACTGGGGGGTTCTTACATTGCCTGGACCAGGGTCACGCGAGATATTGCCGCCGCCGATCGCCTCCACGAGGACACGGCGCGGCGGCGGTGCTCTGCCCAGGTAGGGCACATTTCCACCGTATGCTCCACCGTGTCCTCCAGGCGATCCACATAATGATAACACCCGGGCGTTTCCTCCCGTCCTCTCCCGAATAGGAACCTAGTGAAGCGCGTCAGGCATGTTTGCAGATAATAATATTGATGGTTTTGCCGCCACTATTAGAATATAATAGATGTACATCCCTGATGACTCGTGTTCGCGGCAGCACCAACAGTATTCTCAGTGTATTCGCAGGTTGGTGGGATTCCCCGATGCTGCGGAGATGGATGCGGCTCCATGCTGAATTTTAATTGTAATTGTATATTTGTATCTGTGTGTAACCTACTGACATTTGACGTTAAGAAAAATTGTTACTAACCCTATGGACTCCGGTCTGAAATAAAAATGTTCTATTCTATTCTAAGGCGGAATATGAGGACGCCGTGGCGCCTCTCCAGCCACTCCTCAAAGATTGGAAGTGGTGGACGTCATACGTCCGTTGTTAGGTTGAGACTCAGACACAGAAGTAGGGTAAAACTGGGGGACCTGAATCAGGAAGACCCAGGTCAGAGAAAACTTCTGCCAAGCATTTGGTAGTATACCATTTGGCGTTGATGCTTCTTTGGTTCGTAAAGGGATTGACACCAAATAGCCAGTCAAATTGAAAAAGCCCGCGATCAAAATCTTCCCCCCGCTTCTAGATCGCTTCACTTTGGTAGGCGTTGATTCGTTTTGAAAACACCTAAACCGTCGACTGGCGCTTCGTTTCTGTATCGTATTGATAAATCCAGAACTAATCACCTGTAATAATGTCGTAAATACGCCGAGACGAGCCGAGCCGAACAAAGATCACTCAAAGCGCCGACTCATAATTTTAAGGTTTATTATTTTTTGCTTTTCAGTTTTTTCGGCGGTTAAATTTTTTGGTAAAAAGTTTTTGTACAAAAACTGCCATTTCCAAAATATATAAAGACGGAAAAGTTAGAACTTTCAATGACTTCAACAGTGGTTTACAACTATCTCTAGGTTTAATATGACACATTGCTCTCACACAACGTTCGCTTCGCAATCATGATGACTTCAGCAACCTTCCATGACTCACAATGACTCAGGTACGTGTTTTAATATAAATGTAGCATTGATAAGCTTCGTCAGCTTTACTATGGCTTTGCGCTGGAGGTGTTTTAGAATTTCACCTGTGATGAGGTCGTAACCCGGAGACTTTTTCGAGCTAATGTTATTTTGAATTTCTCTCATTACTTCGTTAGGAGTCACAAGCTTAATTCTTTTAATTTGTGCTAAATTTTCACTCTCAATTATTTCTATCGAGCTTTCATTGGGTTGAAAAGTCTCTTCCAAGTGTTGAGCAAACCTTAACGCTTTTTGGTCATTGCTTATGGCCCATTTTCCGTGGCTATCTCTGATGGGTGGTATTTGCATAATCGGCCTTTTAAGATTTCTTGTCGCTTTCCATATGGAGTAATCCGTTGATTTGTCATTGGTTAGCTGCAGAAGGTTGGTATTCAGAGATTCATCCTCAAATTGTAGAATTTTCCTCTTTAATCGTTTAGTTAGGTTATTTAGTGATGTTTTATTTGTCTTATCTCCTTGTTTGCTGCCACTGTTTCCTTTATTTCTTTTTCTCAGACAGTAAATCCACAATTTCTCTAGGATAGATAAATCCCTTATTTTTACGTTTTAATTGCGGTGTGTTGTTCCACGCACATTGTTGGATGTTAACAATAAATTTGTTCACTTCCGAGTCAAGCTGATCTTGCTTTTTTATCGGAGTTTTAAGGTCGATAATATTATCTAGATCAAGGGCAAAACTTTCCCAATCTGTGAATTTATAAACCAGCGTTAAATGGCTTTCTTTGAGTAAGATTTTTTGACTAAACATTAGTATAATTGAAGAGTGGTCCGAGTTCATATGAAAACCTTCCTCCAGACTGACGTAATTGGTGGCATATGAAAAAATCTATAAGATCCGGTATTTTCTGGTGGTCAGTGGGCCAGTACGTTTGTTTACCTGTGCTCATGACTTCGGAATGTGTATCTTTACCTTCCCTTAGTTGTAGTAAGTCTTGATCCCCAATGCGTATGTTTAGCATTAAAATCGCCGCCTAGGATAAATCTCTGGCGTAATAGTTCAAAGAGATGTAAATGTCGGGACGTCAGCATTATCGGCACCGTCGTCAGACATTATGTGGGCGGATATTAGGGTGATCGAGCAAAGAATAACACTTAATGCACAATAATCACTTTTAATAATTACCAAACACAATAAGCACAATAATGAGTTAAAGCCAAACGAAACGTAGGACAGTTCCTAGACTGGAGGTTGTGTTCTCTAGAACGGTCGGAAGGCAAGTGGCTTTCTTCCTGGCGCCCCTCCACTAGCTAGGCTCCGTCGTAGCACGAAGCTAGCCGAGTGTCAGTGCTGCCACCACTCGGTCATGTGCCGCGCTTCGTTTAGCGACCGTACTAATGACCGTCTCCGACATAAATATCTCTCTTTTCTTATCATATGCCGTGGAGGACAGTATACGGCTGTAATGGACACGTGACAATATTTGGTTTTAACTAAAACTGCTACGGATTGAATGTCTTGTTCTTCATATTTACACTGCACGTAGTGACTAATGTTGTATTTGATTATAACCGCGCTAACTCCCCTGGCAGAGTTGTCAGGGTGGAGAGAATTATATACCATGTATCCTCTAAATTTGACAAAAGATTGCTTAGTGAAGTGCGTTTCAGAGACCAAACACACGTCTATATTTTCTGTGTCTAGGACTGCCTGCAACTCATTTTAATGTTTGAGGAGCCCATTAGAGTTCCACACCATTATTTTAAGGGTGTTATTCATTTTTTATTATTTAAAACAGCTGTTTTAGTGCCGGATTCTAATTTTTCTAATCTCTTGTCAAATGAGGTAATACACTTTAAGATCTGATTGATCTTATCCTCTAGATTCAGAGGCTGTGATCTTTATTTTACAGCTTGCGCATATGAACCAGTGTTGGTTACTGGCATGGGTTTTGCAGTTGACTGGACACTTGCTTTCTGTGCCTGTTTGTCAAGATCTCGTAAGGGAAGAGATTGTTGGGTAGTTGGTACTACAAGTTTCGTTTTAATATTTTTATTTTTTTATCATTTGCATCTGTTTCGCTACTTCACATCCTCTATAGTTGGCAGGGTGAGGTAGGCCACAGTGAACACATTTTAGCTTCTCTTGTGGAGATTTGGTACAGTTGGCAGTAAGATGCTTGCCAGTGCATTTTACACACCTTGGCTCTTTTCTGCAGTACTTATGAGTATGCCCATATGCCTGGTATCTCTTGCATTGGGGAATGAGGTTGGGATTTTTAAGTGGATGTATTTCAATTTTACACCCTAAAATGTACTTTATGCCATAGATTTTGTTGACATCTTCGTCATTATTAAATGATAAGGCGAACATGTTAAGTGGTTCTTTATTCTTCCAGCTCAATTTGTTGTCTACTTTTTCTATTTTCAGTCCTTGTGTTGTTAGATCGTCTTTGATTCGGTCAGGTTGGCAAGAAGAATGTATAGTCTTTTCGCCATAAGATAAGTTCCCTGACAGTTCATTTTTAGGGTTCCGTTGCCAAATGGCAAAAAACGGAACCCTTATAGATTCGCCATGTCTGTCTGTCTGTCTGTCTGTCTGTCTGTCTGTCCGAGTATGTCACAGCCACTTTTCTCCGAAACTATAAGAGCTGTGCTATTGAAACTTGGTAAGTGGATGTATTCAGTGAACCGCATTAAGATTTTCACACAAAAATAGAAAAAAAGCAATAATATTTGGGGTTCCCCATACATAGAATTGAAACTCAAAAATTTTTTTTTCATCAAACCCATACGTGTGGGGTATCTATGGATAGGTCTTTAAAAATGATATTGAGGTTTCTAATATCATTTTTTTTTAAAACAATAATATTTGGGGTTCCCCATACATAGAACTGAAACACAAAAAAAAATTTTAATCAAACCCTTACGTGTGGGGTATCTATGGATAGGTCTTTAAAAATGAAATTGAGGTATCTAATATCATTTTTTTCTAAACTGAATAGTTTGCGCGAGAGACACTTCCAAAGTGGTAAAATGTGTGTCCCCCCCCCCCGTAACTTCTAAAATAAGGGAATGATAAAACTAAAAAAAATATATGATGTACATTACCATGAAAACTACCAACGAAAATTAGTTTGAACGAGATCTAGTAAGTAGTTTTTTTTTAATACGTCATAAATCGTAAACCACAATTTACCTTTCATTCAGTCAACTCAAATATAAAAAATTTAAAAAAAACATTTAATTTCATAAACGATGATGACGAATGATGATGATGATGACCTGCAGGTTTGTACGGAACCCTCGGTGCGCGAGTCCGACTCGCACTTGGCCGGTTTTTTTTCCGTGGCACGCATACGACTTTAACGAATAAAAAATAAACTGACAAAAAAATTAAAAAAGAAATGATAAAAAAAAATTTGCCTTTCGTAAATTACTGGGTAAATTATTGTAGTTATAATTAGCTGTTAATAAATTAAGTAAATAAAATAAAAAAGTATAAATCTTAAAAATGTCTAATGCGTTGAACGGAACGTCGGCCAATAGAGGTTGCCACTACTCAATACACTAAAAAAAAAAAAAAATATGAATCGGAGCGGCCATTTTGTAATCGCGATCGCGTCGCGTCAGTACGAGTGCGTTATGTCAGGTTTTTGCTCTGGTCCCGTGATGTTATGTAGCCTATGTCTTATTCTGATGTATAAGCTATATTACTGTAAAGTTTCAGCAAAATCCGTACAGTACTTTATGCGTGAAAGAGTAAGAAACATCCACACACACACACACATACTAACTTTCACATTTATAATTTTGCTACCCTGAGGTAGCGGTTGATAAGTTCAGATGGGAGTAGCAGAAATGAAAGAGTTCACCAGTTAGGTAAAACTTGATGTCTATATTGGTTTATCAAAACGTCACAAAATACATTGTTTACTAACACAACATTCCTACACAAAAACTTGGAGACGACTGGCTAGCGGGGGAACGCGCTCTGAATCGCAGGCGTCGTCTCTGATTACATTGTGTCACTACAGTATTCCCCCCTTAAATTTGGGCAAATAATTTTTTTACACTAATTATCAGAAAAAAATAATCGTTAAATTAAACATCACACTGTATGTTAATAATGCAGAGCTAAACCGAATACATTTGTTTGCAAGTCAGCGTACTGTGCTGACGATAAGCTAGGTGTTTGATTACAGAAGTGTTGAACAATGTTATGATTAACCAACTTGTAAATAAAAGTATGGGCATTATTGTTACATTTTAACCATCATATTCTACCTTTATTTTAATTCACTAAACTAACACATTTACATTCGTATAGATGGAGACTGGTTACAATTACATACAAAGATTTAATAACTATTAATAGGAATGCTGAGCTGGCTGCGTTGGGATCTGTCGAGCCGCTGCCGGCTGTGACTGACCCTTTTCTAAAGATGACACAATATCTTTCACTAAAACTTTCTTAGCTCGGCGTCCACAATGTTTGCACCCGAAGAACAAAAATATCGCAATCACTGCCACAACAATTATTATAGTAAAAACGCTATACATTTCCAATTTCCTTTCCAATGTTGTGGTATTGCTTGCGTCATTGGCTCCATTTTGGGCAATAATTACTTCAGAGTTCTTACTCTCTGCTTTACCCATTTTTATTTTACAATATAAAGTAATAGTTAAAACTGTTTATTAACAACTCTATGTGTGTGTCCACCTATGGAAATGATATTACAATACACGTTAAACTTATGTATCTATCATATTAATACCTTATTTAACCTATTTTCAGAAAAATGTCGTTGTGTCAAAATGTACAGTTGATCAGTTTGCACAATATTTTTGTCAAAACAAGATTTTTCTGAAGTTTAATTACTTACGCTACCCTATTACTAATACAAGTAGCATACGTTACGTGCGATGCATATGTCGTAGGATAATTTGATACTTCGAATCTTCGCGAAAATCCTAGGGGTTTTGCGAAAACGCGGATAATTAGATATAGGCAAAAAATTATCAAATCTTACTGGACAAAGTCAGGATTTTTGCGAAAATACTCGTTACTATAGTAAGATTTGATGTGCTCAACACTGATTGGCTACAATTTTGCTGGCTGACTTCTAATTGGTTCCTAGTTTGCCGATGATTAACTTCAAGTATTGTATCATAGAGTCACGCGCTGACCGACCAATCAGCGTTCTTATTTCATAACAGCCAGCGTTTCGTTTCGCAATATTGCTATAATAACGAGTATTTTCGCAAAAATCCTGACTTTGTCCAGTAAGATTTGATAATTTTTCGCCTATGTCTAATTATCCGCGTTTTCGCAAAACCCCTAGGATTTTCGCGAAGATTCGAAGTATCAAATTATCCTACGACACATACACATCATAATATCTAGCCTACTTACATCGGTAGTAATTCACGCGAAAACAACAAAACTACTGTCGCGAACACAATACTTTACTCATGTTTATGCTATTTAAACGTTACATTTTAGAACTTGGTTTATCATCTATATTAGATAGTATGCCGTAAAAAAAAAGTAATGTGAGTGGGTACTCCAACTAAACTATTTATTCTATTAAGTTATAGGTCATCGAAAAATCGTGTCTTTTTAATGACTCGGCCGTAACGCGAAACTAACGGCGCAGGCACCGGGTTACCGCTGTCTGCGACGTTACTCTTTTTCGATGACATATGACTGTTATTCTGACTGTCGTCAGTTACATTTTGTTCCTTATCAGCTTCTTCTGTATGTAACACAAAAGCTGGTTTCAATCTATCAATAGAAATACACGCTTGTCTGTTGATTAATTCTATAACATAATACTTGTCAGCCCTGCTTATGACGCGGTATGGGCCATCATAAAGGGGTTGCAAGGGTTTACGCACTGTATCGTTGCGCACAAAAACATATTTGCAAACCTTTAATTCTGGATGTACGAAGGTATTCCGTATCGCACCATGCCGTGAAGATGATCGGAACTTACTAATCGTCTCTCGTAGTCTTCCTACGTATGTGTCGATATCAATATTTTTATCATGACCAGTATCGTAAAAATCTCCTGGTAATCTGATATTCCGACCGTAAATTAATTCTGATGCACTATAACCTGTATCACCTCTGATAGCGACTCGTAATCCTAACAAAACTGTTTGCAAATCGTTAACCCATGAGTCTGTACTCATTGTAGCCATTAACGCTGCCTTAAGTGATCTATGCCACCTTTCAACAATACCATTGCTTTGCGGGTGGAATGCAGTAATTCGAATTTTATCTATACCCAATATTTTCATTAATTGATGAAACAAATTGCTTTCGAATTGCCTACCCTGGTCACTAGTAAGTTAAGAGACACAAAAAAGATACACTTTTAGACACAACAAAAACAAAATAAACAAACCTCAATCCCGAATCAAAATGCACTCAACCAGCCCTTTAATTATGTCCATTAAAATTTACAACAAATTACCAAATAATATTAGAGAAGAAAACAAAACAAATATATTTATTAATAAATTGAAAAGATTTTTTGAATCCAAGGCATACTACACCGTAAAGGAGTTTCTAGATGATAAATCTATTGAAAAATAAAATACTCTTTCTGATACAAAACATTATAAAATAAAATAAATATTAATAAAATATATAGGTATATAAAATATTAAATTAAATATTGAATACAGATAATCAAGTAAAGAATATAAAAATATGAATACTTAAATAATTTTCATAATTTATTAAAATAAATGTATATGGTATATATACTTATAATAATTAATCTAGTTGAGTTCATAATAAAAGCAAAAACTTGTAAGAATTTAATAGTAATAATGTAATCTCGTGCAAATATATATAATAACAACTGATATGCACAAACATAATAATAATATGTATAATACAATATAATTATATGTATGTAAGCGGGCACGCCCTTTATGCCTGGAGGCTTTAGTAAGGTTTTAATCTCTGTTTACGATTTTGTTTCATTATTTATCTCAGCTTGAGTTTAGTTTTCAATGTTTTGTTGGTATAATGGCGTGTGCTAGCTGACATATGGCGAATAATGTATGTTTTGTTTTATTATATTAATAACTTATACAATATTGTATAGAATCAAGTTCTTCTAACTTAACAGACAGCTGTGCTGCTGGGGAGTTTGTTCAGTCACTTCTTCTTCCCAGCTAAAGTACTAGGAAGTGTCGAAGGGCGGGCGTTTTGGGGGGACTGTCTTATGTTACTTTAACGTTCAAAAAGTGCTGACTCTCAGCCTAGTTTGAATAAATGACTTTTGATTTGATTTGATTTGACTGATCAAAATTACGCATCTATAGATAAAACAAAATAACGTGAGCACAAAAAGCTAAGTACTTACTTTACAACTTCCATCATTGTTTTTGTTTCTTTGAATATGATCTCTTTATTGCCCTCCGTATATTTTTTTGCTGCCATTTTTATTATAATGTCAATCACGCGAGCGGAACAAAATGACACAGGTCCATCTAGCAGCGCGCCTCAGCGGTCACTGTCGCTTTGCGTTGAAATGAAAGAGAGCGAAAAGACGCCGCGATGGCGCGATGTTTCATTCGACTTTTTCGAGTTATTTATCATTGAATATATTAATCCCTATAAATATCTTATCTTATTTTTCGATAAATAAAAACAATAGCTCCCTTTAATATTATGTATTACACCACTGATATTAATGTTATCAAGATTTGTTCATATATAATACCGTTACATTTGCTTGAAATTCAATTTTAATGGTGACTTTATGATTTTTTTCTATCGAGAAAATTTACCGAAAACGTGTTTTGAACACAATTGGTCCACCTATAAATATGATCAAGATTAACATTGTTTTTTTTTTTTTGCTGCTTTAAAATTTATACATTTGGTTAAAAAACTGTTTTCTGAAGCCTATTTTGACTAGGTACAGCGCCTTAAAAACTGGCCAAGTGCCAGTCGGACTCGCGCACCGAGGGTTCCGTACAAACCTGGCGGAATTCACGGTTTATGCATAATTTATGTTTATGAAATTAAATGTTTTTTTTTTTTTTTTTATATCTGAGTTGACTGAACGAAAGGTAAATTGTGGTTTACGATTTATGACGTATTAAAAAAAACTACTTTTCGTTGGAAGTTTACATGGTAATGTACATCATATTTTTTTTTAGTTTTATCATTCCCTTATTTTAGAAGTTACGGGGGGGGGGGGGGGGGGGGACACATTTTACCACTTTGGAATTGTCTCTCGCGCAAACTATTCAGTTTAGAAAAAAATGATATTAGAAATCTCAATATCATTTTTTGAAGACCTATCCATAGATACCCCACACTTATGGGTTTGATGAAAAAAAATTTTTGAGTTTCAGTTCTATGTATGGGGAACCCTAAATATTATTGTTTTTTTTTTCTATTTTTGTGTAAAAATCTTAATGCGGTTTACAGAATACATCTACTTACCAAGTTTCAACAGCATAGCTCTTATAGTTTCGGAAAAAAATGGCTGTGACATACTCGGACAGACAGACAGACAGACATGACGAATCTATAAGGGTTCCGTTTTTTGCCATTTGGCAACGGAACCCTAAAAAGCACCCCACGCTTCTTTTTCATTATTTTGTACTTTTTAGTTTGGTTTTCAATGGAAGCGTGTTTTTTTTAGTTTTTTTAACTATTATTGGAACGAAATTCCTTATCGCCCGTTGTGACAGGAGGCTAGACGGAAAAAAATCTTACGAAAAGTTGTCACGACATGCTTTAACCGACTTCAAAAAAAGGACGAGGTTTCTCAATTCGACCGTATATACCGGATGACATTTTTTACCGTCTCGACCTTCATAGGGTGTGTTGTGTAACTAGAATAGAAGGCCTTCAGATTCATCGCAGGTGACTAAAGGAGCGCGGGACGCGGTTGGAAAGGGATGCATGTGCGGCTCGTGCGCCTGCGAAAGATCAATGAGGCCGCCTATCGGCCGGCTTCAAAGGGTAGGACTGCGCGAAGAAATCATTGATACATGCCGCGCATTGAGTAGGGTGCGTATGATTTGAGTTTCGATAAATTTTAATTGTTTTTTTTTGTTCTTTTTTTCAAAATTTCTGTTTTTGTTGTTCGAGTATCAAAATGTTACTTTAAACGTGTAGTATTTATTGCTAGATCAATTTCATTACATCTTATTCAAAAATAAAATAATAAAAGGAGACGGATACGCTTTCATACAATCTTGGGCCTGGATGTAAAAAGATGAAATTGGTGTCTATTGATAGGTACTATATTATTAAACAATTACTGAACATTTTGCAGGTTTTGGCAATCTGAGAACCGAGTTAAATAAGATTTAGGAAAAGTGAGGTTACGTAACAATCTACACTTAACAGCTGATTTTTGAAGTGCGATTCTCATTCTTTAAAATACAGTTATTATTATTATTTTATTTATTAAGAGGTAAGTATAATTAAAAAAAAAAGAAATAAAAAAAAAAAAAAAGAAATAAGAATGATGATGAGAATATTATTATAATTCATCATCATCACCATCATCATTTCAGCCGAAAGACGTTCACTGCTGGTCATAAATAAGTCTTCCCCGATTCGGGGGGGTTTGCCATAACCGCAACGCTTAGCAGGCGGGTTGGCGATCGCAGTGTGGTCGCAAAATGCATAGAGAACGCTGTTGTCAATTCTAAGTCCCTTAGTCGCCTCTTACGACATCCACAGGAAGAAATAGGGTGGTGCTGTTCTTTACTATTCTCTCTATTCTTAATCATTATATAAGTATTTGTAGAAGGGCTGGTGGCTAAGCAATAACAGCCGCACGGGTTAACCGATCAGGTTAAGCAACGCTTGCCGCGGTTGGTCCGTGGATGGGTGACCATCTTTACATACCAAGACCCTTCCGTGCCTCGGAAAGCATGTTAAGCCGTTGGTCCCAGCTATCTTTCGTAGATCTTAGACAGTCGTTACGGGTCATCAGATGCCCAGTCTGACAACCAGTCTTACCAAGGGATATCATATTACCCAGTAACTGGATTGTGGAACTCAGATAGGCAGGCACTCCGTGTAAAATACTGGTACCCAGCTGCATCCGGTTAGACAGGACGCCGACCTCAATATAATTGGGGAAAGGCTAAGGAGATGATAATTTATATAGGTATTTCTAAAGTGAGGGAGAGAAAATAAAAATGTTCTTTAGTAATATTTTTTATTTATCTTCAATTATGATTAAATTGTCATCTAGAAACTGTGCAGGTGGTACTATATCGACGCTAGGAAGGCAAATTGTATTAACGACCATTGCATAAATTGTTCATAAATTGATTTGAAGTTCTACTTTTCACAAAAAAAAATCATAGTAAATTAACTACTGGAGTATTCTTGATGAAACTCAGAATAGTTATTATTTAATTATTATTTAATATGTACATTATTAAATTCCTAAGTCAAAAAAAATGTACATAAGTTTTTTGATATATTTTTAGGAGATAATACAAGGTGTGAATAATCTTGGTTAGGTAAAATTGACTTAAGTCACAATTTCAACATTAGAGGTCCTGTAAAAAATGTTTTAACGATCGAATAGCTGCATAAAACCTACAACTAAAGTATCTTACGTTCTATTTGGTAAACTTTAATATTCCAATAAAATGTTTTATCAAACCGAGCATATTCAACCGATGAAAACCAAAAAATCTAATCTCACTCATTAAACTTAGTTCCATCTAGGACCAAGGTATTATATCCCAATATTATTATATTTTTTAGCGATAGTTAAAAAATAAAATACAAAATAAAGAAGTATAAAATTGTTTATTATACAAAACCACACTTCACAAACTTACACAGTTGATAAGTGACAACATAAACGTAAAACAACTTCTTTATAATTAAAAAAAAACTAAATCAACTTTGAGATCACTGTCAGTCACATGAAAATTCAATCTTTTGTTACATGTTATTCACAACAAAACAAAATAAAAAACAACTTATACATTTATAATTAAACAAGAAAACTACTTAAATTTGAGATCAATCAGTCACATGAAAATTATGCAGATGTTCGTATGATAATTATTGCAACAAAAAATAAAGCAACTTATACATTTTAATTAAACTAATCAACTTTGACATCAATCAGTCCTATGAAACATATCATACAGATGTTTCAACAATTAAACAATAATAGTTTATAATTATAACTCAATAGATCCGATAATAATATAATGCTTCTAGTAGACTCTTTATTGGTACTAACTAGGTAGTGTAATAGAAAGTAAAAAAATACTCGAATAAAAAACAATAACACACTATGTTCAATTCGGAAACGGGTAGGGAAAACATAATCACGAAAAATTAAAAAAAATTAAATGTCATGGTCATTCACATGGAATAATAAAACCTTAATTCAATCGTCAACGTCTTCTATATCAGTGCCTGGCAACAATTCTTTAGCGTTGCAAGTTTGCAAATTTAGATACTCCTAGATACATGATACCTACGTGGGATAGCAAAGGTTTTACAAAGCTTTACCAAATCAGCATATTTTTGTTTAGGAATAGGAAGTCTGTTTTTATACAAATTATCTCCTGGACGCCTATTCTTACCAATAACTTCAACTTTTTCAGCAGCTGCTGTATCATTCATGCTGTATTTTATATAAATATTATCTAAATCTTTTTTTTAAATGTAACAATTCTTAGTTTACTAATTTTGCCAACAAGATTGTTTTTAAAGTATTTTTCGGACATAGAGTCCCAAGCCTTGAAATCTTGATGACACATTATTTCTACATTGTACGGAATCGGATTTTTCCTAGCCAATTCAAATATCGTTCCCCATTGTGAAGGAGCATAAACTACTAAATTTTCTACACTCCTTTCTATTACTGCATGGACACTATCAACAGGCATAGAAGTGTGCCCTGGTATCAAAAAATTCATTTGTATGTTCTCGATAAATTCACAGGATTGTAATGCTGTGTGAATAGCCGCAAACACAATTTTATTGCGATTTTGGCCACAACAAGAATCACTGTAAAGCAGTAAATATCGTACGGTTTTACGTTGGTCCACAATTTTAATGTAATTAAATAGAATAGTTGCAATCTCGTTCCCGCCCCTTTTAGCATCAGCTTCCCCCCATGAATAGCAAAAAACTTCCTTAGTCTGACTCTCAAATAATGTAAAATTGTACACAGAATACTTGCGAGAATAATAAAACAACATACTCTCGCCGTATGGAGTGTTGAGTACCTTTTGTAAATCGAAAGATACGCATAACGTCTGTGAATCCTCTTTTGATGTTTCCTGGTGGAATTTGAAACGGGTTTTAGAATCCTCTACCTACTTCTTTTTCGTGAGCTGCTTTTTCTTCTGAGGTGAATCCATCAGGATTATTTTTAAATGAAACGCATTTGAGACATTTGTCTTTTTTCGGAACATGGAACGAAATATTAAATTCGTGGGTAAAAATATTGCGAAACACCCTTTCTCCTACATAATCTTTTCCATTTGAGCTAAAATCTTTTTTATACAATTGGTAGAGATTACTCAAATTTTTGAACTCCTGAGGTAAATATAAACGTGTTGAATCCTTAAGACAGTAATGAGAGGGAACTGCTGGTAAATTTTTTATGTACTGTATAACACTATCTTTAGCTTGTGCACTAGTTTTATTAGGCGGAATATGTTTACCTCTCATATCAGTCTTTGATAATTTATATTGTGCGTTAGTGAGAGTATAGTATAAGTACCGTTGTGTAATATCAAGAGTAGCAATCAAAAATTTTTGACATACTTGTCGTCGACCTTCACCCTCATTAATAAAATAAAAAAAGGAGTTTTGACGCCTACTGAACTGTTCTTTTGAACGTTTTCTTTTAGTGTCTTCAAGTTGACTATTAGAAACAAGCCAATCGCGTTTCCTTTCTGCAGTCAAACTGTGAAAAAAATTGAATAAACTTTGTCTTCTTTCATCGTTGATTTGATCACAAGATCTGCCAAATTTTTTGTTGAGACATGGATGAGGGTTCATTACCTTAGCCTTATCAATAGAACCATCTTTTTTTGTGTATTCTTGTCCCTCGTTACGTACCTAGCCGTTTTCTTTCTTTTCTGTTATTAATTTTCTTCTTCTTCTTAAATCCATTGTCACCCACTTTTCCGTCTTCTAAATTGCATGTCTTCTGTTTTTTTACGAGATCTCTCTTCTTCACTATGCTCTTCATTTGAAGATGCAACCCAAGATGAAGATGACCATTGAAAGTCACCATCGTCAGACAAATAATCAATGTAACTTTTTTTTACAGTATTTTTGGTACGTGCTTTTTGTGCAGGTGTGTCTTTCTGAAAATAAAGTTCTATGAGCACAACATGCTTTCATGATCTGATACAGTAACATACATAACATACACTGCACAGTCATAAGCTATAAAATGCTTAAAATTGAATCAAAATGTTACATACCTCTGCATTTCCTGGTTCATCCACCTGTCACAATGTTTTCAGCCACTCCTGGTTTATCTACCTGTGTAACAATGTTTTCAGCCACTCCTGGTTCATCCACCTGTGTCATAATGTTTTCAGCCTCAAAGTTTGTAACCTCATCGAAAGCCTGTTAAGTTATAATTGAACAAATAAATATAAAAATAAATGACAACCTATTTTCATTAACCACTTCTAAATAAAAGTACTTCTTACCTGAACAGTTACTGCATCTATCAGATCAATATTTATTTGGCTGCTAATTTCAATATTATTGAAAGTTTCGTAAGTTTTTTCTGTATCAGAGTTTTCAATGTAATCACAATCCTGAAAATAAGTTGTAAATAAGTTCATTAAATTCTAATCTTAGCACCAAACCAGGTAGTCTGGTGTTTAAATTTTTCAGAAGATAATATAGGTACCTATAACAATAAACCCGGATTTCAAAAAATATAAATTGTATTTTACAACAGATGCTAAATTATAATAAGATTGTTTGATATATCGTACTTAATTGATCTTACAAATAGGTATCCACATAGAACTTATAGACTTACATCATCCTGAATACAATCCTTATTTATCATTATTGTTGGCGACAGCGGTTTAAGCGAAGAATATTGATTAAAGTAATTATTGTGGCCAATATCCTGAAATAAACAACGCAAACAGTGTAAGAAAGACATGAATAATAAAAAATCGAAATCGTAATAAATATTATCAAGGTACTAATTACATTTTATTAAAATGGTTAGGTAGGTTAAGTACCTACGCAATTGTACATAAGTGTGGTAAGGTCCAAAACCTAGTTATAGTAGGTAAATAGCATACATACTTGATTGTTGGTTTCCTCAATAATAATATTCGATTGGTCTGCTACTACGTTTTCGTCCTAAAGTAAAAAACGATTTGTGTAAAATGTAGGTTTTTAATAATACGTAAGTACTCGCTTCATGCATTTTGATTTAGTAGGTACTTTAAGATTTACACTAACCTGTTCACAATCAGCTGAATTTGGTTCAATATCAAACCTTAATCTCCTTCTTAGTCAAACGTTTTTTAATATTTTCTTGCATCGTTCGGACGCCATGATAAATTAATGTTTTACACTCCTAAGTGAAAACAATTTTCGAGTAGAAGCAGCGGGCAATTCGTGCGTGACCGCCCTCATCGACAGTGCGTGGTCGACTGAAGCGCCTTCGCAACGGCCAGACCTCATACGCAGCGCTTCGTGAGCATAAAATGCGCTCCTTGAGTACAGCTTATCCACCACTTTTTCACCCAAAAAAGATTTTTTAAGTAGGCTTAACTTACTTAATACAAAAAACTTTGCTTAAATTAAAGTAGCTTAAATGCTAACGATGCATCAAAACCGTTTCAGGTAAAAATGTATGATCGACCAACTTGCTATTGAACATTGACGACAAAATGCGCTTAACGTCCAAGTGGAAAATAAACAAAAAAGTACACGCAAATAAATTGTTTTATTTTCAAAATTGGATAAAGTGGCCAATTAGTAAAAAGGTTTATTGATAAAAAAAAAAATGATTAGATTTTTTAACATCAAATTTTTTCAAGATTTTTTAACACAATTGAAGTTTTAACATCAAATCTTTATTTAGACAAAAAAAAGCAAAATGAATTATGGCCATTTTTTTGACGTTATGTACGGTTTATGAAACAATTGACGAAAATGGTTGGATTTAAAACAAAATTAAATACGAAAATGACTGAAATCACCGTTGTATTAACGACCACAAAAGTGCTCGGAATTAACTGGAACCTAGACCATTCGAAAGAGAAAAATCTGCCGATTCCAACAGTGTAAATAACTCAATTTTGACCAAAGTGGTCGTTAATACAATATGCCTTTCTAGCGTCGATATTATCTTGGTACCTAGCCCAACTAAGGTACCATATTATTTTCATAACAAGAGGTGGTCTTTGATCCAACTACCAGCAAGCTTGGCAAACATGGTCACTGCATTTTACCTGAAAGATGTAAAAAGTGGTTAATAACAGATAACATGATTAAGTAGTTTTAAAAAATCTTGGTCCGATAGTTACTTAGTTCTATATAATGCATCTACATGGGCCTTTTAAATGTTTACCTATACTTTATTATATTAATTAATACCGAACTACCTGCTAAATATCTCAAATATTATGTCCACTGATAATATGTGTGATTATTGGAGAGCGAGGAATACTGTCCTACCGTGATACAGTTTATACTATGTAGTACTGAGGTCAGTGTGAATTACTCTCTAACTACCAAACAACCATTTACGTTTGATATGAGATCTTATTTGTTTGTTTTTTATACGTACATATAACTCATTGTACCTAAGGTTGTTATTGTGCTACTAGAAATAAGAATGTTGCCCCTCAAACGACCCACTGACCCGATTCCACCTTGTGTAAGCATGAGGGCAGGGACTTAAAAAATTTTGCGAAAAAAAATTTTTTTTGGAATTCGATTTTACGCACTATGAGAAGCAAAGAAAACCAAAAAAAAATTGTTGGTTAAAAAAAAATTTTGGGACAGAATATTTATTTCGGTCGATTCCACCTTGTGTAAGCATGAGTGCAGGGACTTAGAAAATTTTGCGAAAAAATTTTTTTTTTGGGATTTCGAGTATCGCTTAGGAGCACTATCATCATTTCAGCCGATGGACGTCCACTGCTGGACATAGGCCTCCCCCAAGTGTCGCCACAACGAACGGTCCCGTGCATCCCGCATCCACCGCACTCCCACTACTTTTACCAGGTCATCGGTCCACCTTATGGGAGGCCTTCCAACGCTGCGTTTTCCGGTCCGTGGTCGCCACTCTAGAACCTTACGGCCCCATCGACCATCCGTTCTACGAGCAATGTGCCCTGCCCACTGCCACTTAAGTTTGGCGTTTCTTTGGGCTATGTCGGCGACGTTGGTTCTCCTGCGGACGTCTTCATTCCTTATACGATCACTCAAGGAAACTCCGAGCATAGCCCTTTCCATTGCCCTTTGTGTGGCTGTAAGCCTTCTGATGACGCCCATTGTAAGCGACCATGTTTCAGTGCCATATGTCATCACTGTGATGACTATGAGAAGCAAAGGAAACAAATAAATTTTTTTTTTGGTAAAGCAATTTTTTTTTTATTACAAATATTTTTGTTTTATTATATAACGCTCTAGGTATATTTCCGAAACTGTGTACTTCGGATAAAAAAACCATTTGCCAAAGGATTTACCAATTTTTTTTTTGCCTAGGACGCAACATTTTCCAGTGACGCAGTGGCGTAGCTTGAGGGACGGGTGGCGAGGCCCACGCCCCAGGCGAATACGAAAAGGGGCCGCAAAAAGCGCCAATTTATTAATAATGTTACGTAAGTGCCAAGCTAAAGCGTGGGTAGGCGAAAGACAGGCGGCATGTGAGGTGGAGTCAAGTGCAGCGGAAGTGGCGACAACGTACAGTACGGCGTACCGGTAGGAGGTTCTTCTTGCAGCCACTGAAAGTGATAATGCAGTACCAGGCTTCTTCGGCAAACCTTCGTTTATTATCGGCGGGGACAAGTGGGCCGACATCGGCAATTTCTTATTTGAATGCCATTCCTTCCTAATCCTGGGTATAACCTATGTATGTCCCGCAACAAACGGCGGAACCTAGCAGCGTCTGTGGGTAGGCCTTTTAAAATATTTTGCCGGTACATATATTCGCCCATGTACCATTTTAACCGCCGCTGACTCCTACAAGTGCAACATTGGTGTTTTAACTCTAGCCATTGCCGCTCTATTGTGTTTGTGTGAACTATGCACCGAACGTTATTGGTGCCTGGTACTGGGATCCCAAGGCTGGGATCCACAGGAATACTGACAGTCCCTGCCGTAAATTGTCGGCTGTGATTGACACTGGAATGCCCACGCATACCCAGTCTCAAGTGCACGCCCATGTATGATCGGTGCTGGTCAGACATAATGTACGAGTCAGGTCTAACATTTTGTTGGATGATTGGATCTAATGTGGCCCTATTTTTGTTTGGTATTAGCTCCACGTAAATTTTTTTTGTAAGTCGGCTTATGCAACCGAAGGACCACGTTTGTCGCTGCAATAATCGGCCCCCTGTGGTATTTGTTCGTAAACAGGTGGGTTTCGTCGACCTCTATGTCGTTGTCCCCGCCGATCATTTCACGGTCATGAGCTTCGGCCACCTCGCACATCTCGCGTAGGTAGTGGAATACCTGAATAGCGGTTTTGCGTGTTACCCCTACGTCTCTAGCAGCCTGTGACACTTGGTCTTTTCTAAAAAAGTGCAGCAACAGTCTCAATGTGTTCAAAATTGACACATTGCTGCGATCAAAAAACGTCCCTTCTAAGGGAGACTTGATTACATTGCAGCCTGCCCTTCTGGAACGCCATCTGAACCCCAACTTATAATTGGTATTGCATTCTGAATTCATCGGCCGCCTGCATGATGGGCAGCGCGGCGTTTGCGATGGAATAAGCAGCCACCTTTTCGCCGCTTCAATGGCCCTTTCCTCTGTAGAAATAGCCGAAGCATAATTCCACAAACTAAAATTTCTTTCCATAATTAGGTTAAAAGGATCCATTTTGTTAAACAAAAACGAATAAAAAAAACTACTTAAAACTAAATAAGAAATTAAAAGTAAAACAAATGAAATCGAAAATGAAAAAAATAAAGAAATTAAAAAATAAAGAAACTAAAAAAATAATGAAAAAAAAAACAAAATTAAATAAAAAAAAACTACCTACAAAAGAAACGAAATTAAAAAATAAACAAAATACGAAAATACGAAATACGAAAATTAAACAAATTAAAGTTCTAAAAATAAATGTTAACAAATTAAAGTTCTAAGATCGCGAGAGTATTGAGAATTCCCAATAATTCACGTATTTTTCGTATAGTTAAGGTAGGCTTGAAACTTTACCTTATCGAGAGCCACGACTTACGTTAAGATAATGTGAAGAAAAAAAATCCGATTTTTCGCGGGTTTTTTTACATCTTCTCATAGTTTACGACTAAAGCAACAAATTCTTTCCCGAAAAATTTTTCATCCGAGCTACCATTTTGGAAATAAAAAATGGTTTTGAAATGGAATCGACCGAAAAATTTTCTAAGTCCCAAAAATTTTTTTGAACCAACAATTTTTTTTTTTTTGGTTTTCTTTACTTCTCACAGTGCTCCTAAGTGTATACTCGAAATCTCAAAAAAAAAATCCGCCCCTAAGACTACCCACTGACCCACCAGCCTATCTCATTACCATTACCACTAACATTAACTATTATTATCTTTAATTTCTCCCATTTTCCCTTTCACTTCTAGCTTTCCATTTTTTTGTTTGTCTTTCTAATTAGTTCTCACTGTTCCTTTAATTATCCTTTCAGTACTTACTCTTGAAACCATGCCTGTGATGACCCGTAAAGCTGCTGCTCAGGAATTGGAGCTTAAGTTGAGAACGACCCTTCACGAACTACAGGCTTCCAAAAATAAATGTCAAGAGCTATTAGACGAGAGAGAGGAAAGTGAGAAGGAAGTCGAGAAAGTTGTCTACAAAAACTCAAGCTTAAAACAGGAGCTAGCAGACCTACATCTTCAATACCTCAGTGTTGTTGCTGAACGGGATCAACTAAAGGTGGTTACAGATGGTTTCAACAACTGTAGTAATTTGTATGAGGAGGCTTTATGTAAGGTTAGGGACCTAGAGGATGAATAATTAATCCATGCAAATGTCAAAATTCAACAGTTAGAAAAGGATAAAGAACGTAATCAGGTCAAAGAAACTGACCATTTGTTTAACGAATTGTTTAATACAAATTGTAACCCACACTCTATAACGACAATTGACCTTACCGAGAATTCCTTAGTGAAACATAACTTTAGTCATAAAATAAGTCAAAATAAATTAAAAAAATATGCAAGACTGAATAAAATTATTAAAAAAATGTAATGAATTCAAGAAACATCAGAAACATTATTCCAAAAATATTCAATTAAGGAAAGAACGTGTTTCTCTTGTCAACAAATTGAAAAATTATCAAATTAAATTAGAAGATAGCATAAATATATATGAAATAAACACTCAGCGCTTACAGTCTGAAATTCAAGTTCTTGATGAATCCCTTAAGTCACTTTATAATAAATATGTATGCTCTAAGCACCAAATTAAGGAACATATCCTTGCTACAAATGAATTGGTAGACATAGTGGATTTGCTGACTCTCAATAATACTCAGTGCACTTGTCAAAGGGTATCCAACCTTGATGCCCTCCAGCCTGAGGCAACGGTGGACCCGTCCCAAGTTGTGAGTAGTCTGCACTGTATCTCCATTCAAAATATACCTGATACTGTGCATGAACAATCTCAAGGGGTACAGTCAGTAGCTAGTAGTGTTACCCATTGTTGCAGTCATCTTGGTTTTCAGTCCGTTATGTTTTCAGATAGTATAGGAAGAGGTTTAGGAAAATTAGTTAGTAACAAGTTGAATATTTCTAATCAAAATAATTGTTTGCCTGGGAAATCCTTTACAGAAATAATGTCATCAATTATGAGATATCAATATGATTGTAATACCAACATAACTGTGTTTGTAGGTAATAGTTCACAGGTCAAACAAGATGATATTACTGACAGTGTTACTGAGATTTTAAAGATTAATTGTAACAAAATTATTTTGTGTGCTTTTCCATATTTTGAGAAATTATCTAGTAGAAAAAACAAATATATTCATATGCTTAATAATCATATGCAGTTTTTGGTCAGTCACTACAGTGATAAACTTATATTTTTTGATACCAACATTTTTGTTGATAAGTTAAAATCAACAAGGAACTCAGTGTATCTGCCCCTTATGTTTAGACATAAAATAGCGAGGCTATTAGCTTATATTAACTCAGACATAAGTAGTATGTCGAAGTCTTGTTTATTTACTGTTGGTACTTATATTAACTCAGACATAAGTAGTATGTCGAAGTCTTGTTTATTTACTGTTGGTACTTATATTAACTCAGACATAACTAGTATGTCGAAGTCGTGTTTATTTACTGTTGGTAGTGATACTAACACTACTATTGATACGCCTAGTAGTTTAAACTAGTAGGTGCGACAACGGATGAGCCGCATATGTTGAATGTTGTTCATCAAAATATGCAGGGTCTGTCCGGCAAAGAGTTAGAGTTAAGCTTATTTATAGAGAATCATGATGTTCAGGTGTTATGTTTAACTGAACATTGGTTGAAAGAACATGAAGTAGTGTTTATCAATGAAGATAATTTTACTGTACAAAGTTCATTTGCGAGAAAAAGGGCCATCCGCGGTGGTTCTTTAGTTCTTGTTTCAAACAAGCTGAAATGTAAGCAACGTTTAGATTTAGTTAATCTTTCTATTGAGCGCACTATTGAGTTGTCTTGTGTTGAACTCGAGCGATACGTTATAATTTGCGTTTATCGACCCCCCTCTGGGGATTTCATTTGTTTCGAATCAGTCATGGAGGATTTACTCAATAAGTTAAAATCAAGTAATAAAAGTATAGTTGTATGTGGAGATTTTAATATTAATATTCTAGAAGTTGCTCCATTAAGTATTAGACTTCTCAATCTGTTTAGGTCATTTAATTTATTTAACTTGTTTTTTGAACCAACCAGGATCACGGCATGTTCGTCAACTTGTCTTGATAATATATTTAGTGATTGTGATGCCAAAAATAAATTAGTGTCAACTGATTTAACGTCCGACCACTGTGGTTTGCTATCCAGTTTCCCTATGCCATTGTTTAAAAAGGCGCGTAAACTTGAATGCAGGCGTTATACAGCTAGTCGTTGCACCAAGTTTAAAAATAATATAGCTCGCAAAATTGCACCATCTATAGTAGAACACGATAATCCTAATGCAATTTATGAAGCCCTCTTTGATGTAGTGCAAAAAGAGTACAAATCTACTTTCAAGACCAAAACCATTGACATTAATGGCACCTCCGTTGGCTTTAACCAATGGGCTACTCCAGGTATTTACAAAAGTAGAGCGAGGCTTTACGAGTTATATGGTTTAAAAAAATACAGGTTTGATACTCCTTTCCTAGAGTATGTAAAAAAATATTCAAAATTATTTAAACAGATTAGTGCTTTTGCTAAATTCAAATTTTTAAGCGATCAAATTAAAAATTCAAATAATAAAATAAAAACTACTTGGAAAATCATTAACAATGAGACGGGTAAATCGGTTAAACAAAAAAACAACTTGAAATTTTGGTCGACAACAAATTAGTTAATACGCCAGCTGACGTAGCACAGGCATTTAATGAGTTTTCTGCCAACATACCTGTAACTACGACTCGCTCCTTAAATTCGTCCCCGTCTAAAGCTGATAATCTTTTGCATAGTAGTGTGCCAAAAAGTAGTTGCCTATTCAATTTTGAACATGTAACGCCTCGTGATGTAGTTAATGTTTTTAACACACTTAAGTCTAAAAACACTGGTGATTTCTGGGGCATTTCCATCAAACTATTAAGTAATATAATAGACATCGTAGCCCCCTATTTAGCTGTTACTTTTAATAAATGTGTTGATGTCGGAACTTTTCCTGACCTCATGAAGAGTAGCAAAGTCATACCATTATTTAAATCAGGTAATAAAAATGACGTTTCTAATTTTAGGCCAATTTCTATCTTACCTGTATTTAGCAAAATATTTGAAAAGTTAATCCTCAAGCAGTTGCTAAGACATTTTAATTTAAATAGCCTCCTTCATAATGAGCAATATGGCTTTACAAAAGGTCGTTCAACTACAGATGCGGATGTTGCTCTCTTGAAACACATTTTTAACGCATGGGAGAACTCACAAAATGCTATCGGAGTATTCTGTGATCTCTCCAAAGCCTTTGATTGCGTGCACCATGACACGCTTTTGCGTAAACTACGTCATTACGGTGTCCATAACGAAGCTATAAACGTAATAAATTCTTATTTACATAATAGGTTCCAATGTGTAGATATTAATGGTGTAAAATCTGCCGGGCTACCGGTTCAGTTAGGTGTGCCTCAAGGCTCCATACTCGGCCCATTCTTGTTTTTAGTGTATATCAATGACTTACCATTCTTTTTAAAGGGTATTTGTGACGTTGTACTGTTTGCAGATGATACATCTCTTATTTTTAAAGTAGACAGGAACAGACCAGATTTTGACGACGTGAACAGTGCACTCTCAATGGTTACCGATTGGTTTACGGCAAATAACCTAGTACTCAATGCCAAGAAAACCAAATCTGTAAAGTTCGCCTTACCGAATGTTAGAAATCTAGGTCCCAACATCGTCTTAGATAAAGAGGTGCTTAAAACTGTAGACTCGGCAGTTTTTCTGGGCATAACAGTGGATGGCAAACTACAGTGGGGCCCTCATATTTCAAACCTAGCGGGAAGGCTCAGTTCAGCTGCCTACGCCGTCAGAAAAGTAAGACAATATACTGACGTTGATACAGCTCGGTTAGTCTATTTTAGTTATTTCCACAGCGTTATGTCTTACGGTATTCTACTGTGGGGTACAGCAGCTGATATTCAGAATATTTTTGTCCTTCAGAAACGAGCTGTTAGAGCAATTTACCAGCTAGGTGCCAGAGTTTCCCTAAGGGACTTTTTTAAAGATATTGGTATTCTTACGGTGTCATCACAATTCATTTTCGCCAACATCTTATATATTAGGCAAAATATACGCTAAAAACAGTGATATTCACACTGTTGACACTAGAAGTAAGGACAAACTACGTGTTCCCTTTCACCGGCTTCATAAGGTGCATAACTCATTTGTTGGGCTTGGTATAACATTTTACAATAAGCTACCACCTTCTTTACTAGAATTACCTTTTAATGCGTTTAAAGCTCAAGTAAAATCCAACCTTTGTCAAAAGGCGTACTATTCCATCAACGATTATTTAAATGATAAGAATAGTTGGTCGCTGTGATTAACTCAAGACAATGTTTATGTTCTTTCTCCAGTATTAGCGTACCTAGTGATAGGTTTAATATAATTGTTTCCATATTTTTTTCCTGTTTATGCCAATTTTATTTTATTAGTATTGCATAATGTGGTTTGCTAGCGACCTCGACAAGTAATCATTCAATTCTTGCTTGAGCAACCGGCAGCAAGTTCGTCATGCTCCCTTAGATGTCAATGCTTGCGGTAGCGTCGGGGGTCGGGTTACCCCCTTCCCTCAAATATGGCGAGGGGGGCAATGGCTGATCTTTGCGTTATGCTCGTGAACGGGTGCTGCTTGTAGTGACTGGTCGTCTTGCTGACTTTGATGTTGATATTATTATTAATATTACTTACCTGTTTAATTTATTTTACGTCGATGGTCCTAGTTTATCATTTGTGGCCTCGAGTTGTAACTCAGGTTGTAACAGCTATGTGAACATTCAGCATTGCATATGTAAGCTGTCACGCCCTTTATGCCAGTTTTTTATTTTTGCAGCCATGTTTCTATATACATTTTTTTTTTTGCTTATGCTTGAGTATGGTTTTCATTTTATTTGTTGGTATATTGGGTTGGCTAGCTGGCATATAGCAAATCATTTAATTTAATTTGTGTCTCTTGATGTTTTGCTATATACCATTGTATAGAATCAAGTTCTTCTAACTGGACAGACAGCTGTGCTGCTGGGGAGTTTGTTGGCCACTTCTTCTTCCCAGCTAAAGCACTAGGAAGTGCGCGACGGGTGGGCGTTTTGGGAGGACTGTCTTTTGTAATTTTGACGTTCGAAAAGTGCTGATCCTCAGCCTAATTTGAATAAATGACTTTTGATTTTGATTTTGATTTTGGTGGAAACACGATACGCACATGCAATAAACAATATGAAACGAGTGAGTGTCAGCGTTATGTCATGCATGTCATGTCAGAGTTAGCACAGACTAAACATACATTAATCGATTAACAAACGTGGATCAATTTATGTTAATTATATAAATATTTAATTGGTTTAAGCTGTGCAGTATGTTATTTCTAATAGATTTAATTATTTTAATTTAATTAATCGTCTGGTGAAGGCATCTTCTTAAATAGTATGAACGTTAATCGATTATAATTGAATCGATATTCCATTTACTTGGGAACCTTAACTTAATTTTAGGATTTCTCATTTTCCAGATTGTAAATTGAGTTGATTTTTCAGATTTTCATATAGAAAAATATAAGCTTTTTTTTTAAACCATTTCTCCACTTATTACATTTTGGCCCAGAAATGCCTGTCTCCAAAAGATTTCTACTCCGTTCACCTATTACCCCCATTTTTTTTCAAGACCGTAAAAAATGTCACCCGGTATGTTTGTATGTTGTTGTTTTTTTTTGTTGTGAGTAGAGAGGGATAGAGGGAGAGAGGGAGAGAGGGGGAGAGGGGGAGAGGAAGTGAGGGGGAGGGGGAGAGGGGGAGGGAGGGAGAGAGGGGGGAGGGGGATGGGGTGAGGGGGAGAGGTGGAGAGGGAGAGAGAGAAAGGGAGAGAGAGAGCGAGGTAGAGAGAGGGAGAGAGAGGGAGAGAGAAGGAGATAGGGAGAGAGAGAGAATATTTTTGTTGAGTCTATACAGGTTTTTTGTACATAATAAATAATTAAAAAATTATAACTATTATGAATCCTGGAAAGGAATTTCGTTCCATCCGGGTGTCCCTTGACACCTCTAAAGTTTTTTTTATTTTCTATTTTGGGATTATTATTCTATTATGATTATATTCTTGGGATATTATTCCTGTTGGTGTTTTTTTTTTTTTTTTTGTGATTGACTGCTTTTATTGTGATACGACACTTAAACTAATAATTATTATTATTTTTAAATGTTTTTTTGTTGTAAATTTATTTTCTAAAAATATTTAAAAATGTAACTAATATGTATATAAAGGAATAATTATTATAAACTGATAATTAAACTTTGGTGGTGTGTGTGTGTGTAATTAAAGTGTTCAACAATGCCTCGTGTTACTTACACGGCGCGGCGGCGTCAGAATACACGGACATGATTTTAATTTACGGCGAATGCCGTGGAAACGCAGTTTTAGCTCTGCGAACATACCGAAAGAGGTCTGGTGACAGCCGCAATGGCCCTAGAAACGCCCGCACCATACAATTGGCAGTACAACGAATACGGGACAATAAAAGTATAGTGCCGCAACAGGAGGGAGTGCCCCGCGGCAAATACTCGCTGCTTGGGAACAACGAATTTTAGACCATTTTTCCCGCAACCCGACAACGAGTCTGCAAAGAGCCGCCCGGCATTTTACGGATTTTGTCATAGAACCAACCACAAGGTTCTAAAACGTAACAAACGCAAACCTTATTGTTTACGCCTGCACTATAATTACGAAGACTTTGTGTTTTGTATGTGTTACATTGTGCAATCTGAATAGGGTCAGGCGCCCTACCTATTTTATTTTAGAAATACCTCCATAAATCATATATTCACTGTCCAAATTTTCACCATCACGCGAACTAGTACGCTCCGCATCTTTTATTGTTAAAAATTAGTAAAACCTTAATAAACATCCATTACCTTGATACGGGAGTTTCACTGAAGTCCACTGAAGCCCCAACATCTGGCGACCTACGACAAAACCTGCAACTTTGGAGGAAACAAGTTCGATCATTGGGACCACGCGCTGTTGGCGGCATAACCTTTCCGCCGCAGCTACTATCATCTAAATCAAGACAACCTGGGTTCCCTGGAGGTGTACCAGCTATTGCAGCCACCGCCGGTAGCGATCAGCAATCCGCATCGTACCGCAGCCTCGGCCAATGCAGCTAAGTGCCCATTTTTCCTTATGAATTCCTTACCTACTTACCCTAACCTTTATACCCTTACCCGTAATACATCGATCCAATACCTATTTAAAATCGTTTCTACGTGTGTGTTAGATTATTCATTTTGATATTTTATAATTGTTGGTTGGATAGTGACATCTGTCACATTAATGAAGCATTAAACCAATAAAGAAGTACCTAATTTGACTAGATCAAGTGTTTACAAAAACTAATTGTTATAAGTAGTAAAAAATAACTAAGATTTTATAACTATAAATAATTAAGAAGTATTTAATTATACTTGTAGTATATCCTAGGTTTTATATTGGCATTTTACTTTAATGTGATGATTCAAATGACTGTCACAATACTGTCAGTTTATATTGACGTCCTTTTAATTGATTCGTAACTGAGAAGTTACGAATCAGTTCTTATTGAATTGCTTAATAACCTTAAAAAGTTTTAAAACTGTTTCACTACATGACAATGGTTTATTATTATCTGTGTTAGAAGTTATTAAGCCAAAATGTGTAATGATCTGTAATTTGTTCAAAATGACGGTAGGTGTAGTGCGAGGCATTTCCGCACGATATTCGACGTTCGTAGGATATAAAAAGGATTGTAATCATGTTATCGGGGCAGTTCTTCGGTAGATACAGTGTTGCCATATATACGAATTTGTCCGTATCTGTACGGATTTAGGAAGTCCAATACGGATAAATCATGCTTACGGATTTTTATACGGATTTACGTACAGATAGACTCAACCTCAGGCAGATGCAGTACAGAGCACAGCATATTCCAATATTATTTTTGTAGTTTTCATTTTAATCATATTTTAGTCTATCTGTTGGAAATATTATTTTCATTTCATGGCAATACCACATAATAGAGCCGTAACACAAAGATGAGCTGTGGGGAATCCCGTGCCATAGTTCACGTTCGAAACCGTGAATCAAAGACGATAAGCTCTAATAGTTGTCTTGTTCTTTTGTATGCGAAATAGGTTTAGGTTTAAAGAAACTTTATTCTCAATAAAGACATACGTCACTCACTTGAGAACAATATTAAAACATATAGGTACATAATTTATACAAGGTTCGTCGTGATCAGTTACACAATACTAAAAAATACATTAATTATAGAGAGCTCGTTGTCATCAGTTAAATACTAGATATTATATATTTAAACATACAATGCTCTCATTTCTCCAAAAGAGATCGATCCGCAATTATGTTCGTAATCTCGTCCTCATTTATTACATATGTAGTTCGTACTCTGCACTACTCGCTGTATCACAATTTTTAAAGATGAACAATTCATCAAAAAATATTTGATAATCTATGGTTCATCGTTTGTGTGCTCTGTGGATATCTGTCATGTTCATTGTTTGTACTTTTTTGTGCCGCTCGCTGTGCACAGAATTCCGATATAAAATCGTAAAGTTTTCTAATTTGTGAATAAAATGGGAAAAACCAAACGGAGAAAACGGGATGAGGCTATGATTGAGCTAAATGAACGTTTACGAGATCTGGAAAAGCGGTTAAATAAGAGGAGTCATCATAACCACGCCGGTAAGTTTTTTCATGACCTACCTACTAAGCAAATTCCTAGAAATCAAATGTTCAAATAGGGTTTTTAGAGATTCCTTGTGAGGTATTTAACATAATACTTTACAAATAAAACTACACCACTATTGAGCTTTCACGTGAGGTTAGCCGTGGTACGTACGTAACGCTAAAAGTACCTAACTCGAAATTCGTTGTAAAGGTACCCCCATATTTTATTCTGACTGCATCTTACGAGCTTTCACGAGAGGTTAGCCGATGACAGTTTTCGTTAACAAATAAAAAGCAATTCGACTGCATCATATGAGCTTTCACGAGAGGTTAGCCGATGGCATTGTCGTAAATTGAAAAACGTTTCGACTGTATCCTAAAAGCTTTCACGAGAGGTCAGCTATGCGTTTGTTGCTCAGATGACTACGAAAACCGTTCCAGCCGAGCACGTTCAAGAAGTCGCTCGCCATACGAGCAAAGCCGACGCAGCCAGACGCATAGGAGCCGGACACCTCAACGTCGCAGGTTACTATCTTCCTCACCGAATACGGAATACAGCCGTCGTAGTAATTCACCTAGTGATGACACTCAAACAAAAAGTAAAGGGGGGGCAGACTTGGAAGAAGCACCTCACCTCTCAACAGTTACCCCTGAGGTAATACCAGTGGAAAATGCAATACCAGCCCACATCGAGGGGCTCCTGGGTCAAGAAGGCACCCCACCAGCCCATAACTCGATTGATTTACACGAAAGTCTAACAAAACGTTCGACGGCCATTCTTCAAAACGGCCTTGAAGCTGAAACTAAGGCTAGCATATTACTAAGACATAATCCCCCAAAGAACTGTAGCCTATTAGTTCCACCACTACTAAATGAAGAGGTAGCAGCTGCAATGAACGAGAATGGTGTTAAAAGAGACAAGAGGCTTACTGGAAACCAAAATGTGTTATCGGCAGTAATCACTACAATTGGCAAGGTGCTAAACAGTATGATTGCCACGCATGAAAATGAACAGTACATTGAGAATTTAAGTGATGCAGCTCGTCTACTATGTGACTTGTACCATGAAAATTCTACCACACGAAGATCTCTAATATTACCAGGACTAAACAAAGACCTAAAAGATTTAATGGAAAGTACCCCCATAAGTGAATACCTGTTTGGGGACAAATTGCAGGACAAAGTCAATGCTGTTAAAGCAGTCAAGAAATCAGGGTTGGAGCTAAAAAACACACCCGCTCAGCAAAAAGTCCCTAAGAGGAATTTAAACTACCGGGGCCCACAACGACACCAGGTGCCACGTCCGAGTGGACAGAAGCCGAGACCGAAGCAAACAGCACACCAGACATACTATGCCAACAAGCTGCCGACACGAGGGAGACGCTCTCCACAGAAATATCAACATTCACGCCACCAGGGCCAGGGTCGTCGCGGTCGCTAGACCAGGTACGAACCGGCAGACTTAAATATTTTTCAGACCATTGGGATAGTATCACTACTAACCCCACTATACGCAAATGGGTCAAAGGCTATTCCATACCTTTAACCAAGTATCCTGTTCAAGCCGTAGTACCACAGAACAATCGGTTTACAGAAAAGGAAACTAACCTTATTTCTATAGAAATGGACAAATTGTTACAATTAGATGCTATACAAAGGTGTTCAGCTGTAAAAGGCCAGTTTTTGTCCAGTATATTCTTACACCCTAAATCAGATGGCTCCTGGAGATTCATATTGAATCTTAAAAAGTTTAACAAATTTGTCTCTTCTACTCACTTTAAATTAGAGGATTTAAGAACAGCAATAAAAGTTATGACCCCTGGATGCTTCATGGCCACAATTGACCTGAAGAATGCATATTATTTGATATCAATAAAATAATCTGATAGGAAATATTTGCGTTTCCTATTCCAGGACAAATTGTATGAATTTAAATGCCTTCCCTTTGGTCTTAGTACAGCACCATATGTCTTTACCAAAATCATGAAACCAGTAATGTGTCACCTGAGGTCTTTAGGTTTGTTGTCTGTTATCTATCTCGATGACATTCTCTGCATTGCAGATTCTTATGAAAAATGTTTACAAAATGTGTTTACTACTAAGACATTATTAGAAAGTCTGGGATTTATAATTAACATAGACAAAAGTTGCCTCCAGCCCAAACAATACTGTCAGTATCTAGGGTTTATACTAAATTCTGTTCAGTTCTCCATAACACTTCCACAGAAAAAGATATTATCTATATGTAAAAACTTAGGAAGAGTCAAGTCTAAACAGAGATGCAAAATAATTGAATTCTCTCAATTGTTAGGTACCCTTGTAGCTGCATGTCCGGCAGTAGAATATGGCTGGCTTTATACTAAAGTAATGGAAAGCCATAAAACAATAGCCTTAAAAAATAATAATGAAAACTATGAGGCGTACCTTTCTGTATCAAACGAAATCAGATCAGACTTGGAATGGTGGTTATCCCATATCCATATAAATCATTACAAAATTAAACAATTTAAATTCTCTTTGGAAATATTCTCAGATGCTTCAGGAACAGGTTGGGGTTTAGTATGTAACGGTGTTACAACTCATGGTCACTGGACAGTTGAAGATAAATATTTTCACATAAATTACTTAGAACTACTAGCAGCATTTAAAGGGTTAAAAACATACGCATCCGAACTGAAGTGTTGTGAAATTCTGCTTAGAATAGACAACACCACTGCTATAGCCTATGTTAATAGAATGGGGGGCCCCCGGTTTCAACATTTAAATAGTCTAGCACGAAAGTTATGGCAGTGGTGTGAGGAAAGACAACTATGGGTGTATGCATCCTACATTAGCTCGAAAGACAACACTGTAGCAGATAGAGAATCAAGGCGTTCCCATTCCGAAATTGAATGGGCTCTATGTGACATAGCATATGAAACAATTGTTACTAAATTGGGTGAACCCCATATTGATCTGTTTGCAAACAGATATAACAACAAGTGTAGGAACTATGTATCTTGGCTACCAGATCCCAACGCACACTCCATAGATGCTTTTACCATTAAATGGAATGGAATATTTTTCTATGCGTTTCCACCATTTAACCTTATATGTAAGTTACTACAAAAAATAATGATTGAAAAGGCAACAGGCATCGTTGTAGTTCCATGGTGGCCTGCACCACCATGGTATCCAATGTTCAACTCCATGGTTATATCAGATATAATTGTATTTGAACCCCGTAATAAATTACTACTGTCTCCTTCCAGGGAACCACATCCTTTATACAAGAGCCTCAAACTGATTGCCGCCACATTATCAGGTGCGCGTTCCTAGAGAAAGGAATACCTCCTCCCTCAATGGACATAATGTTAGCTTCCTTATCTAATAAAACCAGAAAACAGTATGAATCGGCACTGAATCAGTGGATAATCTTCTGCAGGAGTCAAGATGTGCATCCCTTGTCGGACTCAGTACCCATGGTAATTTCGTTCTTAACATCTAAGTTTGAGCAAGGACTATCATATAGCTCACTGAACACCATAAGGTCAGCAATTTCCTTAATCTTAGGCTCTCACTTGGGAACAGATGAGAGAGTGACGAGGTTTTTTAGAGGTATTTTCAAACTAAGGCCCAAGAAACCTAAATACGACATAGTATGGGATCCCAATATTGTCTTAAGATACCTATCAAATTTATTTCCTAATCAAGACCTTAGTTTGGAATTACTTACAAAAAAATTAGTAACATTGCTAGCCCTTGTAACTGCGCATAGGATCCAAACTTTATCACTTATTAGTATAGATAATATTAATGAAGATAATATTGATATTAAAATCCCAGAAAATATTAAAACATCTGGACCAAACAATCTTCAACCTAATTTAATATTGCCATTTTTCAAAGACCAAATGAGCATCTGTCCAGCAAAAACTTTACTTTGTTATTTAGATAGTACCAAAATTATAAGACAAAATTGTAATACTTTGATTATAACACTTAGAAAACCTTACCATGCTGCCTCTACTGCGTCTATAAGTAGATGGATAAAGCAAGTTTTGAATGACAGTGGCTTAGATACTGCTAAGTTCACGGCTCACAGCACACGACATGCCTCCACTTCAAAGGCTTCTGAAGGAGGCATAAATATTGAGGTGATAAGGAAAGCCGCAGGCTGGACACAAAGATCTTCTACATTTGCTCGTTTTTATAACAGACCAATTGTCAGTGATCCAAATGCTTTTGCTCAAGCAGTGTGTTCAACAGACATTTCTTTGTAAGATACCTTAAGTGCTAGGGTTAAGTGCCTAAATTAATAACTAGACAATTAGACACCATTGATGCTGTAATAATTAATAAGTAACCATTGAGACTGATTACTCTATAAAGATGAGAATTAAGTAAGTTTACCTTCTGTTTATCAAATAAACATGTTGATTATTAACACAACTTTCTTTAAACATCTACATATGTAATAAATGAGGACGAGATTACGAACATAATTAAATAGATCGGATTAACTTACCTAGTGACATCCGATCCTCAATTATGTGAAGTAATCTCATCCTCATTGTATCCCAACCCTTCTCAGATTCTCATCTCTACCCCGTTCGGAAGTTGTGTTTAGAAATTATATGGATAAGCATGTCATAATACTTTGAACTAATGAACATGACAGATATCCACAGAGCACACAAACGATGAACCATAGATTATCAAATATTTTTTAACCGACTTCAAAAAGGAGGAGGTTATCAATTCGGATGTTTATATGTTTTTTTTTTTTTTATGTATGTTCGGCCATAACTCCGTCATATACAGACGGATTTGCAAAATTCTTTTTTTGTTCGAAAGGGGTGTATTCCGAAATGGTCCCATATAATTTTCATATAGATCTGATGATGAGTTCGGGAGACAGACACCGGAACTCTTTAAAAAATGACAGGAAATCAACCGCGATTTCTGCTATCGCATAAATATGCATTGTTTGTTTGGAATTAGTGCAGGGTGAATACCACAACTAAAAATTTAAAAATAAAAACTTTTTTGCAAAAAAAAACAACCGACTTCCTTAAAAACACTACAAAGTGAAAAATTACTTTAATTTCGGAAGTCGGTGGCAAGAAAACCATAAATACAGATCCTAAGACACCGACTACCGAAATTAAAGTTATTTTTCACTTTGTAGTGTTTTTAAGGAAGTCGGTTGCTTTTTTTTGGAAAAAAGTTTTTTGATGAATTGTTCATCTTTAAAAATTGTGATACAGCGAGTAGTGCAGAGTACGAACTACATATGTAATAAATGAGGACGAGATTACTTCACATAATTGAGGATCGGATGTCACTCGGTAAGTTAATCCGATCTATTTAATTATATACTCACTAAGTTGAGTTTTGAACATACTGAAACAATGTAGATTTCTTATACTAGCCGGTATTCTATTATAAAGTTGTGCTCCTTCAAAAGTTAGCATTTTTTTGCCTTACTTAGTTCTAGTTTTGGGCAGAACTAGCATGCTAGCTCGCCGGGTGCTACGTTGACTGATTTGTTTGTATTGGGTGAGTGTTATGTTCGTGTGAATGGTCTTATTAAGAATTTTTCTGATGATAATACATGTACTGTAAGTATAAAGTTGTTTAATATTCATTATTTTTGTATCGCTATAAATTTTACTGGTAGATGTTAAATAAGGATAATTGAACAGTATTTTTATGAGTTTATTTTGGGTAATTTGAAGTTCTGACAATTTTGTTTTGTGACAAATGAAAGAGAAACGTTATTAGTTTATTCATTCATTCAATATTTCTTTATTTATGTTCTACCACTCTCACTCAGCAGCGCCTACCTGTTTGGACCAAGTTTTATTTCGTCGTTGTAGTATTAGTGCAATAAATAAGTGTACTTTCAAAACAATGGCTGGAGATGCAAAAAAATCGCGCATAATGCAGCGCTTCAACGAAGATTGGTTGACAGAATCTACTTTCAAGGTTTGGCTCACACGTAGCAAAAAGGGAGGTACGTTTGCATTTTGTAAATACTGTTGAGCGACTTATCTATTGGAAGTGGAGGTAAGAAGGATATTTTTAAGCATATGAACACGACTAATTATCGAAATTCAGTACCTACAACGTCCCAAAGATCACTCACAGATTTTTTGCCAAAAAACAATGAAGGCGTGAAATAGGGTGAGATTTTACTGGCGGCTTTTGTAGCAGAGCATAATTTAAGTATGAATGTTATGGAACATGTGCCACAACTAATCAAAAATATATGTACTGACTCCGTTATAGCTAAAGAACTCAGTTGCGGAAGAACTAAAACTACGGCCATTATAAAGTCGGTAACTGGAAAAACGAATGAAAATAATGTTACTGAACAGTGCCGAAACCGCAAATTTTCCCTTCTCGTAGACGAAAGCACTGATATGGGATGTATTAAACACCTTTGCATGGTTGTTAGATATTATAATGACGAAAAAATTACCGACGCTTTTCTAGGGATAATACCACTTCAAGGTTTATTTTGTATACGTAGTAACTAGTAGAACACTGACTCCTAGGTCACAGGGTTTCCCTAGTTTAGGAGGCAGGGTTTTCCACTATTTGTGCAGCCTTTTTCCAAAAACCAATTTAACTACCTATGTGAATTGTTATTGTTATTGTATACAAAGGTTTTTTGAGTCAATAAAGTTATTTTATTTTTATTTTATTTTTTATTTTAAGACGCAACGGCTCAAATTCTTTATGACTATATAAACAAATTCTTCACTGAAAATGAAATTCCATACACACAAAACATGATTGGATTTGCTGCAGACGGTGCTAATACTATGATGGGCCAACATAACTCTTTGGCATCTAGGTTTCTTGCAGACATTCCTCACCTTTACATAGTTAAATGTAGGGGAGACCGGGGTAAGGTGGGATATTTAAGAGAAAAAGCGTCATAATATGAAAATAAAAACGTTTATCAAAAATCTCTTATAACCAAGGAATACTTTACAGTTTTAATTAAAATAATTACAATCTTTCATGGCGCTAAATCACATATTTTTCGACATATAAATGAACTAAATGGCACATGTCAAATATCCCATCTTGCCCCATGATCGGGGCAAAATGGGAAATACCATAGGGCATAATGAACACACATTTAATCTGGTTGACAACGTTCAGATATATGTGCCTCTTCATCGTCACCTTCTACACCTCCACAGGAATTATGGGCCTAGCCATGGTACACGCTACAAATAACCCATCCTTCAGTAGACTGTGAATATAAGTACCCACAATATATGCAAGGACAATCATTTTTATCGTCTTCAGATGAATTAGTATTCGTTTCACTTTCTTTTTAGAGTCTTTTGCTTGTATTTTTTTTCTGCCTTCTTTTTTTCAGGATTTCCTTTTCAGTCTTTTTAATGACAGGTTTTTTTTTGTCAGTCGTCTTATTTACTTTTGTCTTTTATTGATATCTCTAATGAGATCATTCTTGTACGGAGAAGCTGTAAGTATTGCAGTTTAACCGCGTTTTCTTGTTTTTTTCTTTTGGGTTCTTACGTTCTTATGAAATTTTCTGGGGTCACGGAAAACGAAGATTTTGCTGGCTGTATTTGTCTCACAGGAGTTTTTTCTTTAATTAAATAAGCAGAACCCGAAGGCTGACGTAAAACCTCAGTCCTCATTGGTTTCGCAGACCGATCAGCACAAAAAATATAATTTCGTACCATTGTTACTGCAAACAAAAAATTAAAGTATCATTAAATAGTTGTTTACAAAAAACTTACACAAACGGGATACTATCCCATTATACCCCGACCTTTTTGCCCCAAGAGACACATTTTGCAAAAATAATAACGGTTCTAACCTACAAAATTATTCAACGAAAAATCTATCAAAATTCATTAGTTTTACAACACTACAACAAGTATGCGGTAAAGTGTTATATTAGCACTAATACCTACCTCCGTGCACATCGATTTAAAACAGAAAACTTGGTAAGAATCCTCCAAAAACCAGTTTTTTCTCGCCGCGAAGCCAAAACACGCAGTGACACATACGTACCGCTCGAACTCGTGTGACCCACCTGAATATCGTGCGAATGACGCCGAGTTAGGCTCTGTTGAGTTCACCAGTCACGCATACAAGCTCACTTCCCGTCCTACCCCGAGCTTCGTCTTGCCCCGGTCTCCCCTATCTGCCATTCCTTTCACTTGTGTGCTTCCTATGCATGCTTAAAACTAGCTCGCGAGCCTGAGGACTTGATACTACTTGATGGCTGTCAGTACGTGCTGCGGTTTCCCGACTTATGGAACAATAACAGGCACTCATACTATACTTTACTGATGCTGCATTTACGGAGCGTTTAAGAGCAGCCGAGAACATCTTGCATATGTTAAATAATCCTTACAATCAACTATACCTACAATTTCTAGAGTTTTCTTTGAAAATATTTAATGATTTAAACCAGTTGATGCAGTCGGAACGCCCGCAAATTCACAAACTCCATGAAAATGTTTGTGTCGCTTATATGACTCTACTAGATTGTTACATAAATGACTCTTACTTATCCCGAACTGAAATACAGAATATTGACTGCGCTGATCTTCGTAACTTCAAACCGTTAGAAGAAATTTATCTTGGAGCAAAAGTGGCCATGTCTCTGGGATCAAACAGCACGGATCTTAATCCAAATGACGTCAAAGCATTCAAATTGCGTTGGCTTGACTTTTATATAGAAGGAGCAAAGCAGATAAAAACCCGCTACAAGTTCAAAGATAATATTGCGAAAAAAATGGAATTTCTAAGTCCAGATGTCGTGCAATCACGCAAAATACAATCTTTGGTTGATATAGCTCTTTTGTTTCCCAATATTATTGACGCTGAAAATATACCAGCTCTAGATACGGAATGGCGACATCTACGGAACAACACAGAGCTGCGTTCTACGGATTCTGGGGACAATATAGAAGAATTCTGGAAAAAGATAATGACTGCTAGTAATCCCACTGATGGAAAACTTTTTTACCCAATTTTGACCACATTCGTCTCAGCTTTAATGATTCTGCCCCACTCGAGTGCGGCGGTAGAGCGAATCTTTTCCACCATAAATCTAATGAAGACAAAGCAACGAAATAAATTATGTACAGAGACAATAACAGGCTTGCTACGCCCTGTTTTGATTAAAACGTTAATTCAGACATGTTAAAAATTATGAATAAAGATATGTATAAATCTTAATAGTTTCATTTTTATACGGAATTCATACGGAATTTTATTCAGATTGGTAATACGGATTTTATACGGATTTTTTCAATGAAAATACAGATTTCAAGACTCCTCCATATGGCAACACTGGGTAGATATTCAGTTGGTCAGTACTAGTGCTGTGATTGTGTGGAAAAGATCGACCAGAGATCACGTAAGTTAAGTAATTTGATATTATGTAATACTTATTGCTTATTATGACAATTTTGTTGTACCATTTATATTGTTGGCAATATTGCTAATGTTTTAAATCATATAAAATGGAATATTCATATTCTTTTCCTAGCTATTGTTATTATTGTGATTATGTTGATATTATCCTGAGATCTCTTGGACAATGGTCCAAGAGATAGAATTAGATGTATTTAAGATAATTATAATTTGGCATATAATTGACATTTACAGACATACATATAACACACTCACGCAGATTGTTTTATCACTTTTTATTTTTTTTAATTAAGCTAGTTTTATCAATGTAAATTTTAATTTATTAGTATTATTAATTTTCCTTTTTTTTCCCTGTTACCATAAATTATTAAGATTTGTAAAAGATGGATCGACACACGTCTATTTTTGTAATTAAATTGTTAATTAACTATGTTTAAGACCCTCACGGCTGATCGCTGTCTCTTAAGATACAGGTTTACCTAGTTTAAGAGGCAGGGTTATAATACTTGAGTACAGATTTTAACATAGAACCTGATAATCATGTATACAATGTACAGTGTTTCATAACGAACCACCTAGGTTCCCATCTGTATGTTTTTTATGGCAAATAAATTATTATTATTATTATTAATTTATGGCAATGTAAGAAGTGTGTTGATATATAATACTTATGTACTGTTTCCATGGAGTTTCTTGTCCTTCTTCTCCATGAAGACCTAGTTTTGGAACGGACGACTAGCTTTCTGGTTAATTACTGACAAGACTAATTGAAATAAATGTCTAGTCTTGTCTTTCTGTGCTTTACTTAGTGAAACCCTTTCCCAACAAACCATATTCATAAGAACCTTCCTACACAGTAAATAAGCCGTAACCATTCTGATACACAAAGCTTGATATTTGGTATATTTATATAATACTTATAGTTATATACAGATTTTTCTATTATGTGCATTGGTGTCTATAGTTATTGCGGTAGCTTAAAATAGTAACATCAACACCAATACGCAGTTTTTTAAAATAATTATCCATTGTTAATAGTTTTTACGGATATTACAATAGGCTACCTTCTTACGATATTATCGTATTCTATAATCGTGTTTCCTAACAGGCTTATAGCTAAGCATAGAAACATATATTTCACCCCCATCGCCCAACATTCCAGGCCGATCTCCGTGTATCGCAACTTCGGGCCGCCTGCCGTGTCACCGTGTGAGCGGAGCGGAGCCCTACCCACTGCTGCGCCGGGCCGGCCTCAGGTGACGTTAGGCGAGGAGCGTGAGCTAAGTTCTTTGTTTTTTTTTTTCACTATAATAAAGGAGTTTGTGTGTGTTTATCGATATTTCCATAATCAAACCTAGTGTGAATCAAGTTGTTTATTCAATCCGATCTTAACATTCACAATATTAGCACGGTTTGAGTTCACAATGGGTAAAGATTATGGAGGTGAATCTAGCCCAAACAATCCTCAAGAATTACAGAATCTTATAGTTAAACGTAGTTCCATAAAAGGTCAAATTACTAAATTTAAAAACTTTTTATCAGATGTTACCTCCAAAGACGCGCTCTTACTCAAATTGAGTTAGCTGAGTTAACATTAAAATTAAGCAAGTTTGAGTCAGTCTATAGCCGTTTCGATGACTTGCAAAATCAGATAGAAGTATTAAATTATGTTAACTTATCTAATGAGATTGATGAACGTGATACTATTGAACAACTATTTATATCTAACATTGCAATTGCTCAAAGTATTACACAGAAACATAACTCGAACCGTCATGATGGGACTAGTTACAAGGATTTGAATTCAATTCAGTTAACTGCAGGTCCTTGTAATCATGATCATCATGATATAGGTTTTAAGTTACCGCAAATCCAAGTTGCTAAGTTCGACGGGTCTTCCTTTCGTTGGCTTGAGTTTCGTGACACATTCTTATCGATAGTACACAATAACGACCGCATCGCCCCCATTCATAAATTTCATTATCTTATGTCGTTCTTGACTGGTGATGCAGCGCGGATTATTGCTAACTTAGAGGTATCCAGCGCCAATTATGCGTGTGCTTGGAAATTATTATGTGACAGATATGACAATGCACGACAATTAATAACTCATCATATAAATTCATTGTTATATATAAAACCAATCACAAGCGAGTCTGATAAATCATTACGATTCCTTGTGGATCATATTAATAAAACTTACGTGCTTTAACTAGTCTCGGTCTTGGTTCAAGGGACTGGGATATTTTACTCATTCACATAATGAGCCCTAAGCTTGACAGCCACACTAAAACCAAGTGGGAAGAGTACCGCGGCACATTGGATACCAATATACCTACTTTGCAACATTTTTTCAAATTTCTTATTGACCGCGCGTAGGGTTGCCAGGCGTCCGGATAAAGCCGGACACAGTCAGGCTTTTTGGTTGTGTGTCCGGCCAAATTAGACGGTGTCCGGCCTGTCCGGCTTTTTGTTAGGTTTTTCAAATTCGATCATTTTTGCCTTGGTTTTTCGCTCCACCCGTGTCACCTTGTGTCGCTAGCGCAAATGGGCGAACTAGCACTGTTCTCACCGCCTTATTACTACTCAATTTTGACGGGAAAATTAGCTTTTAAAGCAAGTGTCTGCAAACCAAAAATATTAATTCGTTAATGTTACAATGATTTTAACGTTAGTTCATTAGCGTTTTGTTTAATTTTGTTTTAAGATTAAATATTTAAATATATCAGGCCTTTTTACCCAAATGTCCGGCTAATTTGACTGGTTTGTTCGGCTTTTCGGTTTTAAGACCTGGCAACCCTAACCGCGCGGATGTGCTTGAGTCAATAAATAGTAGTCATTCATATTCTAAACCTAAGACTCAGACAACGTCAAAACCTATAGATTCTAGTAATAAAATAAAATCTCATCAGTCATACATTTCTAATAATGTTGACAATAATACTTCTGATACTAATATATCGTGCTGCGTTTGTAATGGTACTCATCGCCTTTATGATTGTCCCACCTTTTTGGCTAAGAATGTGGATGATCGTATCAGTGAGGTAAGCAGATTGAATCTTTGTCACAGCTGCTTAAGGTCTGGCCATTCTGCCCGCAATTGACGCATGCATCCGTGTCGCATGTGCAATACACGGAACAATAGACTCTTGCATAAACCATCTGTTAGCAAAAATATTTCCAGTGTTGTCAGTTGTCACCATTTCTCCCGACATCACTGACAATACTATCGTTAACTTTTCGAATCAAAATAACCATCAAGTTCTACTGTCTACTGCTTATATTGAGGTAGTTAATCCTACGACCAAACAAACCCAGAAGGTTCGTGCCCTTTTGGATTGCGGTAGTCAGTCATCGATCATTACTCAATCTCTCAAAACAAAACTACTTTTAGAACCCACTACCACTTTGCAGGTCAATATAATTGGCATAGGCAATAAAACAACCACTCAAGCTACAGAATCTTGTGTGGTTCAGTTGAAATCTTTGATGAAGCATTTCACTGTCACTTCTTCTTTTCTGGTGCTGCCAGTGTTGACCGGTAATATACCCAGAGTACCCGTTGACGTTAAAAAAGTTAATACTTCGAGTGATTATTTTTTAGCAGACCCTCACTACCACCAACCCGCACCTGTTGATGTTGTAATCGGTGCGGATATTTTCTGGGACATTATTGGCCGTGATCAACTCTCTCTCGGTCTTAATTCACCTGTATTAAGGCGCTCTTGTAGTTGAAGACGTTTCGGCGAATACTGGCCGGTCGTTGCGACCGCTTGAGCTGCTAGATTTTGTGTATAATTATTTCGTGGAGACAAAATGATAAGGAAATTATAAAATATTTTCTCAACATACCCTAAAAAACAATAAAACCTATCTTTTGGTATGAGTTTTACATGGTTTAATGATGGAATCTCTTCAAGGTACACGTTTTAAATGGCGATTTAGTGTCAACTTTATGATTATTTTTTATCGAGCCAATTGTTTTAATTCACGTTTCTATCTTCACACAGCGCTTAACAGTATGTTCAATTTTCCTAAATAATATTTTTTTTACGGAAACTAGCCATTTTGCTAGATTTACAGAGGTTTAAAAAGTTAAAAAGTACTGCAACCTCGCCTTAAGAAGTTCCCATTTCGGTTGGTTGGTTTCAGGTCCTCTGTATTTTAATATACTCACAAACAATAAGTTAAATGAAATTGATAATAAAATAGATTCTAATCATTCAGTTGTTTCTTATGTGTCGTCTGTTGACAAGATACATCAAGAACTAACAAAATTCTGGGACTTAGAAAATGTGCTTCAAACTAAACCACTTATGAGTCATAGCGAGAAGGCATGCGAAACGCATTATTTATCGCACACCCTTCGTTTAGAAACCGGTAGATTTTCGGTTAGTCTACCCTTAAGAGCCCTCTCGCAAAATTTGAACGCTCGAGTTTAGGTAAAAGACGGCAGTCTTGAGTATGTGTGCGTAGCTACCCACACACACACACAATACAAACAGTATAACGCGAGTGTCGAGACGGACTAAACAATATTGAGCCGTTAGAATTATAATGTGGTATTTAGAGATTTATGAAAATACTTACTTTTATTATAAAAATAAAAACAATCACATATTATTGTCTAGTAATAATGACTTGTAAGTTATTAAATAAATATTTGTCTTTTTAGGGTCTATAATTTCTGGCAATATGCAATTATTGTAAAACCGAGACAATTTCGGAATCATTTTTTCTTGTCAAAAAACGTCATCTTTTAATACTTTTACCACTAGCAATGGAAAATCTGGACCAGTCCACACAGCAAACAAACAAATTTTTTTTTCGCAATGTGCAACTGACCCTGTACCTGGGTTCTGAAGGCCATGTCAATATGTACTAATGTGGTCGATTTGCAAATAAAAATAAATATCTACCTCACTTCTGTTGCTTCCTTTAAGGCTGCAGTATGTTTATTTTGCCTTTTTTTGAGACAATGGTATAAACTACCCTTACGCCCCATTGCTAAAACAATTAAAACAAAAAAACTTGAGAGGTTTCAAGGGACACCCGGACGGAACGAAGTTCCTTTCCAGGATTCAACAAAAATATTCTCTCTCTCTCTCATCATCATCATCATCACCGCCATCATCATCATCGTCACCGCCGTCATCTTCATCATCACCATCGCCATCATCATCATCACCAGCACCACCACCATTATCATCACCGCCACAATCATCATCACCACCACCACAATAATCATCATCATCACCATCATTATCATCATCATCATCATACAAACAACAAAATATATACGGTCGAATTGAGAAACCTCCTCCTTTTTTTGAAGTCGGTTAAAAAGTGTAATTCCAGCTTTTTCTCTTAAATTCCGTCTAGCCCCCTTTCGCAACGCGCCATAAGGAACTTCGTTCCAAAAATATAAAATTATTCTACAATCTATCAAAATAATACTTTACTTGATAATAAACGAAACTCTTACCTTATACAAAAATAATGCGAAGAATACCAAAATGTTTTAGTCACAGTATATTTTTGCGTTCACGATACGAGTATCCGAAAACTGAGACGCGGGAAAAAGTGGCACAGGTCCTACCTCGTTGGGCGCTTGCGCCGTACTTAACGGTGCCCGCTTGTGCATCGTAATTTATTCTAATTTAGAGTGATTTCAACAACGATATTATGTCTAATTAAATAAACGGATTTAAATAAAACTTGAGAATTCGATTTGTTATAGAGCACACTTTATATTGGCATGAATTTTTAAATGTAATTATGCTTTATTCAAACCAAAAAAACGCGATAAAATTGCGAATAAATCGTAAAAATTGCCATAAAACTTTATTTTTTTACTAATTAATTTTATTAAAAATCAATATTCTAGTACTAAATGTGTCAAAAAGATTATATGCCTGATGTTTCGTGTATTTTATTAATTCAAATTTATACATATTAATGGTAGAAATAGGAGTCTGAAATTGACTCTGCGATGATTTTTCAGAAAACTAGTTTTGGGAGATTAATTACTACAAAGTAAACAAACATTTTTTGTAAATGTGTTACTAAAAGTGTCAAGAGGAAGGATTGATCTATTTTTACATGTATTTGTCAATGCCAGAATATTTACTAAACTGATAAATTAGGCGACTAAAATCTTAGATATTCGCGCAAAAATGCGAAATAGCTCTTAAAGGATACACCTGATTGTCTTGGTGAATCTTATTCACTAGCTATGAAACGCTTGTTCAATTTAGAAAAGCGATTTCGCAAACAACCACATGTGAAGTCGCAGTACGTAGAATTTATGCGTGAGTACGCAGACTTAGGTCACCTTTCAGAATCCGCTGTACCTATACCGTCTACATCTTACTTCCTCTGCCATCACGCTGTCTTCAAAGATAGTAGTGAGTCTACAAAAATTAGAGTCGTATTTGACGGCTCGGCTCCTACTTCATCAGGCCAGTCTGTCAATGACATTCTCATGACTGGGCCTAATATGCAGGATTCACTGTTCTCCATCTTAATAAGAGCTCGACAGCATAAGTTTCTCCTCACTGGTGACGTCGAGAAAATGTACCGTCAAGTCCGTGTCCATGAGGAAGATCACAATCTTCAACTTATTTTATGGAAAGAGGATGAGTCTTTGTCCATCAAAACGCTTCAGCTAGGTACTGTGACTTACGGAATGGCAAGCTCCAGCTACTTTTAGCACTCGGTGTCTATGGCAGATTGGTGAAGAATCTTCTGATCCTATGGTAAAGGACATAATCCAACATGATTTCTTCGTGGATGATCTCATCACCGGTTCTGAAGATGAGGATACTCTACGTTATATTCAACAATCTGTAACTGAAGAATTAAAGAAAGGATGCTTTAATCTTCGTAAGTTTAAAACTAATTTACCTTCATTGTTCGATCCAAATATTAAAACTGATGATAATCTTTTAATAAACGAGTCAACTAGTACCCTAAGCATGGGATGGAACCCATCAACCGATCAGTTACATTTCCATTACTGATCAGTCCATGTGTAATAAAAATGAAAATGTTGTTACAACAACTGTGGCTACATAATTTAACTTGGGACTCTCCAGTTCCACATGAAGTTCAAAGAGACTGGAACAATTTCGTGCAGACTTTACCTTCTCTGTTAGCTCTAAAAGTTCCACGGCGTGTACTCTGCAACGAACCCGTATCGGTTGAATTACATTCATTCAGTGATTCATCCCAACATGCATACGGAGCTTGCATTTATTTACGTTCGGTTATTGCTGCTAACGAAGTCACAGTCAATTTGCTTTGTTCTAAGTCCAAGGTAGCTCCGATTAAGAGTACGACTATCCCTCGTCTAGAGTTGTGCGCTGCCTTACTGGCAGCAAGGTTATGCAGTGTGCGTAGTCCCAGCGGAAAAGTGTCGAATTTCTTAATTTCAGTTTAGCAGATATTTAGTGTATAACGTCGTGTAATTGTGTATGGTAAATAAAAATTTGTGCATCCAACCATTGCGGAGATATTCAACAAAAACTGTTTCCGCTGGGACTACGTATTCCTAGCGGCGATTTTTTTTCCTTTGGACGTACAAGAAAAAAAATACATACAATAATTAGTGTGTAACGAGAGGTAAATGTGTATGTTAAAATGAAATTTGTGTGTCTTACATTTGTCAAAATATTCAAGTTGCCGCTGCGCTGACGTTTGGCTATTTGATGAAAATCATATAAAACGGTCAAAAATCAAAATCAAAAGTCATTTATTCAAACTAGGCTGAGAGTCAGCACTTTTTGAACGTCAAAGTCACATAAGACAGTCCCCCCAAAACGCCCGCCGTTCGACACTTCCTAGTGCTTTGGCTGGGAAGAAGAAGTGGCGGAACAAACTCCCCAGCAGCACTGCTGTCTGTTAAGTTAGAAGAACTTGATTCTATACAATATTGTATAAGTTATTAATATAATAAAACAAAACATACATTATTCGCCATATGTCAGCTAGCACACGCCATTATACCAACAAAACATTGAAAACTAAACTCAAGCTGAAATGAATAATGAAACAAAAATCGTAAACAGAACTTAAAATCTTACTAAAGCCTCCAGGCATAAAGGGCGTGCCCGCTTACATATACAACGATGCAAATGATACATAGACACAAAAAATGAAATTAAAAGAAAATAAAAATAAATTAACAAAAGCAGTTAAATAAAAAAAACAATTATATGAACTACCCATATAAACTGTCAGTGTGTGAGTTACAGTAATTACAGAATGTAAAACAGTGTCATAGAAGAAAAAATAAATATTATCTACACAATTAAGTTAGCAACTAGTTTGATAAACTCTAAGACTGTCCTATGGAGCGAGACCAGCATGTTTCCAAGCGTTCTTATCTTGAATGTAGTCCTCTAATTTGTAATAAGCTCGTTTACAAAGTGTACTTTTAATATGACTTTTAAACCTCCTTTCATTTAATTGCAATATATCAGAAGGTATTTTGTTGTAACATTTAACACAGTACCCCATAAAAGATGTATGTACTTTTGCTAATCTGAAAAATGGTTGATCTATCTTGTCTTTATTTCTAGTATTAAAATTATGTCTATCGCTTATTTTATTAAAAAGATGTAGATTTTTTCTTACATACATAATATTTTCGTAAATGAATTGGCAAGGTACCGTCATAATATTAATCCTTTTAAATAGTTCCCTGAGGGATTCGCCGCGACATAGATTATAAATGGCTCTGACAGCTCGCTTTTGCAAAATAAAAATGGATTCAATGTCAGCAGCCCTACCCCACAGTAAAATGCCATACGACATAATGCTGTGGAAGTAGCTAAAATAGACCAAACGCGTGGTTTCTACATCTGTTAACTGTCTTATCTTTCTAACAGCATAAGCGGCCGAGCTTAACCGCCCCGCAAGAGATGTTATATGAGGTCCCCATTGTAATTTCTCGTCTAGCGTGATTCCTAGGAAAACCGTTTGATCAATAAATTCCAGTTTTTCCCCATTCAATAAGATGTCACATTCGCTACCTCTGACATTAGGCAATTGAAATCTAATGCACTTGGTTTTTTTTTTATTAAGTACCAAGTTATTTACCGTAAACCAGTCTTGGACCTGAAGAATGCAGTTATTGACGTCGTCAAGATTTTGAGACCGTCTGTCGATTTTAAATATCAATGATGTGTCATCTGCAAATAACACCATCTTCGGTTGGTTTGGAAGTAGATGGGGTAGATCATTAATGTATACTAAAAAGAGGAATGGACCCAATATCGAGCCTTGAGGAACGCCCATTGCCATTTCAGACCCCAATGAGTTTACGCCGTTTACTTGGACTTTGACTGTTCTATCCTTCAGGTATGATCTTATTAAGTCAAGAGCTGTATTTCTAATTCCATAGTGCTCTAGTTTCAGCAAAAGTGTCTCATGGTTTACGCAATCGAACGCCTTGGAAAGGTCACAAAAGATTCCAATGGCATCTTGTGCTTCTTCCCAGGCGTTAAAAATGTTCTTTATTAGGGTAACACCAGCGTCGGTGGTACAACGCCCTTTGGTGAAACCGAACTGGTGTTCATGAAAGATGGAGTTTTTATTAAAGTGACGTAACATTTGATTGAGCATTAACTTTTCAAACACCTTACTGAGAACTGGCAGAACTGACACGGGCCTATAATTGTTTGGTTCTTTACTATCACCGGATTTAAACAAAGGAACTACTTTGCTGTGTTTCATCAGATCCGGAAAGACTCCTTGGTCTACACTGGTGTTAAATATGAAAGCTAAATAGGGTGCAATGGTTTCAATAATAGAACTACAAAATTTGACAGACATTCCCCAAAGATCTTCTGTTGATTTAATTTTAAGATCTTTAAAAGCTTTTATAATAGCCTGGGGGTTAGTATGCTGAAACCTAAACTCTAAAGGACATGCCCCTACATTCTTTTTGAGTAAGGCAGCGGAAAGCGCGGGTGACGAATTTAAAGCTTCAGTAGTTTTAACGGGAATATTAACGAAAAAATTTTGAAATTCCTGAGCTATTTCTATATCTGAGTTAATGGGGCCATGTGCAGTCTCTAAATTAAATTCAGTATTACGCTTTTTTTTCCTACCTGTTTCATCATTTATTATTTGCCAGGTAGTTTTTATTTTATCATCCGCTGATTTTATTTTATTGCTAATATAAAGCGCTTTAGCCAAGTTGCAAACACTTTTAAAAATTTTTGAATATTTTGCAACATACTGATGAAAGCTTCTATTAGTCATATGTTGCTTTAGGCCATAAAGTTCAAAAAGTTTTTCTCTGCTTTTACGTATACCTGGAGTTGCCCAATCACTAAATAAGAACTTTGTGCAAATACTTTTAGTCTTTAGTGGGAAATTGTCATTAAATTGCGTGTTTAATAATGAGAAGAACTCGGCGTAGAACTCATTTGGGTCACATTCATTATTAAAACTGTGAACACATAATGTACTGGCCAAAGAATGATTAAATTTCTCTAGATTTTTACATGTCATTGGCCTAAACCTTATTTGAATTTTTTGTAGAGGTATGTACGAGCAAAATGTTACTGTTTGACCACTGTGATCAGATGGCAACTTATTTACAATTTGTTTGTGTAAGTAATCACAGTTACAAAAAATATTATCTATACAAGTGGCAGAAGAAGCTGTCACTCAGGTAGGTTCCATAAAAACATTTGACAGATTAAATGACTTAAAAAGACTTAATAATCTGGAAGTATTTGAGTTACTTTCTAATAAATTTATATTAAAATCACCACATATGACCAGTGACTTACTACTAGTACTAAGTTTCTTTAGCACCTCTTCCATTACAGAATCAAACACAGATAGATTCTGGTAACTTGGAGGTCTGTATACACATACTATAACATGCTTATCAAGCTCAACACAGGACAGCTCAACAGTGTGTTCAACAGACATCCCAATGATGTCTTTTCGTTCTTTCGATTTGATAGAATTTTTAACCAATATTAATGATCCGCCATGTATCATGCGTTTTCGGCTGAAAAAGCTAACTACACAGTAATTTTCATAATTTATTGACTTTACTTGATGATCTTTTAACCAATGTTCAGTTAAGCAAATGACATCAAACTTGGTGTTTTCTAAAAACAATTCTATTTCAAGTAATTTGGAAGAGCAACCTTGGATATTTTGATTATACAATTTTAAAGTGTGTTGCACTCCCTTTGGTTTTTTATTTTCATGACTAATAATGCCAGAAGATATCTTTTTATTATTCCCTAACAATAATTGGTTATTTGAAAGGGTACCTTCTGTTGTCTTATTACCTAGTTTAACGAGTTATCTGGAGTGACCTTCACTACTATAACTGAAGAGTCAAGAATGCCTGTCTGAGTTCCAGCAGGAAGAGGAAACCCTATCTGACTGCTAGTGGCCTCCGAGGATGTTGGTATTATAGATTTAGTAGTTAAACTAGGCAACATAGACTCATCACTAACACTATTTCTGGTTATATTAGCTATAATCTCATTAACATTATATGCTATCAACATAGCAATCATATGTCGACATTTCCAAGACAGAGATAAAGCTCTCTGAGTTAACTTAAAACCACTAATAAATTTATTAGTGTCAAAATACAATAATTTGTCACTATGACAACATGTCAACTGGTGAATAGTACTATTCAACCTGTAAATATAATAATTATCAATATCTGATAAAGTATCAGAGTAGGGGAAAGCACACAACATTAGCTTCCCTATGTTTAACTTGAGTAAGGTGTCTACTCCATCCACTATGTCCTTTCTGGTAATACCAGTACTATTACCTAATAGCAAAACCATTGTGGAATAAGTATCTAGGTTTGTGCTTGCAATTCTTTTAATCATTTGATTGAAACTTATGTTATGATAACTATGATTTGTAAAACTGTGGCTAAGGTAATTAAGTAACATTTTTCCAAAGCCTGAACCTAATTCATCACAAAAGAATATAGACTTATTATTACTGTGTATATTAACACATGGCTCTGCTGGAAGCACCAACACCGGCGGAGACAAGTCAAGCTGAGGCTGAGTAGGTGGTGTTTGGTTGGCACAGCTGCATGACAGGTTATTGGTCAGAGACTCATAACTCTCAGCATTGCACTTCACTAAGTCTAATAGTTCCCCAGCCTCAATCATTCGCTCACCTAGTTGTTGTTGTGACCTCTCATATTTCTCAAAAATATTGTTTAGCAAGTGTTCCTTTTGTAGAATATCTTTATATAGGAGATTAATATCAGTATCATACTTTTCCCTACATTCATCTAACTCAAGGGTACAACTACTTAAACTCTTTGAAAGGATTACACGTTCCTTTCTGAGGGAAAGATTTAATTTTAAGAGATTTTGTTTTTTAATTGCTCTCTGTGACCGTTTAATTATTTTCTTAATTTTAACATATTTCTTTAATTTATTGTGACTCATAACAATAGGACATAATGGTATGGTGTCGTCACCAGTTAGATCAATTAATACAGCTGGCTCACACACTGATGTTGACTTACTGCCTACCAATTTATAAAATAGGTTATCGGTGATAGCAACCTGTTCACTTACTTTGACAGACTGTGAAAGAGATAGGGCCTTATGGGCTTCACATAATTTCTCTTTTAGTTCTAAAATTTGGTTTAAGGCCAGTTCGTGTGTATCACTGCACTCATGAAATGTTGACACTTGATGTTGTAGTTGACTGTGCCGGTCGGCTAAGTCCATGTGTAGTATGTGTAGCTCAGCCAGCTCACTTTTGAGGAAGGAGTTCTTAGCAATAATGTTTTCCACTTCCACTTCACTGTCCTCCCTTTCCTGGAGCAATTGTTTGCACTCAGTTTGAGACGCTTCTAGCTCCTTTAAGGTAGCGCTCAGCTTCGCTTCCATCTCCTTGAGTGTAGCTCTGCGGGTCATCATTTTGAATGATTGTCAGTCTGGAATGTATAAAGTTAAGCAGCTAAATAACTGTCACAAGAAAAACTGTTTTGTTAAGTGGATAAGTAGGAGGTAGTTGGGAGAAAAATATAAAATAATAAAGTAAGTAATCAATTGAGAGACAGCTGTTACATTTGGATTAAGTTAGTTAGAATTAGATGGGAAAGTTAAACAGAAAAGAAATACTATTGCAAAACATTGCTTTTCTTGTTAATATCTTTCTTAAAACTAGTTAGGTATGTAGCTCGTAGGTAGTACAAGGAAAGTTGATTTTATGCGAAAAGTTCGTGACACATTAAGAGGATTAGATATTAGAATAAGAGCCCGTACTGTGCTTATTTTGTATAGTATAATAAGTAATGTTTATTGTCTGGGCGAATGTTTTCGTCATCAATTTTGCTTCCACTAATTGTCAAACAAAAGGAGACATAAACCGTGCCAGTGTGTGATGGACGTAGCTCAGAGACCTGAGCAGTATTTTGTGGAGTTATGTGGTCTGTAAATCATAACTAAAATTATTTAAATAAAACAAAATACTCCCCGGGATTGATGTCTATTTGAAATCCGTCACCGTTGAGGCGTTGAGTTGACAGCCGGTTCAGATCCCTTTTGTACGAAATATTTCGCGACAAAAACACTGTTTCTTCACTGTATACAATAGTTAATACCTAGGTTCTACTATATTACACAAATTTAACACATTTATAACACTTTTATTAATTTACTAAAACAATTAACCTAGGAGACCGTTTTTTTGACGACCAGCTACCAGTGTTGCCAGCCCAAAAAAATTAAAAAAATTATGGTTTAGCACAGAGTTGTAATTTTTTACGCAGGTTGCTTTGAATTTGTGTGTAATGTGTGTGAAAACAGAATTTGAAAAAAAAAACCTACCGTTCAGAAGATATACACGTAAAAGTAAAATAAGGTTATTAGGTCCAAGTACTTAAAATAGGAACTCTAGAGCCTAACTCATCGCGTTTATTTATATCTTGTAAGGGTCTACAATGTCCTGCCAAGTTTCATTCATGTGCTCTTAGTAATTAATGAGTAGTGGCATAATTTACAACGACTGGAACACTATATTTTATGACATCCGATTGTAGGACTTTTTAAAGGAAAAGCAAAATGAAACTTATTCCAATATTTAGTGTATTAATGCAACTATTCACATGTAAAATTTCAGCTCATTACACTGAATGATTAAAGAGATATAATAAAAATAACAGAACAAGAGCAAAACATCGATAAACCGACCAAGTTTGAATGGCTACATAAAAGCGGCCGTGCAGTATAAAGAGCTAGCGTTCTAAAAGGAGACGGGCATTTCTGGGCCAAAATGTAATAAGTGGAGAAATGGTTTAAAAAAAAGCTTATATTTTTCTATATCAAAATCTGAAAAATCAACTCAATTTACAATCTGGAAAATGAGAAATCCTAAAATTAAGTTAATATCAATATGAATATCAAACAATTTTTCACTATTCTATTCGGTTAGAATTTTTCTTTAAACCCTTCTCTGTCCACTGTATTTTTTGTGTCATATATTTTCATTGCGTTACGTCATACTCGGTTGTCAAAGACACCAGTGTTTTGTGAATATTGATGTAACACCGCGCCTTAACACGCTTTTATTAGCTTCAGACGTATGTTAGTATGTGCCTATGTAACGGAAACTTTGAACATGATTTTGACCCCATTCAAAACGTCGGATTAACTCGAAATTCTTCTCAAGGACCGATGACAATATAATAATTTTATAAATTTGTGCCATTATCCTTGCCAGGGTTACCAGGATAGCAAAAAAACTGTCTTCGAAAACTACGCTGGCATACGTCACAAAATTCGATAACACCCTAAAACATAGAAAAGCGGAAAAAATAGTGGAAAAATGCAACCCACGCTCTTTTTCATTATTTTCAACTTTTTAGTTTAGTTTTCTATGGAAGCGTGTTTTTTTTTTTTTAACTATTATTTATTTAAAGCTGAAAGCAGTGGTGGTCCAGTGGTATCAGCCCTAACTTACGAGCTGTGAGTTCGAACCCAGGCAGGCGCTTTACTTTGTGTAAATTATTTCATCAGCACTGCTCTCAAAACGGTGAAGGAAAACATCGTGAGGAAACCGACATGTCTTAGAACCAAATATTCGAAGACATGTGACATCTACCAACCCGCACTGGGCCCGCGTGGTGGATGATGGCCCACTCCCTCTCACCTGAGGCCTGTGTCCCAGCAGTGGGAATAAGGCTGATTATAAACTGTTAATGATTAAGAAAATCGTGTTGAATCCAGCATAATTTATGCATTTTAAATTGAGTCTTACTGTCTTGACATAAGATTGAACTTTCTTTGACTCAATCGGCGGTAGATATGGCAGAAGACATTATTAAAAAAAATACTCTTATTAATAGTTACTGAAATCGATTCAGTAGACAATTATGAACAAACTATTTTTAGGACTTGTGTTTATTCTATTACACCTTTTTTTTTGTGGGTGGGAAATCATCAAATGATGTCTCCCGCTATGGACGAAGCGGGAGGGCGTGTCAGACTTTTACTGACTAAAACCCACCCGTGTTCCTTCAGTTGCCTATATGCCAGGGTCACGGTAACTCTTTCGAAAAAATCTCGCGACCCTGGCAGGCATCGGTCCTAGCAGACCCTTTCAGTGTTGCTGACATCTCTTTGAGGCGCGCGTGGAACACTACGCGCCGTCGACCCGAGCCTGCACCCTAATTGGGAAACGCACTATTTATCAGAATCTGAATGGGATTAAAGATTATTTCTAAACCATTACGTCATTTGTTCGAATAAATTGTCAGCTCAGCAACGTAAATAACGCAATGAATGTTGTTTAACTATCAATATGAAACCAATTGCTACCGATAAAAAGTTACGAAGTTACCCCTCTGGTCCTTACCGGGCGGCGAGCTACCCATTGCTCGCCGCCCGCAAGCTCGCGCCTACGGTGGCCGGGAATCCGCTATCGACTACCGACGCTTCTATTACACCTTATGTATTTTTCTGCGACTCTATTGATACACCAATTTTAATAAAAATTTCTTTTTCCAACAGATAATGCCTGAAGTACACCCAGCGTTCGCCAACTCTGGAAAGAGGGCAGGGTTAGAAGTATGGAGAATAGAGGTATGTACTCTTCTGCTTCTTTTGTATAATATCAACCAGGGCTTTGAATAACGTAAAAAATTTGGTATCGTTACTTTCATCGCACGAAGATAACGTTATTAGTAGAGGTCACGTTATGCTTGGTAACGATACTTGGCATACGTTTTACCGGTAACTGAGTAACGTTAACTACAGAAAAAATAATATGTTTTAAAGGAGTCGATTCGCACGTTTTGTGCGAGTTAAATTCGTGCGAATCGTCCAATAAGCAAAATTTTAATTTATTTTCTTTCATCTCTTTCTTTCGTCTACATTAATGAAGTTGCATTTGCATCGTTTGATTGGCGATGTTGCCGTAGAGCGCCGCCACCCCGCCCCTGCTTTCATTCTACGGACTTCGGAGCTACTTTCTTGTATGACCCTTGCCTTGCCACCATACCCAACACGGAGAACCCCGCTTAAACGTTGGACTTGGACTTGTCATTTTGGATTCTACGAACAGCCTATCGATTGGAAAGCGACACCATGGATCATTCAAGTTCAAGTTACTAGGTAATACCACAGTATAAAAACTTACAGTAGGACGACGCCTTTGATCTCCTTGTAAATGCCGTCAACGTGTAGGCATTGTCGCAAGAGCTAGGGTTGTCTCAAGTAAACTTTTTTAAATTTATTTTAGATCAACATTATTGCCTAACCATAATTTGCATCTGAAATTTATAATACAGGAACTATTATATTAATGTGCTTCGTCTATGGTCTGACACGCAAAAATATACAATTCTAGATTGAGGTTGAGAAAAAACACATGTCACAATCCAAGATGGCGGATATTTCTCTAAATTAAATTTCATTTAGAGAAATATCTGCCATCTTGGATTTGAAAATTGATGTTATTTTCATAATCTTCACCCCAAGAAATCACAAAATTGACACGAATAACTATTTTTTTTTTTTTTTTTTTCAAAAAATGTCCTCCATCCTGGGTCAGGTACTCTTGCACGATAGACATTTCCGCGAAAGACACTTGACCTCATTTTTATTTGTAGGGATTTCGTAAATCTTGAAAATGACACCCATGACGAAAAATTTGCAAATTTTCGTTGCGCCATCTTGGATTTTAATTTTGACCCCATAGTCGGTTTTAGCGACCTCTAAACCCATGAAAATGATACCCATGACGAAAAATTTGCAAGTTTTCGTCGGCGCCATCTTGGCCGCCGCACAATAAATAAATATCGGCTACACGTCGCGCCGCCATGTTGGCTTTCTATTAAATAAACAATATTTTATTTATTTGTTTACCTTTCATCCATGCGCGGCAATTGATGAAATCGCAATTCTTTATTAATGTAAGATGACGACTTGCAATCCTTCACAGCACACGTCGTATGCACCATTTTAATAAAATTATTTTTAATTAATTAAAACAAAAATAAAGTGACACACGATAGCCCTGAAAGTTTTATCCCGAACTACTAACACGGTAGCGTATGCAGTTCGGGAGCGCCCTTCCCCCGTCTCGCCCCTCACACCCCGCACGATTGCCCTGTCTAGACGTCTTCGTCGGACGACTGTATGATTTTTAGACTGTGGTAATACGATACCCCTTGGTAAGACTGGTTGTCAGACTGGGCTTCTGATGACCCATAACGACTGTCTAAGATAAAGAAAGAAAGAAAGAAAGAAAGATCTACGAAAGATAGCTGGGACCAACGGGTTAACATGCTTTCCGAGGCACGGAAGGGTCTTGGTATGTAAAGATGGTCACCCATCCACGGACCAACCGCGGCAAGCTTAGCTTAACCTGATCGGTTAACCCGTGCGGCTGTTATTACTTAGCCACCAGCCCTTCTATAAATACTTATATAATGATTAAGAATAGAGAGAATAGTAAAGAATAGCACCACCCTATTTCTTCCTGTGGATGTCGTAAGAGGCGACTAAGGGACTTAGAATTGGCAACAGCGTTCTCTATGCATTTTGCGACCACACTGTGATCGCCAACCCGCCTGCTAAGCGTTGCGATTATGGCAAACCCTCCCGAATCGGGGAAGACTTATGACCAGCAGTGGACGTCTTTCGGCTGAAATGATGATGAATTATAATAATATTCTTTATATTTAACACCCCAACTGTATTTTAAAGAATGAGAATCGCACTTCAAAAATCAGCTGTTAAGTGTAGATTGTTACGTAACCTCACTTTTCCTAAATCTTATTTAACTTGGTTCTCAGATTGCCAAAACCTCCAAAATTTTCAGTGATTGTTTAATAATATAGTACCTGTCAATAGACACCAATTTCATCTTTTTACATCCAGGCCCAAGATTGTATGAAAGCGTATCCGTCTCCTTTCCAGTATAGTATCGTCATCGTGTTTAATAGTCTCGTACAGTTGCGTACACAATAGTTTAGCAGAAAATAAAACAACTGCTTTGTAATCTCAATAGTATTTATTAGTTAACTAGCTGACCCGACAGACGTTGTCCTGTCTCTTTGATGATATTTGAGCACGCAGTCTGTCAATTCTATGTCATAATGTTACATTAAAAAAAGTTTACATTGGTACCGATTCCCTTGTTCACAAACTAAACTAAATTTAAGTTCAGTGCATCTGTTTCTTTGTATTTCATTAAGAAGAGGACAAAAGAAACATTTTAGTTTAGTCCTGTCAAATTAATCAGCGCCTGTCACTACTCCATACAAGTTTAGACGTGATTAAAAACTTGCCTACTAAAATTACCTACGTCAATTTACGTCAAGCGCTGATTAATTTGACAGGACTAAACTAAAATTTATCTTCTGTCCTTTCCTTAATGAAATAGAAAGAAAAAGATGCACTGAACTTAAATTTAGTTTAGTTTGTGAATAAGGGAATCGGCACCATTGTCCTATTATATGGTTGTTAGTATTCTTATATAAGCGTTCTTAAATTTTCTAATTTTCTGCGCAATTTTTTATTTTTTTTCTTTCATAAGAACCTTCTCCTGACAATTACAAACACAACAACAACAAAAAAAATGAAATCGGTCCAGCCGTTCACGCGTGATGGCGTGACCAAGGGAAATAGGGATTCATTTTTATATATATAGATGACTAATTAAAAAAAAAAACAAAATTATTAACAACGTAATAATAACATTGATATAAAAAATCAGTATAAAAAAAAAAAATTATGAATAACAAATATATTGCCTACTGTAAAACCCCATAAAGGTGAAAATCTTACGTTTACTAGTAAGTTTTCGGGAGTTGGTCTTCTCGTTCGAGCTTTTACAGCAACAAAAAAAATAAGAAATAACTACTGGTGGTAAAATGACTACTGGTGTTAACGTTTTTTTTTTTTCTTATTATTATTAGTATTTCTATTTAATCAAATTGTACCGTGTAACATCAAAATGTTTGTGCGCTGGAAGCAGCAGAATATTAAGGACATAATAATTACCTATAACAATTTTTTCGTAATATTCTGACAAATAAATGCATTTGTTAATACATATGCAATTATTATTGTAATAATTTCGTAAGTCTAAAAAAAACAAGTTACCTACTATTTTTATCACGAAAGTTATTAAGTAGTTACTTCTTCAAGAATTGTGTGCACACCTGTACCGACCCAATAACTGTAAAACACTGGAAATTTTAGAATGATAGATAGCTCTTTATACTGCACGGCCGCTTTAATGTAGCCATTCAAACTTGGTCGGTTTATCGATGTTTTGCTCTTGTTCTGTTATTTTTATTATATCTATTTAATCATTCAGTGTAATGAGCTGAAATTTTACATGTGAATAGTTGCATTAATACACTAAATATTGGAATAAGTTTCATTTTGCTTTTCCTTTAAAAAGTCCTACAATCGAATGTCATGTAATATAGTGTTCCAGTCGTTGTAAATTATGCCACTACTCATTAATTACTAAGAGCACATGAATGAAACTTGGCAGGGCATTGTAGACCCTTACAAGATATAAATAAACGCGATGAGTTAGGCTCTAGAGTTCCTATTTTAAGTACTTGGACCTAATAACCTTATTTTACTTTTACGTGTATATCTTCTGAACGGTAGGTTTTTTTCAAATTCTGTTTTCACACCCATTACACACAAATTCAAAGCAACCTGCGTAAAAAATTACAACTCTGTGCTAAACCGTTTTATATGATTTTCATCAAATAGCCAAACGTCAGCGCAGCGGCAACTTGAATATCTTGACAAATATAAGACACACAAATTTCATTTTAACATACACATTTACCTCTCGTTACACACTAATTATTGTATGTATTTTTTTTTCTTGTACGTCCATAGGCAAAAAAAAGTGCCGCTAGGAATACGTAGTCCCAGCGGAAACAGTTTTTGTTGAATATCTCCGCAATGGTTGGATGCACAAATTTTTATACACTAAATATCTGCTAAACTGTAATTAAGAAATTCGACACTTTTCCACTGGGACTACGCACACGGTTATGCAAGGCTGTTAGGAAGTCACTACGATATGAAGTTCAACATCAAGTACATTGGCGCAATTCGTCAGTAGTGCTAGCCTGGCTCCACAACAGTTTTATAAAGAAAACATTCGTAGCTAATAGAATTTCGGAGATCTGTGAGTTAACAGATGCCTCCTCGTGGCGTTATGTGCCCACATCTGTCAATCCTGCAGACCTTATATCCAGAGGGATAAGTCCAGATAAACTTGACCGTACCCAGCTGTGGTGGTCAGGTCCTCCATTTCTCACGGAGCCTGAAACGAATTGGCCTATCTTAAAACCTAATAAAATGAATACTAATGATTTACCGGAAACTAAGCCCAATTGTATTACCACCCATGTTGTTACTCAAAATGTACCTATAATTAATTTAAGGACTTTTCGTGCTTAACTAAAATAAAACGATCTTTCGCTTACGTGCTAAGATTTATTAATAATTTAAAAACGAATAAAGATAAAACTGTCGACAATTTAACGGTTGATGAATTGAATAATTCCTTTCTTTATTTGTGTCGTCTCGCACAGCAAGAATCGTTCTTCTGTGAATATAATTTGTTATACAACAATAAGACTTTAAGCTCTAAGTCAAATATTTTATCATTGACCCCATTTATAAGTGACGACAAGGTCACCCGAGTCCGGCGGGTGACTAGGCTCGTCTGATTATAATTATAATAAAAAACACCCTGTTCTCCTACATGCATCGCATCATTTTACCAAATTAATTTTCGAGTACGAATAAACGCGGATTACATGCTGGTCCACAATTATTGTTGGTCATTGTCAGGGAATACGTTTGGCCGATTAACGGCAGACATTTAGCGAGATGCATTTTTCATAACTGCACTAGGTCCAGACGCTTGCAGGGCAAGACTATTGCACCAATAATGGGACATTTGCCCTCACAACGTGTCACGACTCACGCCAGACTTTTCGTTTAGGACAGTAGGAATTGATTTTGCGGGCCCATTCCTAATAGTAAACAGAAAAGGACGCGGTGCTTCACTAGTCAAGTGCTATCTTTGTTTTTTCGTATGCCATCGATATAAAATTTCTCACCTCGAAGCTGTTAGTGATCTGTCTAAAGACGCTTTCATCATGACATTCCGAAGGTTTGTGTCACGAAGAGGCAGGCCAGCGGAAGTATTCTGCGACAACGGACGCAACTTTGTCGCAGGAGCTAAAGAAATAAATGATTTTGCATGTTCGGAGGGCATTCAGTTTCATTTTTCACAAGTTTAGTTATGTAGATACTCCGCACTAATCTAATCGCGTTATTCGTTCATTTGTCGCGCAAATACTTAATGCTTAATAAATTTAAGACTTATATGGTTTTCACAATAACCTCCTCCTTTTTTACACGCTTTATATTAGCTTCACTTGTATGTTTGTATGTTAGTATGTTTGTATATTTGTTTGTAACCAACTCCTTATAGCGCGATTTTGACCCACTTTAAACGACCAGATTTCATTCAAACTTTGCACACCTGTCAAGGACCGATGACAATGCAATAATTTCATAAATTTGTGCCATTATCCTTGCCAGGGTTACCAGGACAGCAAAAAAAACTGTCTGCGAAAACTACGCTGACATTCGACTCAACATTCGAAACACCCTAAAAAATTGAAAATAAATAATAGTTTAAAAAAACTAAAAAACACGCTTCCATTGAAAACCAAACTAAAAAGTACAAAATAATGGAAAAAAGCGTGGGGTGCTTTTTAAGGTATTTTTTTATTGATATCAGGCACCCCACGCTTTTTTTCCATTATTTTGTACTTTTTAGTTTGGTTTTCAATGGAAGCGTGTTTTTTAGTTTTTTTAAACTATTATTTTTGAAATCGGTTTAAAAATAGGATTATTTCAGTATTTCACAAATTAAAGTGCTTAGCGAGGGACAGTGATTTAATTAGAAAAATAAATAACAATATTCTGCATCGTTATAATTTGTGCATTAATGTGAATGGAGGAAATAGCGAGAATTTAAAAATTTCGTGTTTTTGTTGTGATTGTTGTTGTGCGCGTATTTCAAAACCTTACTTAACATAAAAGCCAGTGCGAGTGGAGGCGTAAGCCGCCGCCCAGTGGTAAATGTGTGTAAGAATCACGCCCTGAGGGTTCCGTGTTTTAGCTGTGCCCAGGCGCGGCTTAACTCAAGTGATGCGAGCCTTAAAATTAAATTTACACATGTGCCTAAAGTTTTCCGCCTCGTGTTAAAAGACCTCCGACTTCTTGACAAGTTGCTAGTGCTTATGACAATTACAGGAGGCGGGAGCAAACAAGGAGGCAGGAAGTTTATCACGTTGGCTACGCAGTCACGCTGCTAGGCCACAAACTGAGCAAACGAAAAGCAAACAAAATGTTTGAACAAAGTACAAAATATATCTTTATTAAGTTTGATACGATTCTTGTGTTGCCCAATACTCAGTAATAGACTACCTTTTCTGAAAAAAAAAAAAACTACATTTATATTTCTTCTACAAGTATGTTTCGGATAAAAATCTATCTGAAGTCGGATGGATAATTTGCATTAAAAAAAATCAGGTCAGAGCTGGTCGCGCGCGAGTTGCTCGATGTTTGGCCGGTCAAGGCGCATGGCGGCCCGGCCCTCGGTGACGCGGAGGTCGCGCGCGCCCAGTCGTGCGTAAAAGCCGATTGCGGGCGCGTTGCTCTCCAGCACATGCCAGTCCACTCGATGCACTCCCTCGGCCACCGCCATCTGGAACATGTGGTACCTAACCATTATAACCCGCATTCACAATTGCTGCCTCTGTTTATGAAAAAGCTTGTTGTAGCTATGTTTACGCACCCGGCAGAGCTCTTGCAACAACCGCAGGCCGACGCCGCGGCGGCGCGCAACAGGCCGCACGTACAGGTCCTCCACGTAGAAGGCGCGGCGCGTCCACGACGAGTAGGCGCGGCTGCACAGCGCGTGCCCCACCACGGCGCCGCCGCACTCCGCCACCAGAGAGAAGAACCACGCCGGGTGAGACTCGAACCCGTCCTCGATCAAGTCTACGACGACATTAATGTATTTTTGTTACGACTATTACGTATTGTGTGTATTTATCATTATGTAGTGCAGAAAATAAACGTTTTTATTATTATTATTTATTATCACCAACACATTATTCACCTACCTTGGACACCTGCCAAGGCTACGAATTATAGCGTAGGTATACACATAAATATAAAAATCTAAAGTTCGAACGTCACAACTGCATATGACCGTCCCCCAAAACATCCGCCCTTCACCATTTCCTAGTGTCTTAAGGCTCGTGCAGACTAGCGCGATGCGACGTTCGCAAGCGATTCGGCGATTTACATCCGTAGAACAATATCTATGACCGTGTCGCGCCGTGACAGGTCGCCCGTGTGAAGTGTCGCAAGCGTTTTTTTAGAAATTGTTCCCTTTATTCCCGATGTCCCCGTACGCCATATCCCCGTCACGGGGACAGCGGGACGTGAATAAATTTATTTCCCGCTGTCCCCATAACGTACCCTTTATTCCCGGTGTCCCCGTACGCCGTGTCCCCGTCCTACGGGGACAGCGGTACTTCAATTAAATATTTAAAAATACTTCCCGTTATCCCCGTACTGTCCCCGTTAATATAGTTGAATAAAATAAGTAAAAATTATTGCCCACTGTCCCCGTTTTTTCTTTTTTAACCGTCACATACAAAGTGTTTGGAATATTGGTACATTAGTCTTGGTACCCGTAGGTAGATTAATATAAAGGATTTAGACCTTGTTTTCAAGTTATTTTTTTTTTTACCAGAAGTTAAAATTCATTCAATAAATACATTTTGTTTTATTCCCCTTTTCTTTTTCCCATGCTAAAACCTAAGCTTACAACAGAATGCAGATTTAAGAGGACAACGACTCGTGAAAAGCTTACTTCCCATTGTCCCCGTTAGCCGATTGTACGTTATGGGGACAGCGGGAAATAAATTTATTCACGTCCCGCTGTCCCCGTGACGGGGATATGGCATACGGGGACATCGGGAATAAAGGAACGTACCCTTTATTCCCGGTGTCCCCGTACGCCGTGTCCCCGTCCTACGGGGACAGCGGTACTTCAATTAAATATTTAAAAATACTTCCCGTTATCCCCGTACTGTCCCCGTTAATATAGTTGAATAAAATAAGTAAAAATTATTGCCCACTGTCCCCGTTTTTTCTTTTTTAACCGTCACATACAAAGTGTTTGGAATATTGGTACATTAGTCTTGGTACCCGTAGGTAGATTAATATAAAGGATTTAGACCTTGTTTTCAAGTTATTTTTTTTTTTACCAGAAGTTAAAATTCATTCAATAAATACATTTTGTTTTATTCCCCTTTTCTTTTTCCCATGCTAAAACCTAAGCTTACAACAGAATGCAGATTTAAGAGGACAACGACTCGTGAAAAGCTTACTTCCCATTGTCCCCGTTAGCCGATTGTACGTTATGGGGACAGCGGGAAATAAATTTATTCACGTCCCGCTGTCCCCGTGACGGGGATATGGCATACGGGGACATCGGGAATAAAGGTAAACTATGCATTATTTTGTTTTTTTTTTTATTACAGAACAAATTTAAACTAATTCCTAAGAAGTCATGTACAAAATATGATAAGAATCCGCTTAACCGTTTCAAAGATCTAGCAAAACCAAAAACGTTACCCCAGCAAAATCTCGAATAACTTCGCAACCGATGAAAGAACAAGTACAAAATAAGGCACAACATTTACTTCATCTAGACAACTAATTTTATAGCTAGTATTTATTTAAATATTCCCATTAGAAAGAAAAAGGTCTGGCTGGGATAACGTTACCCCAGCAGGAAATGTTTTTGTGAAATAATTAAAAAACTATAAGCGCAACAAATTTAAAAATGTGCGCAACAATTACAGAAGCCGCAAAACTAATTATCTATTAGATTCAAATTACCATTTTCGACAACATCTGGCCTGGGTAACGCACACTATTACTTAGGCTTCATAGTAAATGCGAATATTATCATGTGTGTTCGTTATACTCAAAATAAACCTAATAATATTATTCCAAGTAAGAGACCGCGAAGTATGGCTTAGTTAGTTAATGTTTAGATTTTTGGATGGATTTGGATTTTTGGTTATCCTGGATACTTACCATATAAGATACTATATCCCAGTAGTAGGTTCCCAGGTGATATTTTCCGACAGCTATACGGGCGAAGCCACTGGCAAAAGTACTGTTCCCATAATTCCTATGATCGATTTGGTGTCTGGTAAATGATTGAGTGTCTGTATAGGTAGAATACGAGCGTTAAGAAAAACCAGGAAGACTTATATCCAACTAAACCAAGCTCTATCCAGTCTTCTTACTCTGAATACTATTAGTTTTATTTACACACATGATATTCTCATAAACTATGAATCCGAAGTAATATGAATTATAATCCTACTTACTACTAATACTATAAATTATGTGAAAATATTTATTATTGGGTGTTTGTTTCTCAATCACGCAAAAATGGCTGAATGGATCTGGATCGAAAATGGCACACAGAGTATGTATTACCTACATAACCTGGATTAGTACATTCTTACCGCAGTAGTACGTCCTCCTGCGTTAATTTCCGACATCCACGTGGGCGAAGCCGCGGGCAAAAGCTAGTAAGAAAATATTTACTTATGTGAACCAGCGTCGCAGATGCTGTCATTCCGATATTCCGGATAACGCTGGTTTGTTTAAGATGGCGGCCGTTGCCGTTGGTGCGCTGTGGCGTTCCGTTCCTAAGAGCTCGTTCCCACATGTCGTGTGTCGGAACCGTATATTAATCGGATGTCGGCGCCTTTGTTCACACTTTCGGTTAATAATCGGCTGTCGGCTACGGTTGAAGCTAATACCAATTTTTAGCACTCTACGCAAAGCAACTAAGTACGATGGACGTCGATGAAGTTCTTGTTGTGATGTATTATTAATTAAGAAGAAAACAAAGAAAGACAGTCCAGAAAAAACAATATTGGGTGCACCCAATCTTGAGGGAAAGATTTAGTTTGGGAATATTTCAGAACTTAATAACAGAATTGAGAAGTGACGAAATTAAGTTTTTCAATTATTTTAGGATGTCAATAACTACATTCAACGATCAGGATTCAACAGAACAAGGGGTGGTATCAGGGAGAGGGTTATCGGCACCGACATCTAACAAATGTGAATAGCGACATTCGTACTTATAGGCGAGCGAGATCCCACACGATTGTTTTCCGGGCGTAAAGGGCTGGCAAAACACCCGACATTTCTTGTCGGCGCCGACATAAAATCGGTTTCCGACAATATGAATAGCTTCATATAAAATACTCTGCCACTAGAACCTCCGATTAATATACGGATCCGACACCCGACAAGTGGGAACGAGCTCTAACGTGTTTACTCAATTTCTCTTTTCTTCGCAAAATTATTTCAGTCGGAACAACCTACCCGGTAACTTCCCCGCTCTCCCCTACTAACAATATAAAACCTCTTCTGTTTGTTTGTTGTCGAATCATATACGTGGGACACTCAGAAAGTTTTGCGAAAATAAAAAGAAGTGTTCTATAGGCAAATATTTGTTGAATTAAATCTTTTCAAAATATTCTCCACTAGCCTCTATGCAAATTTTCATGCGTCTGAACCAGTTTTCTAAACACTTTTTCCAGTCCGCCGCAGACACATCGTTTACAGCCTACTTGAACGCTGACAGCGCATCTTCCGGCAACGAAAATTGTATCCCTTTGAGCTGATTTTTAATTTTTGGGAATAAAAAGAAGTCACACGGTGCTAGGTCAGGGCTGTAAGGAGGGTGACCCAGAAGTTTGCCGGCGTGCTGTCCAAGAAGTCCCTCGATTTGTGCGCGGTGTGCGTGGGCGCGTTGTCGTGGTGGCGCAGTAGCCCGCGGAGCCCTGTGTTTGGTCGCTTGTTGCTCATAACAGAGGAAACTTCTGCCAATCATATGGTAGTATACCATTCGGCGTTGATGCTTCTTTGGTTTCGTAAAGAGATTGACACCAAATAGCCAGTCAAATTGAAAAAGCACGCGATCAAAATTTTCCCCCCGCTTCTAGATCGCTTCACTTTGGTAGGCGTTGATTCGTTTTGAAACACCTAAACCGTCGACTGGCGCTTCGTTTATGGATCGTATTGATAAATCCAGGACTCATCACCTGTAATAACGTCGTAAACCCTCCGAGACGAGCCTGCTTCAAATTTGTTTATCATATCACGGCACCATTCCACCGGGGTCTGCTTCTGAGCATCGGTGAGGTCGTGCGGCACCCAGCGTGAAACTATCCTCCTCACGCGAAGATGCACGTGTAGAATCTCGTGAAGGCTTCCCGATCCAATCTGCAGTATGTGTTGAATCTCCTGATACGTAATTCGCCTATTGTTTTGGATTAAATTTTTCACTGCTAGCACGTTTTCCTCCGTAACAGCCGTCAAAGGGCGACCACTTCTTACTTCTTCCCCCAAAGTTAGTCGACCACGTTTAAAATCGTTATACCAACGATACACAGTTGCATTGGAAGGGCCTTCATCCATGAATACAATTTGAAATCTATTGTATGATTCGTCCGGTTTCAGGCGACACTTGAAATCGTACAAAATCATAGCGTGAAAATATTCCCGGCGCAAATCCATTTTCCAATGAGACACGATAATTTAATTAGCTCGCAAAAAAATGTGGAGGGAAATTTTGAAATTGGAACGTAGGTACCTATTTTGACTTATGATCTGCCTAAAGTTTCACAGCATCCAATGATCCTTTTCGCTGATGATAGCACAGCTATATTTACAGGTCAAAATATTAATACTTTTGAAAGTAGAATAAATTCCACTCTTTGCAATATAATTAACTGGCTGACGAATAATAATTTAATTATCAATTTAGAAAAAACTAAACTTGTGAATTTCGGACGTAATACTATAAACAACAACTTCAATATTAATCATAATGGGACGAAAATTGAACATGTCTACTGCGTTAAATTTCTAGGGCTTTGGATTGATAAGGATTTGTCTTCGCAAACAGACACAGTATGCAATAAAGTTAATCAGTACTCATATGCTTTATATAAATTATCAAAAATAGTTGATCGATCAGTTCTTTTGACCACATACCATGTTTATATTTCGGCGACACTGAGATATGCAGTCATTTATTGGGCCAATGCAACTAACAGGGATTTAGTGTTCAAAGCGCAAAAAAGATGTGTACGTGCGATGGTTGCTATCCGTGTTCCAGATTCATGTAAACCATATTTCAAAGAATTAAAAATATTGACCTTCCCTGTAATTAACATTTATGAAGTAGCTGTATTTATAAAAACAAATGAAAATCTATTTGATAAACTTAAATCGAAAAGGCATATGTAAAAAAATTCTAATGTGCCACATAAAACGGCTCTATTTAACAAAAGCTTCTTTGGATTTGCATCAAAAATATACAACAAAATACCTATTAGCATTCTAGACACTAAGGAACTTTCAGTATTTAAAAATAAATTACGAACATTTTTAATTGATAAAGCAATCTACACGATCCAAGATTTCCTGAATTGTTGACCATTTATTAGTTCCACTGTATTTTGACATAGTATAAGTATTGACCATGTATTAGTTTCACCGTATTTGACATGCATTAGTATTGACCATGTGATAGTTTCACTGAACTTTTACATTTATAATAACTTACCATCTATAATAATTCCAAATTTTTATGCCAATATCTACCTACATAATTATTGTATGCCTATAAGGCAGGACATATTGATACTTTAATATATTGTTAAGACGTGTAACTTACATATGCCCACAATAAAGATACTTTGACTTTGTCTTTATAAATAATCATTATTTTTATAATAGTTTATAACTGGCCAGTCTCTCATACAAAAAAACTTTTTTTCACAAAACTGTCTGAGTGACCTAGTATGATTCTCTGAGGCTCTGATTTCAATGTAAGTTTCTACTGTTAACTATGGCATATACTATTCACTAAATAGAAACATGTTTCATATCGGTCGGTTAAAAAGATTCGTACATGCTACTGGATTTGATATACAGTTTGACATTTTTCGTACATAGAATAACCATAGCTCACCTTGTAGGGAGAGCTGGGGGCCGCGCGGCACGCCCTCGTACTCTGCCAGCTCCTGCAACACGCATCACTCGAGCTTAAGGTCTATTCACACAGAGGGCGGGGCGTGACGGGGCGCGGCGTGGCGGGGCGGCGCGACGGTGTGGCGGGAGCATTCAGAATTTCAGACTGCGGGCGCATTCACGTCCCGTCCCGCCTTGCCGCTTCACGCCGATCTTGTGGCGACGCGATTCATTCATCGAAAAAATGCTGAGCGATTCAGACGTGGAAACGCTCTTGCTCTTATTTGCGCTATTACGCTAGCTAAGAAAAAACCGATCTCCTTAAAAACACTACAAAGTGTAAAAATATTTGAACTTCGGAATTCGGTGTCTTAGTATTGTATTTAAGTTTTTTGCCACCGACTTCCGAAATTACAGTTATTTTTCACTATGTAGTGTTAGAAAGTCGGTTTTATTGGAAAAAAAGTTTTTATTTACAACTTTTTAGTTATGGTATCTACTCCGCACTAATACCCATAATAAATAAATAAAAAATAAATTAATAAAAACATATTTTCAGGCATCAGGGCCCATAGGGTGTTAGTATTACATCTTACTTACAAAACTGTGTTAGTAACATGCAGGAGAAAAAAAGAAAATCACAATCACAAGAAGGTTTAACAAGCTTTGTTACCAACATGTAGCTTTGTAAACCTTCCCAATGTAGGCCCATCCAGCCTCTTAATGTTATCAATTACTTTGCATGCTAGGTTTAGCGAATTGTATTAGATACTGTAAAATAACCCGACCATCTGTAATGTACTACAATTCTTGCAAAATAAATTTCATTTCATTTCTCTCTGCATACACCCCCAGAATGCTGTTGCTGCTTCTCCTCACTCGGGATATTACTGGGGCAACTTTCTTCCGCATTATAGCAAAGTAGTCGTCAATGTGCGCATCAGCGAACATACCAGACGCACTACAGCAAGGTGGAAGCCTCAACAGCGCCCTGATGGCATTGTTGCATGAATGTGCAGGGCATTTTCTGCTTTTAGGGTGTGGTTGTCCCAAAGGCTACTGGTGTAAAATGTTTGGCAGTAGGCCTTAAAAAGAGCAAATTTTACGGGTACTAAGCAACCATGAAACCTTCTGCATATCATATTTCCCCTCACAGCCAATGCCCTGCGCTCCTTTTCCATATCCAAATCATTTTTTAACTCTTCTGTTACAATGTGGCCTAAATATTTGAAGTGGGCAACTCTCTGCAAAACTGTACCATTTAGTTTTACAGGAGGGACAAAAGTTGGATTTTTATTCATACCTCGAAACACCATGAGCTCACTTTTTGTAGGGTTATATTTAAGCCCGTGCTGTTCAGCATATCTTTCACAAATCGAGAGTAACTTTCTAATTCCACTAATAGTAGGGCTCAGCAGCACTGTCGTCAGCATAACTTAAGTTATTTAAGTATTGTCTCCATCTACATGGCAACCGACATGAGTGCTGCTGACCTCCCCTGCCTAACGCCACACTCGAGTTTGTACGGGTCAGATAGCGTATTAGACCATTTGACGAAGTTTCTCTGCTTGTCATACCAAAAAGATAATGTAGACACTAAAACAGTAGGAACTCCCGCCTCCAGAACCTTCTCAAAAGACATTATAAGAAACCAGGTTGAAGGCCTTCGAAAGGTCCAGGAAACAAGCGTACACAGGCGTTTTCCGGTCAGTATAATATTTGACCGTATGCTTCAACGCAAGTATAGCACTTTCAGTAGATAACCCATCACGGAAACCAAACTGTGTGTCATGTAACTGGGTGTACCTACTGAGGTGTGAGTCGAGCATACTGTCAAACACTTTGGCTATCACAGTTGCCAGTGAAATAGGCCTGTAGTTACCTTTGTCTGCTTTGTCCCCTGTCCGATTCTTCACAATAGGTACAACGATTGTATCCAGTAACTCCTGAGGTAAGTAAAAGTGTCCCAAGCACAAATTGAACAACATAGTCAACACTCTCGGCAGCAGTGGCGTGCACAGGGTTTTAAGACCGGGTAGGCAGTTAAAAAAAAAAAACATCTTTTGCAGTTGCACAAGTTGGTGAAGAAAAAACTCACAAGGTGGTTTAAATGGTTGAAATGACGATTTTCTGATGATGCTAATAAAAGATTTCGGTCAGCTCAAATAACGAATCTAAGTGAGCGATTGTTACAGAACACGTCACTGGAAAGATATTTGATGTGTCCTTGAAAAAGGCCCTGCATGTGATTCGCATATGTAAATATATTTAATAAGTAAATTAAGTACTGATAACAGTAAAAGTAATAAAGTAAACCAACTCAAGTAGGTATAAATTAAATCTACGCGCCTATCCTTTTTTACACGCTTTATATTAGCTTCACTTGTATGTTTGTATATTTGTATGTTTGTTTGTAACCGACTTCTTATAGCGCGATTTTGACCCACTTTAAACGACCAGATTTCATTCAAACTTTGCACACCTGTCAAGGACCGATGACAATGCAATAATTTCATAAATTTGTGCCATTATCCTTGCCAGGGTTACCAGGACATCAAAAAAACTGTCTTCGAAAACTACGCTGACATACGTCACAGACTACCTACGCTGACATACGTCTCAAAATTCGAAATACCCTAAAAAGTAGAAAATAAATAATAGTTCAAAAAAAACTAAAAAACACGCTTCCGTAGAAAACCAAACTAAAAAGTACAAAATAATGGAAAAAAAGCATGGGGTGCCTGATATCAATAAAAAAAATACCTTAAAAAGCACACCACGCTTTTTTTCCATTATTTTCTACTTTTTAGTTTGGTTTTTTATGGAAGCGTGTTTTTTAGTTTTTTTTAACTATTATTTTTAGATATGATTTTAAATCGTCGCCATAAAGAGTTGGTGCGACCAATAATTCTTCTTCGGTTGAAAACATGGAAAGACGTGTAGTGGTTGTCGACTTTGTGTGTTTCTTAAATACGTGTAAATACGTTTTAACGATGAAAATGAACGTTCTGTATATTTTTCTTAATTATTACTAAGAAACTTACGTGTTGCATTATCTCTTTGCTGGGTTAGTTCTTGTAAACTGAGGTACACATCTCCCTTTAGCCTCCTTTTCATTAAACGGCAAATGCGAAAACTTCCCATTTATAACCTTGTTAACAACCACACATTTTCAACACAAACTTCACAATCGAACAACATTTTGAATCAAACAAACAAAAAGCAATTGTAAAATCAAATCAATAAACTATAATAATTGAAATTATCAACAAATCTACCTAAATTTACAATCACAAGAAAAACATAAACAGCACACTTCACATTAAAATGTCTAAATTTTGGATAAGTAACACGTTGACAAATAAAATTGCATCATTGTCAAGCGGAATTTTCGTTAGCTTTCGTACATATTCAATTTGGTTGCATATTACTCGCCATTAAAGTCGCACTCACGGGTCACGCGCGTCATGCGTGTGACGACGAAATGATTAAAACTAAAAAAAAATATATGATGTACATTAATGTAAAGTTCCACCGAAAATTGGTTTGAACGAGATCTAGTAAGTAGTTTTTTTTAATACGTCATAAATCGTAAACCACAATTTACCTTTCATTCGTCAACTCAAACATAAAATTTAATAAAAAAAAGAAACATTTAATTTCATAAACGTAAACCTTATGCATAAACCGTGAATACCTGCAGGTTTGTATGGAACCCTCGGTGCGCGAGGGCAACTCGCACTTGGCCGGTTTTTTTTAACCGACTTCAAAAGGAGGAGGTTCTCAATTCGGATGTTTTTTTTTTTATGTATGTTCGGCCATAACTCCGTCATATATAGACGGCAAAATTATTTTTTTTGTTTGAAAGGAGTTTATTCCGAAATGGTCCCATATAAATTTTAAATAGATCTGATGATGAGTTCCAGAGATAGACACCGGAACTCTTTAAAAAATGACAGCAAATCAACCGCGATTTCTGCTATCGCATAAATATGCATTGTTTGTTTGGAATTAGTGCGGGGTGGATACCACAACTAAAAATTTCAAAATAAAAACTTTTTTACAAAAAAAAAAAACAACCGACTTCCTTAAAAACACTACAAAGTGAAAAATAACTTTAATTTCGGAAGTCGGTGGCAAAAAAACCATAAATACAGATCCTAAGACACCGACTTCCGAAATTAAAGTTATTTTTCACTTTGTAGTGTTTTTAAGGAAGTCGGTTGTTTTTTTTTTTTTGTAAAAAAGTTTTTTTTAGTATTATCTTCAAGGTTCCTGCCGCTCGAACCACTATGTAAACATCTATGTGTGCGTGAGCGGGGCGCGCGCGTCTACCGCTGTTTGAGTAGCGCTTCAATACCTAATTTTCTCTCGCGCTCGCTGTGTATCCGATCGTTAATATCACACTCTATTTTTAAAGGAAAGTGATCAGACCAAAACGAGTCGTACATAACTTTAACGTTTACAATTGCTTTTCCTGCCGACTGTGTAACAAGACAGTGGTCTATAACACTACTGGCCAAGTAAAGTTTAAGACTTATATGGTTTTCTCATGGATGACATTGTCAGAACTGAACCAAATTGAAATGGGACCACACGGGAAGCACTAGCTTTAAAAAAAAAGGATCATCAAAATCGGTTCACCCAGTAAAAATACAGTCGAATTGAGAACCTCCTCCTTTTTTTTGAAGTTGGTTCAAAAAACAACGTAAATGGAAATGGGTCACCATTATCATCATCATCATCATTTCAGCCGTTGGACGTCCACTGCTGGACATAGGCCTCTCCCAATTTGGGGGCTTTGCCATCATCCACACGCTTTGCAGGCTTTCTTTTCGTCCGGCACCACACGGAACATCGGAAATGTGTGCATTAAATAAATAAAAAACGTCGTCATTATTTCATGCATCCATCGTGCAAACATAGGTACGTGAGCACGAACACATTCGATTAATGATAAATTATTTTATTTCTGTAAGTAGGGTTGTACAAACACTTTTACATGTCAATGATATTTTTGATGTGAAAAATCGATCAACAGCTAGGGGTAAACCTAAATTTTGGTTGGCGAGCGTGGCGACGCACAGTGGGCCCATACTAAAAATTAGTGGACTTAGGCAACTAAGTTCCAATATCGATGCGATTTTTTTTTTGATGTGATGATTAACATACTAGCTGCTCCTGCCCGCGACTTCATCCGCGTTAAATTTAGTGTTCCCCCGACCCTTCCCGTCGCGTTGAATCGCCTACCCGCGCGATTTTCCCCGTTTTTGCAACATTTTTCATTACTACTCCGCTCTTCTTAGTTTTAGCGTGATGTTATATAGCCTATAGCCTTCCTCAATAAATAGGCTACCCAACACAAAAAGAATTTTACAATTCGGACCAGTAGTTCCGGAGATTACCCCTTACATACAAACTTACAAACATACTCGTACAAACTTACAAACAAATGTTACCTCTTTATAATATTATAGTATAGATTAACATATAATTAATACGTTATTTTTGATTATACTATATTTATTTCCTTTCGTAAAGTATGCTTTATAAATATTATCTTTACAAAATATTTTTTTTGTTTTGCCTTGCGTCGCAGGTTCGCTAGGTTCAGCTACATTTCTCAAGGTCAGCCCTTGGATGGGTGACTATTTAGTTTTACCTTGTGTTTTGCCTTGTGTCGCAGGTTCGCTAGGTTAAGCAACACTTTTCAAGGTCAACCGTTGGATGGGTGACCATTTAGTTTATGTGTGGCGTTTTGCATGGTGCAGAGTAGTTCGAATTTTTGATAATTAACATATTAACATATAATTAATATGCTATTTTCGATTAAACCATATTTATTTCCTTTCGTAAAGTATGCTTTATAAATGTTATCTTTACAAAATAATTTCGTTGTTTCACATCTGCCAGGCGTCCCGCGACGGCTCACTTTATTAAAAATCAAAATCAAATATTCAAACTAGGCTGAGAGTTAGCACTTTTTGAACGTCAAAGTTACATGAGACAGTCCCCCCAAAACACCCGCCCTTCGACACTTCCTAGTGCTTTAGCTGGGAAGAAGAAGTGGCGGAACAAACTCCCCAGCAGCACAGCTGTCTGTTAAGTTAGAAGAACTTGATTCTATACAGTATTATGTGTTAGCTTTGTTTAAATTCATGTGTTTATTTCAAATATTTAATACGCTTTTTATAGATAAATTTGCCTTATTCATTGTAAATAAGTTGTGAATTCTATTGAAACTCATCGGTTATTACGGAAATATGGATTTAGTTCCTTTATTCCCGATGTCCCCATATGCCATATCCCCGTCACGGGGACAGCGGGACGTGAATAAAGGAGACGGATACGCTTTCATACAATCTTGGGCCTGGATGTAAAAAGATGAAATTGGTGTCTATTGATAGGTACTATATTATTAAATAATCACTGAAAATTTTGCAGGTTTTGGCAATCTGAGAACCAAGTTAAATAAGATTTAGGAAAAGTGAGGTTACGTAACAATCTACACTTAACAGCTGATTTTTGAAGTTCGATTCTCATTCTTTAAAATACAGTTGAGGTGTTAAATATAAAGAATATTATTATAATTCATCATCATTTTAGCCGGAAGACGTTTACTGCTGGTCATAAGTCTTTCCCGATTCGGGGGGGTTTGCCATAATCGCAACGCTTAGCAGGCGGGTTGGCGATCGCAGTGTGGTCGCAAAATGCATAGAGAACGCTGTTGCCAATTCTAAGTCCCTTAGTCGCCTCTTACGACATCCACAGGAAGAAATAGGGTGGTGCTATTCTTTACTATTCTCTCTATTCTTAATCATTATAAAAGTATTTATAGAAGGGTTGGTGGCTAAGTAATAACAGCCGCACGGGTTAACGTATAACGTACAATCGGCTAACGGGGACAATGGGAAGTAAGCTTTTCACGAGTCGTTGTCCTCTTAAATCTGCATTCTGTTGTAAGCTTAGGTTTTAGCATGGGAAAAAGAAAAGGGGAATAAAACAAAATGTATTTATTGAATGAATTTTACCTTCAGGTAAAAAAAAAAATAACTTGAAAACAAGGTCTAAATCCTTTATATTAATCTACCTACGGGTACCAAGACTAATATACCAATATTCCAAACACTTTGTATGTGACGGTTAAAAAAGAAAAAACGGGGACAGTGGGCAATAATTTTTACTTATTTTATTCAACTATATTAACGGGGACAGTGTACGGGGATAACGGGAAGTATTTTTAAATATTTAATTGAAGTACCGCTGTCCCCGTAGGACGGGGACACGGCGTACGGGGACACCGGGAATAAAAGAAACTTATTACTAGAACTTAGTTTAGAAATAAATAACTTAAATTCTATTGGGAGTTATGGAGGTAGTGATGATTATGAATATGTATTCATTTACAAGAATTCAAGTTGGCGGATGATTATTCAATAAAAAGTTATATGAACATCTGTTTTCAATGTGGTAATTAAATTATGCAAGTGTCGTCCATTTTTGGAACGAAATTCTTTAACGTAGCTTGAGGTAAGGGTAGACAAGGGTGCTGAAGCCGATTGTGAGGTCAAAATAAAAAATGGCGGTTGCGAAAATTTTCAAAGTTTTCATCATGGGTGTCATTTTCAAGATTTTCGAAGGTGCTGAAGCCGAAAACTCCATACAAATTACATTCGGAGTCAAAAAAGACTAAGGAACATACTTCCTGACGGAATATCCCCCGACCCTACAAGTTTTTCTTTCAAAACGACGAATATTTTAATTTTTTAAATAAAAAGTGGGCATAGCTATCAACTTTGGGTAATTTTAGGACAGTGATTACGAATGTTTCATCCAAATTTGATCCAAATAGGGCGGGTATTGTTTTTTAGGGTTCCGTTGCCAAATGGCAAAAAACGGAACCCTTATAGATTCGCCATGTCTGTCTGTCTGTCTGTCTGTCTGTCTGTCCGAGTATGTCACAGCCACTTTTCTCCGAAACTATAAGAGCTGTGCTATTGAAACTTGGTAAGTGGATGTATTCAGTGAACCGCATTAAGATTTTCACACAAAAATAGAAAAAAAGCAATAATATTTGGGGTTCCCCATACATAGAATTGAAACTCAAAAATTTTTTTTTCATCAAACCCATACGTGTGGGGTATCTATGGATAGGTCTTCAAAAATGATATTGCGGTTTCTAATATCATTTTTTTTTTAAACAATAATATTTGGGGTTCCCCATACATAGAACTGAAACACAAAAAAAAATTTTAATCAAACCCTTACGTGTGGGGTATCTATGGATAGGTCTTTAAAAATGAAATTGAGGTTTCTAATATCATTTTTTTCTAAACTGAATAGTTTGCGCGAGAGACACTTCCAAAGTGGTAAAATGTGTGTCCCCCCCCCCCCGTAACTTCTAAAATAAGGGAATGATAAAACTAAAAAAAATATATGATGTACATTACCATGAAAACTACCAACGAAAATTGGTTTGAACGAGATCTAGTAAGTAGTTTTTTTTTAATACGTCATAAATCGTAAACCACAATTTACCTTTCATTCAGTCAACTCAAATATAAAAATTTAAAAAAAAACATTTAATTTCATAAACGATGATGACGAATGATGATGATGATGACCTGCAGGTTTGTACGGAACCCTCGGTGCGCGAGTCCGACTCGCACTTGGCCGGTTTTTTTATAAAAAAGATTATTATCCATAATCATCGATTTTTAATTTAAAATGGCGGATGTACTGTTATGATGAAATTTCGACATGGGTATCAATTTTGGGGGTTATGCTAGTATGTAGTCAAAATATTTAACGTAACTTTCATTATTTACATAAATTAAAAACCATGTAGTTAATCATCATCTCTCCAAAATGTTAAAGTCATTTCGAATTATAAATTCATAATAGAGTACAAAAACAGCCTTGAAACAAAAATGTATACATGTTCGTATTGTGTATTAAAAATTCTGAATACGCGCTCCAATCTCAAAGGTGAGGGTTCGGGCGTCACATAATTTTTGCTTAGTTTTCTTTAGGGAATATCCTATATATTTTCAACAATAGTCTGCGATCAAAATCCGTTATATTTGTTTATTATCGAAAAATATTATTAAAGTTTTTTATTGTTACACCTCGTTTTTTTTTTTAATTGACAAATTATACGTTATTCCAAAAATCATAATGATCATGGTAATAAAACTTATTAATTGTCACCAAATACAGAAAGTAAAGTAAATTTACTAGGTACTAATTTTATTCAACACTGCCAGTAAAATAAAATAAATAATACCTTCGAGTATCAAGATTAGTTAAGTAATGTTTAAAATCGAGCAGACAATGGTTTCAGTGTGTGCGTGCGCGTAATGTTGTTGTGTGCCGACTCAGATACCTTAACTTGAGCGATCCAAAAATGTTATAGCGTCCTTAAGGTGAATGCCTAGATAGCCCTCGCCATACATTTTTCAGGTGTGGAAATCTCGGTAAATAAACAGTTTCTGCAGAATAAAAGCAACTTTAATGAGACTTTATAATGTATTATGTTCGCATATGGCCCAAATTTTATAAAAAAAACAGTATTTCTAGGAGAATTAGACCGAATAAAAAACGAAAAATCTTTACATGTGTGAGTGACCTGAATCGCGCCATCTGACGGAAATTTATAGAACCACCGAGAAAGTTGGTTGCTGTTGTGTTACGAGTTTACGATTGGTAAACATTCATAATAGATGGCGCTGTTCGATAATTCAAACATTTTAAAAGAATTTATCTTCGGTAATTCGAGAATTCGATAATGCGACGTTGCCATTCAAGAAGAAGCGCGCGCACCCCGCGTCTATGTCCGCACTGTTGCCATTCCATCAATACGTGATTGCTGAACTTGCGAATCGTTTCCAGAATATTGTGTTTCTAGCAAGTTAGCGCCGGGCGCGCGGGTTTGCCCGCGGAGTTAACATTTTATGATTGATAAAATGTTTTTTTATTATGGAATGAGAAAGAATGCTTTACATAAAATGAAAAAAATATCTCTGCGATCTGCCCTTGGTTCACACAGATACAATACTAATGTAATTATTGTATTATCTAGTTTAAATATGCAGTAAGTAGTTACTAGTACACACTTAAACATTCCTCGACTTTCCAGATTTAAAAATCTTTTTAATGTATGTAAGTAGGTACTGATAACACATTTTCTGATACGCTTAGGTACTAATCCATTGGTTTGGGATGAATAAAATCAGAGAATAGAATTTGATGTATAAGTAAGTTATAACTAAATCAGGCGATCAGCGAAACTACCTACACAATGGTGAAACGTAGGTACTACGTACATCTATTGATTGAATCATATTTAATTCATGTGAAACCAGCAAGATTAGTGAATACACAGACAAACCACTTTGATTTTTCATAATTGCTTATTTTACTAGTACTTATTATTAGCACACACAAAGTGCGTCAAGCAGGGTTGCCAACTTTATTTTTTAGAAGATCGTACCATACATTTTAAAAGATCGTACTTTGCTAAGAATTCAAAAATAAAAATAGTACGCATTGAAATTTCAATAAAATAAATGGTAAACAAATGTGGTGGGTGTTACTAAAACTTCAACGCAAAATTTAACATTTTGGTATAATATTTAAGAATCTGGACACCAATTTAGCAACTAAACTTTACGACGAGGTTTTTTTTATTAAAGAAAAGGGGCTCGGAAGAGACTTTGTCATGAAATCCACACGAAACAATAAGCACCAGTATCATTAGAACTTAAAACGGGATATTTACCATGTTTATTATTACTTAAAAAAAACTGTGCTACCTACTACTGAGAACCATTCAAATGAGTGCCATCCGTGAAACAGTTTTTATCAGGGCTTGTTAACGTTACCAAATTCACACTATAAGTATCGTTAAGTAACGTTATTTTCATAAAGTTAAAACGGGTAACGATACTTTGGTATCGAATCTATAAAATAACGTTACCAATTAACGTTACTAGTATCGATACTTTTACATACATACATACATAGAATCACGCCTTTTTCCCATGGGGGTAGGCAGAAACCACGGAACGCCACCTGCTACGATCTAAACACACTTCTTTTGCCTCGTTTAGGTTCATAAAATTGGTCATACACACACGCCGGTTGCGAGTACTACGCACCTGACCTTTCTGAAGAACATCACCAATAAGGTCCCTATATGTCCTCCTAGGGCGTCCCCTCCCGGTGTTTCCACTCACATCTGCCTTGTAAATACCTTTTGTGAGCCGACCTTCATTCATCCTCTCAACATGACCAAACCATCTAAGCATACTTTTTCAATTTTTGTCACTACATCTTCTTTTACACCACACCGTTCTCTTATCACATCGTTACTTAATGCGTTGTTGTCAACCTGCGCAACCTAAGCGGAACGCCATGGGCGGCGGCGCTCTACGGCAACATCGCCAATCAAACGGTGCAAATGCAACTTCAATAATGTAGACGAAAGAAAGAGATGAAAGAAAATAAACAAAAAATTAACGGTACTCAGTTACCGGTAAAACGTATGCCAAGTATCGTTACCAAGCATTACGTGACCTCTACTAATAACGTTATCTTCGTCCGATGAAAGTAACGATACCAAATTTTTAACGTTATTCAAAGCCCTGGTTTTTATTGAAAAGTGAAGTGTTTTTGTGTTTTATTGACGGTAAGTGTTATTTTTATGTGCAATGAATGATTTTCAAGGTGATATAGAGTATTATTATAATGGTAATTAATTACCCTTAAAACTTTACAAAAGTGTAAGATTTAGAAGATGAAATACAAAATCAAACGTTAGCAACACTCGTTGATTGTCGTCACATGTCATGTCATACTACAAATTTCAAATATTCTCTCTGAAAACAACAGCTTGATGGTGGTGTTATTTCTGTTTCTTGAAACATTTCATAAATAAGATATATTTGCTGTTGTTTGTAATTATTCTTTTTGATTACAGATTGAATTGCAACTGAACTGCCTAAGATGAACCCGACTAATAAACTTGCATAAATGTATACGACATGTGTATTCAGGACCGCGAAAATCACGGAAAAAAGTGCAAGCAGTATTCAAAAGACATCATGGAAGTTCTTTTAGTGATCTATAGTGAGTAAATTAGATTCCCATAAGATTTCGAATCAGATTTACGTGAGTGGAGGTTATTTGATACTCGTTGGTTCGTGTTGTGTCTTAACTGTGTACTTTTAACTGTACCTATTTCATTTATTTATCTTTTATTTCAGTCCACATTCAACTCAAGATCATCATCAGCTGTCCAACCATTCGACAGCTGAAGATACGCCCTAAACCTATTCGCGTGGTATACCAGAAATTCGATACGAAGCCATAGCCTGCAGCTCTAGCTTCAATACAGTTGAATCTGTTACAGAGCAAGTAGAGACTGTTGATTTTGATTGGCCACAATCCGATTCAGAGACTGAAGCTTATCAACTAACTGTGGAAAGAACATCAAGTGACAACTTATCAGGTTTGGTAGGGTACCGTATTGTTGACTTGAAGAAGGTCATATGGTCACAACTTTGATTCTTCATCTGGAATGGTAAGTCCCAACTTGATAGCATATTTTTGTGTTCATTACATTAGTAAGCTTTTGCTTGTTTGTAGTGATGAAGTTTTTGTTTGACAATACCAAAGTACAACATATTTTACACAATGTTCAGTGTAACAAATTTCATTATTTCTTGGTATGTATGTATAAAAATAATGTATTTCTTGGATTGTTTCTTTTTAACAGCTATTATTATTTTGATTCTAGGTCCAGGGTCAATTGCGAATTACCAAAATGAATAATTGTTACTTCATTTGCTTTATATCTGTCACCCAACCATTGACTGTCATAAAAGTTAACCGGGATGAGGAAGTTATCAACGCTATGATGCCGAAGTTGGTAACATTTTTTAAAACATGTGTACTGCCGGAAATTATTTTGAGAAGAGTTGAGAAAAATGCTAAATGTCTAGACATCAAGGAATTAAAAGGTATAAAAATATAAGTCTTACTCATTTCCTAACTTATTCCGCAGGTCTCTGAGGTGTGGGTTCAGTAAGAATAGTCTAACAAAACTGTGTAAATTCATTTGTTGCAGCGAAAACTGCGTCTTCCAGCATTTGATTCAGATCGCACGGAAATTATATAAATGGAAGTAAAAAGTGACAAGCAGAAGACTGATACGGCGCGGCGGCGGCGGCGACTGCAAAAAGTAGCGCTTAGAAAAGAAGATATTTTATTATAATATTTATAAGTATCTTTGTATGGTGGTACGAGTCGATGGTTCGAATCCAAGCCGGCACTTTGCTGAGTGTAAATTATTTCATCACCACAGTTCAGAGGAGGCCTGAGTCTCAGCAGTGGGAACATTATAGAATAATTAATAAGCTATTTTTGCACGTAGCGATGTATAGTTTGTGTTATTTTGTTAGTTCATAAGATTTTTCTGTGTAGATAAGTTTCACTCATGTATTTAGGTACCAGCCTAACAATTCAATTGTAAAAGAATATTTATTGCAGTTCAAAATTGTATCATAAGTAGGTATTCTTGAAACATTAATAAATGTTATGGTTAGCTAGCAACCCCTTTGTGTTGTTGTGTAAGATACATGTGCCGTTATATATACTTACGTATGATGTTATTTATATTGTAATCTACATACATAATTCTTTCTAATACTAAATTCAAAATCATAATTGTAAATATCAAAATATTTAAAAAAGTATGTTATCTTTGTATGGTGGTATGACTCGATGGTTTGAATCCAAACGGAAACTATCTAAGTAAATGTAGTGAGAGTAAATAAAACGATTATTTTTATGAAAATATTAACCCCTTTTTACTAAATAAATATTATTAATTTATAGTAAGGTACAATAAAAAGCTTTACAATGTAATAAATAGTCTTTTATTTATTTATTTAGTACACATCACTATTTACACTTCCATTCCTTCTTCTGCCTTACATTTCTTCCCGTGGGTGTCGTAAAAGGCGACTAAGGGATTTACTAGAGAATGGGCAGCAGCGTTCTCTATGCATTTTACCATCACACTGCGATCGCCAACCCGCTTGCCAAGCGTGGTGATTATGGCAAAGCCCCCCAAATAGGGGAAGGCCTATATCCAGCAGTGGACGTCTTGCGGCTGAGATGATGACTATTTAAACATTACAATTTAGGTTCAGTCACATTACTACAACTTATAGGGACAGTGTACCTATATTAATTTCATTTTAAACTGTTTGAATAAAACGACATCTAGTGGTGTCGAAAGTTACTACTATTTACTTTGTATGTGTGTGTAAAGAGTAAAGTCAAGCGGCTAAATCTTTAGAATGTACAAATCTTTGTATGAGACCAGTTAACAAGCACAGTGACTATCTAAAAATATCAAGTTAATGCCTTAGGTTTCGCATACAATAAAGTTATCTATTAAGGTGAATGCCTAGATAGCCCTCGCCATACATTTTTCAGGTGTGGAAATCTCGGTAAATAAACAGTTTCTGCAGAATAAAAGCAACTGTAATGAGACTTTATAATGTATTATGTTCGCGTATAGCCCAAATTTTATAAAAAAAACAGTATTTCTAGGAGAATTAGACCGAATAAAAAACGAAAAATCTTTACATGTGTGAGTGACCTGAATCGCGCCATCTGACAGAAATTTATAGAACCACTGAGAAAGTTGGTTGCTGTTGTGTTACGAGTTTACGATTAGTAAACATTCATAATAGATGGCGCTGTTTGATATTCGAACATTTTAAAAGAATTTATCTTAATGCGACGTTGCCATTCTAGAGGCAGCGCGCGCACACCGCGTTGTTGCCATACCGTCAATGCGTGATTACTTGAGTCTTGAAAACTTGCGAATCGTTTCCAGAATATTGTGTTTCTAGCAAGTTAGCGCCGGGCGCGCGGGTTTGCCCGCGGAGTTAACATTTTATGATTGATAAAATGTTTTTTATTATGGAATGAGAAAGAATGCTTTACATAAAGTGAAAAAAATATCTCTGCGATCTGCCCTTGGTTCACACAGATACAATACTAATGTAATTATTGTATTATCTAGTTTAAATATGTAGTAAGTAGTTACTAGTACACGACTTTCCAGATTTAAAAATCTTTTTAATGTATGTAAGTAGGTACTGATAACATTCTGATACGCTTAGGTACTAATCCATTGGTTTGGGTTGAATAAAATCAGAGAATAGAATTTGATGTATAAGTAAGTTATAACTAAATCAGGCGATCAGCGAAGCTACCTACACAATGGTGAAACGTAGGTACTACGTACATCTATTGATTGAATCATATTTATTCTTCTATTCTTTTATAATTCATGTGAAACCAGCAAGATTAGTGAATACACAGACAAACCACTTTGATTTTTCATAATTGCTTATTTTACTAGTATTATTAGCACACACAAAATGCGTCAAGCAGGGTTGCCAACTTTATTTTTTAGAAGATCGTACCATACATTTTAAAAGATCGTACTTTGCTAAGAATTCAAAAATAAAAATAGTACGCATTGAAATTTCAATAAAATAAATGGTAAACAAATGTGGTGGGTGTTACTATAACTTCAACGCAAAATTTAACATTTTGGTATAATATTTAAGAATCTGGACACCAATTTAGCAACTAAACTTTACGACGAGGTTTTTTTATTAAAGAAAAGGGGCTCGGAAGAGACTTTGTCATGAAATCCACACGAAACAATAAACACCAGTATCATTAGAACTTAAAACGAGATATTTACCATGTTTATTATTACTTAAAAAAAAACTGTGCTACCTACTACTGAGAACCATTCAAATGAGTGCCATCCGTGAAACAGTTTTCATCAGGGCTTGTTAACGTTACCAAATTCACACTATAAGTATCGTTAAGTAACGTTATTTTCATAAAGTTAATATTTTAACGGTAAAACGGGTAACGATACTTTGGTATCGAATCTATAAAATAACGTTACCAATTAACGTTACTAGTATCGATACTTTTACATACATACATACATAGAATCACGCCTTTTTCCCATGGGGGTAGGCAGAAACCACGGAACGCCACCTGCTACGATCTCTACACACTTCTTTTGCCTCGTTTAGGTTCATAAAATTGGTCATACACACACGCCGGTTGCGAGTACTACGCACCTGACCTTTCTGAAGAATATCACTAATAAGGTCCCTATATGTCCTCCTAGGGCGTCCCCTCCCGGTGTTTCCACTCACATCTGCCTTGTAAATACCTTTTGTGAGCCGACCTTCATTCATCCTCTCAACATGACCAAACCATCTAAGCATACTTTTTTCAATTTTTGTCACTACATCTTCTTTTACACCACACCGTTCTCTTATCACATCGTTACCTAATGCGTTGTTGTCAACCTGCGCAACCTAAGCGGCACGCCATGGGCGGCGGCGCTCTACGGCAACATCGCCAATCAAACGGTGCAAATGCAACTTCAATAATGTAGACGAAAGAAAGAGATGAAAGAAAATAAATAAAAAATTAACGGTACTCAGTTACCGGTAAAACGTATGCCAAGTATCGTTACCAAGCATTACGTGACCTCTACTAATAACGTTATCTTCGTCCGATGAAAGTAACGATACCAAATTTTTAACGTTATTCAAAGCCCTGGTTTTTATTCAAAAGTGAAGCGTTTTTGTGTTTTATTGACGGTAAGTGTTATTTTTATGTGCAATGAATGATTTTCAAGGTGATATAGAGTATTATTATAATGGTAATTAATTACCATGACATACTACAAAGGAGATGTTTCATTTTTATATGGGGCTCCGGCCATAACGTGTACAGTTTAGCGAAGCTGGGTAAATTACTCATGAATAGAATAAAGTATCATTTTTTTCATAATATCAAATGGTTTTTATGTACAAAATAAAAATTAAAAATGTTTGACGTTTGTCCTAAGAGTTAGCAAGTGGTCATTTTGAATTCGTTTAGAAACACACTTCGAGAATGGAGACTAAAGATTTTTGTAACGATGAAATGGTCACACTTAATTATGTTTACTCAAAAATATTTATAAGAGAATAATAGTAATTTATTTTTAACACTACAAGAATACACCCATTTTGTAATTATTTTCTACTTAACATTGATTTGATGAGACATGATTTCAGAACGAATGAATTCTGCAAGCAAACGGGACGCCATATTGAATAAAACATGGCAATAATTGAAAAACTATTATTTTTTGTACACAACAAATCAGGCGCAAATTAACCAGAGAATATTTTTCCCTAATTTGTAGTATTTTTTCCTCTTTTTTGATAAATGTACATCTGATGGCCGAAAATGAAACATCTCCTTTCAGATATTCTCTCTGAAAACAACAGCTTGATGGTGGTGTTATTTCTGTTTCTTGAAACATTTCATAAATAAGATACATTTGCTGTTGTTTGTAATTATTCTTTTTGATTTCAGATTGAATTGCAACTGAACTGCCTAAGATGAACCCGACTAATAAACTTGCATAAATGTATACGACATGTGTATTCAGGACCGCGAAAATCACGGAAAAAAGTGCAAGCTGTATTGAAAAGACATCATGGAAGTTCTTTTAGTGATCTATAGTGAGTAAATTAGATTCCCATAAGATTTCGAATCAGATTTACGTGAGTGGAGGTTATTTGATACTCGTTGGTTCGTGTTGTAGTCTTCGTTTACAGCCATTTTTCCTTGCAGCCGAAAGCAAGCGAAGGAACAACAAGCATGCAAGCATGGCGTAACAAGAAACAGAAGGTAGTGGAAGAAACCGCGGTTTGCCCTGTTGTATTTAGGTACCTACAGACCTATCAATATTTTTCTGTCTCTCAACACTGTTTTTTTAACATATCTTTTATTTCAGTCCACATTCAACTCAAGATCGTCATCAGCTGTCCAACCTTTCGACAGCTTAAGATACGCCCTAAACCTATTCGCGTGGTATACCAGAAATTCGATACGAAGCCATAGCCTGCAGCTCTAGCTTCAATACAGTTGAATCTGTTACAGAGCAAGTAGAGACTGTTGATTTTGATTGGCCACAACCCGATTCAGAGACTGAAGCTTATCAACTAACTGTGGAAAGAACATCAAGTGACAACTTATCAGGTTTGGTAGGGTACCGTATTGTTGACTTGAAGAAGGTCATATGGTCACAACTTTGATTCTTCATCTGGAATGGTAAGTCCCAACTTGATACCATATTTTTGTGTTCATTACATTAGTACGCTTTTGCTTGTTTGTTGTGATGAAGTTTATGTTTGACAATACCAAAGTACAACATATTTTACACAATGTTCAGTGTAACAAATATCATTATTTCTTGGTATGTATGTATAAAAATAATGTATTTCTTGGATTGTTTCTTTTTAACAGCTATTATTATTTTGATTCTAGGTCCAGGGTCAATTGCGAATTACCAAAATGAATAAATGTTACTTCATTTGCTTTATATCTGTCACCCAACCATTGACTGTCATAGAAGTTAACCGGGATGAGGAAGTTATCAACGCTATGATGCCGAAGTTGGTAACATTTTTTAAAACGTGTACTGCCAGAAATTATATTGAGAAGAGTTGAGAAAAATGCTAAATGTCTAGACATCAAGGAATTAAAAGGTATAAAAATATAAGTCTTACTCATTTCCTAACTTATTCCGCAGGTCTCTGAGGTGTGGGTTCAGTAAGAATAGTCTAACAAAACTGTGTAAATTCATTTGTTGCAGCGAAAACTGCGTCTTCCAGCATTTGATTCAGATCGCACGGAAATTATATAAATGGAAGTAAAAAGTGACAAGCAGAAGACTGATACGGCGCGGCGGCGGCGGCGACTGCAAAAAGTAGCGCGTAGAAAAGAAGATATTTTATTATAATATTTATAAGTATCTTTGTATGGTGGTACGAGTCGATGGTTCGAATCCAAGCCGGCACTGTGCTGAGTGTAAATTATTTCATCACCACAGTTCAGAGGAGGCCTGAGTCTCAGCAGTGGGAACATTATAGAATAATTAATAAGCTATTTTTGCACGTAGCGATGTATAGTTTGTGTTATTTTGTTAGTTCATAAGATTTTTCTGTGTAGATAAGTTTCACTCATGTATTTAGGTACCAGCCTAACAATTCAATTGTAAAAGAATATTTATTGCAGTTCAAAATTGTATCATAAGTAGGTATTCTTGAAACATTAATAAATGTTATGGTTAGCTAGCAACCCCTTTGTGTTGTTATGTAAGATACATGTGCCGCTATACATAGTTACGTATGATGTTATTTATATTGTAATCTACATACATAATTCTTTCTAATACTAAATTCAAAATCATAATTGTAAATATCAAAATATTTAAAAAAGTATGTTATCTTTGTATGGTGGTATGACTCGATGGTTTGAATCCAAACGGAAACTATCTAAGTAAATGTAGTGAGAGTAAATAAAACATTATTTTTATGAAAATATTAACCCCTTTTTACTAAATAAATATTATTAATTTATAGTAGGGTACAATAAAAAGCTTTACAATGTAATAAATAGTCTTTTATTTATTTAGTACACGTCACTATTTACACTTCCATTCCTTCTTCTGCCTTACATTTCTTCCCGTGGGTGTCGTAAAAGGCGACTAAGGGATTTACTAGAGAATGGGCAGCAGCGTTCTCTATGCATTTTACCATCACACTGCGATCGCCAACCCGCTTGCCAAGCGTGGTGATTATGGCAAAGCCCCCCAAATAGGGGGAGGCCTATATCCAGCAGTGGACGTCTTGCGGCTGAGATGATGACTATTTACACATTACAATTTAGGTTCAGTCACATTACTACAACTTATAGGGACAGTGTACCTATATTAATTTCATTTTAAACTGTTTGAATAAAACGACATCTAGTGGTGTCGAAAGTTACTACTATTTACTTTGCATGTGTGTGTAAAGAGTAAAGTCAAGCGGCTAAATCTTTAGAATGTACAAATCTTTGTATGAGACCAGTTAACAAGCACAGTGACTATCTAAAAAAATCAAGTTAATGCCCTAGGTTTCGCATATAATAAAGTTATCTATTAAAGATTTCTAAGTTAGGCGTAAAAATTGAAAATGTTCCAAATTGTGGATCTAGCGCCATCTAGCGACAAAATGGCATCTGAGATAATCATCCATCCACCTTAAAGATTTCTAAGTTAGGCGTAAAAATTGAAAATGTTCCAAATTGTGGATCTAGCGCCATCTAGCGACAAAATGGCATCTGAGATAATCATCCATCCACCTTAAGAATAGTAAAGAATAGCACCACCCTATTTCTTCCTGTGGATGTCGTAAGAGGCGACTAAGGGACTTAGAATTGGCAACAGCGTTCTCTATACATTTTGCGACCACACTGCGATCGGCAACCCGCCTGCTAAGCGTTGCGATTATGGCAAACCCCCCCGAATCGGGGAAGACTTATGACCAGCAGTGAACGTCTTTCGGCTGAAATGATGATGATGATGAATTATAATAATATTCTTTATATTTAACACCCCAACTGTATTTTAAAGAATGAGAATCGCACTTCAAAAATCAGCTGTTAAGTGTAGATTGAACGTAACCTCACTTTTCCTAAATCTTATTTAACTCGGTTCTCAGATTGCCAAAACCTGCAAAATTTTCACTGATTGTTTAATAATATAGTACCTGTCAATAGACACCAATTTCATCTTTTTACATCCAGGCCCAAGATTGTATGAAAGCGTATCCGTCTCCTTTCCAGTATAGTATCGTCATCGTGTTTAATAGTCTCGTACAGTTGCGTACACAATAGTTTAGCAGAAAATAAAACAACTGCTTTGTAATCTCAATAGTATTTATTAGTTAACTAGCTGACCCGACAGACGTTGTCCTGTCTCTTTGATGATATTTGAGCACGCAGTCTGTCAATTCTATGTCATAATGTTACATTAAAAAAAGTTTACATTGGTACCGATTCCCTTGTTCACAAACTAAACTAAATTTAAGTTCAGTGCATCTGTTTCTTTGTATTTCATTAAGAAGAGGACAAAAGAAACATTTTAGTTTAGTCCTGTCAAATTAATCAGCGCCTGTCACTACTCCATACAAGTTTAGACGTGATTAAAAACTTGCCTACTAAAATTACCTACGTCAATTTACGTCAAGCGCTGATTAATTTGACAGGACTAAACTAAAATTTATCTTCTGTCCTTTCCTTAATGAAATAGAAAGAAAAAGATGCACTGAACTTAAATTTAGTTTAGTTTGTGAATAAGGGAATCGGCACCATTGTCCTATTATATGGTTGTTAGTATTCTTAAATAAGCGTTCTTAAATTTTCTAATTTTCTGCGCAATTTTTTCTTTTTTTTCTTTCATAAGAACCTTCTCCTGACAATTACAAAAGTCGATGAACAGAATCAACATAACAAAACACCTGTTCACAATAAAATGCCATACAGTCGCAACTAGGAAACAAAATAGCCTGTACACCAGAAATTTACAAAAGTCGTTAAACACGACTATTTCAAAAGTATCTGTGCACTAGTATTCCTAAAGTCGCTGTACACCATCAATCCAAATGTCGCTGAACATCATTGTATCAAAAGTCACCAAACAGCAGTAAAGACAAAATTAGGTTAACAAAGTATATTTTTAATGTTGCCGTATGTTAATATACTTTTGACGCTTATGTTGTTCAGCTACTTTTGGGACAGTGCTTGCTTGCAATGTATGTTAACACGTTAGTATCTATTTCAATACTTATTTACAAAGCAATTATATTTTATTGTCAGTAACCATACTAATCTATAATATGAAATAACATAAACATAACTCTAATGATCTACGAAGCGATTATTGTGACGGTACTTGTAATTTACTTTGCGCGAATCTTACAAAACCTACCTTCCTTTAATTTTTAATTTATTATTTCTATTCACATGACTTGTGTTAATTTTAGTCTAGCGTATGATTGTCGACTGTCGTAGTCTGAAGTAATTGAAACGTTTGTAAGTGCATAATTGTTTATTTATATTATTGAGATACATCAATCGATAAATATCACAATAATGCCGTATAATGTGCATATTACGGAGCATGAACGTCACAGAATTGTTTTCTTGAAAGAACAAGGATACTGTTGTGTATATAACTCTTCTTTTATTCAGGGTTTGGAGTTTCTTAGCAGGTAGGGAATTTAAAATACGTCTTCACTATTTCGTACTTTTATTGGATCTACAGACTGCATTCAATGTTGCCAGATTAATTCTTTTAACGTTCGGATACTTTAATATTCGTAACATCACTCCCGGGGCACAATGAAATGGGTACATAAACGCTAAGTAATCACAAACATTGTATCTATCTAAATTTAAATTACAACTTAATGCACAAATTACATAACTAAGATCAATTCTTAACACTAAGAAAAACACTTTATTTATTTCAATTTAAAACAACTTATAGAGATTACACAGTAAGTATATATAATATATACTCTTCAATGTAGATCAGAGATGTCTAACGTTTAGACTAAAGAAACCGAAACTCAATCATGAATAATTATGAAATAAATCAGTCCAAGAATCTGAATGGTAGTTTTATTGTACGACCCGACCTAGTCGATGTAGGAGGAATAGACACAGGGGGACCCTGAGTACTATCATCAGCATGTGATGACTGCATATTATGCTGTTGTTGTGGACCGAAGCTGACACCACTGCACTCAGGTAGGTTGTTCAGCCATTCTGTAGATGCTGTCGAGACTTCTAAAGGATATAACTTTTGATAAGCTCTTACCTTTTCACCTGAAGATGTCTGCACTCTAGCTGATCTCGTGTAACCGTCTTTGCCTGTAAAAACCTCTTTTATTATACCAATAGGCCAATGCAATCTTTTAGAATCTGTCTCTATCAAAACTACTTCTCCAACCTTGGGTTCTTTTCTGGTTTCCTTCCCTTTACTTATTAATAGTCCTAAATATTCACTTTTAAATCTCTTCCTGAAGTCTTCTCGTAACTGTTGTAGGTATCTGAATCGAATATTTAGATTCTTGTGATCAATTTGATCTAAGTCTGGTGTCTCATTGGTAGATAAACCTTGTAGGAACATCATAGGTGTTAAAGGTCTTATGTCTCCCATTTCCACATAAGTTATAGGTCTGTTGTTGATTGTTGTTTCACAGTCACACAATATGGTTGAAAGCTCTATCCAGTCAACTGAGGCTTTCCCCAATATCCTACGTAACATGTCCTTCACCACTCTAACAAGCCTTTCCCACCATCCTCCCCACCAAGGAGCTGCTGGTACGGAGAATTTCCATTGAATATTGTAGCAGTTAGTAACATTTTCTACTTCTTGCCAATCTATATCTTGTAGTAGGTTGGCCGTGCCTACGAAATTCGTCCCATTATCTGTGTAAATAATTCTTGGTCTTCCTCTCCTGCTTATGAATCTTCTTAATGACATCATGAAGCTGGCAGTTGACACAGAGTCAGTAAGTTCTAGATGTATTGCTCTGTAAACAGCACATGTAAATAAAACAATCCAACACTTATTATTGTTTTTCAGAAGTAGTGGTCCTGCTAAATCTATTCCTGTTACTTCAAATGCTGTAGTATTGCAAATACGATCTTTTGGTAGAGGTGGTTCTGGAACTTCATAATGTTTTGCTTTAAACCTCTTGCATGTTACGCACTGTGAAACTACTTTGCTTGATAGTCTTCTAATCCCTGTAATCCAATATTTATTTCTTAAACTAGTCATCAAAGTTAATGATCCTGCATGATTCATCTGTTCATGATTTTGTTGAACCATCCGTTTTATAATTTCATTTTTTCCTGGTAATAATATTGGATATATAAAGTCTCTGTTTTCATTACTGTAATCTAACCTTGTTTTTATTTTCAGAATACCTCCTTCTTCAGTAGTTTTCAGCTTTTTGTTAATTATCTTATCAGTGTATGTTTCTCTTTGTATTAACTTTATTAGTGTTTCTTCAGCATTCTTGTATTCTTCATATCCTATATGAGTAGAAGTAATGTTATATTCCTTTCTGATTCTAGGGTTCATTCTTAGTAGTCTTGCTACTAGTCTTACTATCTTTGTATATTTGCTGAAATATAATAATTTATTACTGAAATCTTCTGTATTTAACTCTACATATACTGATGTGCTTTTAACTTGTTCGCTTGTTAAAATCTCTTTGTCAATTTCCGTTATTGAACTACAAGTCTTTGGCCATTCTGATTCTTCTAGGTACAACCATTGAGGGCCTGTCCACCATTGGGTTTCCAACAGTTTCTTCGTGTTGCAGCCGCGGGACGGTAAGTCTGCAGGATTGTGAATACCAGGTATGTGATTCCAAGAGTCTTTATCTGTGTTCATACATATTTCTTTTACTCTATTTGTAACAAAAGCTTTCCATGTTTCTTGTCTTTTCAGCCACGCCAGTACGACAGCAGAGTCTGTCCAACAGTACACCTTGTAATCTTTGCAGTGGTGAAGAAGGCCTGATTTTACGACTTCCTGATATTGCCTAGAGGCTATTAGTGCACCCATTAGCTCCAGTCTTGGCAATGTCATTTGCCTCTTGATAGGTGCAACTCTACTTTTGGCTATAACAAGTCTAACTGTTACCTTTCTTCTCCATTCAGTGCGTAGGAAAATACAGCTGGCATATGCGTCCTTGCTCGCGTCACAGAACACGTGTATCTGTACTTTGCAGTCTTGTAGTGGAGCTTCTGCGAGGTGTCTGGGTATTCTGCATCTATTGATACAGTCAATAGTTCTTATCCAATCTTTGTATTCATTCTCCAGCTCTAGAGGTATCTTCTCATCCCAACCAGTTTTCAACATCCATGCCTTTTGAATTATTAATTTTGGAACTAATGTGGTAGGTGACAAGAATCCTATTGGATCAAATATCTGTTGTGTAATAGAGAGTAGATCTCTCTTTGTGATATCATTAGGTACCGTTTTTACATTTACAGTACAACATAGATCATCTTTCCGTCTGTTCCACTGTACTCCTAATACTGAAACTGATTCATCATCTTTCAGTATTTCAACCTGGTCTTGATAATTTGTCATCCAGCCTCTTAATTCAAATTTTCCTTTTTCCATTAGCTCTGTGGCTTCTCTTCTGAATCTGTTAACTTCTTTTTCAGAATCAAAACTTGTCACACAGTTGTCTACATAGAAGGATTCTTTCAGCTGTGTTGCTGTTTTAGGATAAGTATTTTCATTTTTTTCCAGATGATGGTTGATTGTAGCCGCCAATATGAAGGGACTGCACGCGACGCCAAAGGGGACCCTGGCATGTTGGTAAGTAATTATTTCTTCTCTGGTCTTTGACTCTTTCCACCATAGTAATTTTAAATATTTTCGGTCAGGTTCTTTAACAGCTATTTGTAAGAATGCCTTTTTTATATCAGATATGACTCCATAGGTACCTGTTCTAAACATGGTCAGCAATTTCGGTATAACTTCTATAAGGTTTGTTCCTTTCTCTATACAGGCATTTAAGGAATTTTTATTCTTGTCCTTACAGGAAGCGTCAAATACTGGCCTGATCTTTGTTGTGGTACTCTCCAGTTTGATCACTGCATGATGAGGTAAGTAGTGGCCTTCATTTCTGTTATCTTCTTGTACCACTTCGATAATACCTTCTTCTTTCCATTGTTCCAAAACTTCGCTGTATTCTTCGAGTTTTTCTATGTTTTCTAACTTCTTAGTTGTAGACACCAGTCTTCTGAATGCTTGATCATAGTTAGACTCTAGCTCTGGTCCTTCTTTCCACAGTAATCCAACTTCATAACGTCCATCCTTGTTCACTGAAATATTATTATTGAAATCTTTTAATATTTCATTCTGAGATAGTTCTTCCTTTTTATACGGATCTTTTATACCTAATGTTTCTATATTCCACATAAATTCTAGGCTATCTTCCTGAATGGATGATACAAAGTTAGAACTGACTGTTGTGTTATAAACACCTTGAATGGGTCCTTGTAATGTCCAGCCAAGCTTTGTGGGAATAGCAACAAGACTGTCTGTTACGTGGACAAAATTAGGTTTCAAAATGGAACCTAAATAATCAGAACCTATTAATAAACTTATTTCTGATGGCTGCTCCTTAGGATCAGTCAAACTGATTTTCAGTTTCTGTAAACTATTTACCAGGTTGGGGTCTTGTACTTTCGGTAGTACCCCACAAAGTACGTCTTGTTCCAACGCTGTCATTGTGGTCTGGTATGTATTTTCTAGGTTACTTACTTGGAGTTCAATAAGTCGGTGTGGTTGTGCTGTTTTCTTTACACCTCCAAACAGTGAGTGTCCAATACTTTCACTGCCAGTTACCTTTAGTCCTAGTTCATTTGTTAGCTCAGCTTTTACATATGTTCTCTGTGAACCTGAGTCTAGAAGCGCCCTCACCTTCCTCTCTTGATTGTTCCCGGAAACTTTGACAACCAAGGTCTGTAATAAAGTTGTTTTATTATTACTTGTATAATTACTAACTACTTCTGTTTTTTCAGGTTTCTCTTCAAGTGCTTCAACATTCTGTTTCTTTTTCTGTTCACAGGTTTTTTGCTGCATTTCTGTATTAGGACAAAGAATAACAAAGTGCCGTTTACTACAGGATATACATTTCACATATGCTTTACATCTTTTTGCTATGTGCCCTCTTTTAAGACAGATATAGCACCCACCCTTCTTTTTGATAGCCTCCTTTCTCTCTTCTAGACTAAAGCTACCTATTTTTCCACATTCTAAAGGATTATGAGATCTTTCACAAAAATAACAAAGTTCCTTACCTTCCTTTTGTTTGTTCTGGTCGTTGGACTTTCCAGTTCTTACCTCTTTTGATACTAAGCATGATGCAGTTGGTACTGTGTCCGTGTTGCTTATGACACGTGCCAGCTTGCATCTTTCTTCTGCTTCTACCTCTTTACGGATAAATTCTAATAACTGATTGAGTTTAGGTTCCTTATTAAGAGGTACTTTAGCCCACTCCATTAACAATTTATCAGGAAGTGCAGACTCAATTAATGGTACTAGCATACACTCATATTTACCTTTTGCTATACCTAACGACTCAAGTATTTGTAAATTTACACTAATTTTATCATATAAAACCTGTACATTGACATTATTCTTTGTTAAAACTAAATTTAATAGTTCTCTTACATAAATTTCTATTAGAATTTCTTCTCTGCCGTATCGCCTCTGTAGTGTGTTGATCACAATGTGGTAATTTTCTTCACTAGCAGGATAGCTGGACACTAATGTTTGAGCCTGTGATCCTTCGGCCATCGCCTGTACTAGGTATTGGAGCTTGTCTTGTACTTTTAAATTATCATTTTCGTGAATTTTACTGAATTGGCTCCAAAACGCTAGCCAATTTTTCGGGTCATCGTCGAATTTTCTAATTTCCAACTTTGGCAATTTCAGGTACGGTTTGTTGTATTTGTTGTCAAGTCCGTCGATTACCTGTCTTTCATTAATTGCACTTTCTTTTTCGGGCTTCGTTTTCGGCCATTTTGTTTTGAGTTCGAGCCATTTTCTTTTGTATGAGTCGCTTATATCGCACTCCGCTTCGTAACCGCTTTGGTCAAACTCTTCCGACTCCAGCATTTTCTCGGCAATCGCTGCGTCCAGTAACTCAATTTTTTGTATTTTTTCCATAAGGAATTCGAAATCTGTTACCGAGTTTGAGTTCGCCGTTGATTCATGATGCCGGTTGAATACGCGTCGGAGTTGATCGCGTTCCCTATGTAGCTTCTTGAGATCCATCTTTATTTCGTCCTGTCACGGTCGCCAGTTGTTGTGTATATAACTCTTCTTTTATTCAGGGTTTGGAGTTTCTTAGCAGGTAGGGAATTTAAAATACGTCTTCACTATTTCGTACTTTTATTGGATCTACAGACTGCATTCAATGTTGCCAGATTAATTCTTTTAACGTTCGGATACTTTAATATTCGTAACAGATACAATGTATCAGAAATTGCTGCAGAATTAGGAGTTTCGGTAAGTAATAAAACGTATAATATTATATCATATTTGCATTCATGTTTAACAATAATTGTAAGTAGGTATTAAGATTGCTGTAATTAATAAAAACAAATAAAGTGTGCATTATTTCTAAAACATTTTAACAATTAAACAGTTTTGATTTTAAATCAATAATAAATAACATTTATTTATTTGATATTATAACCTAAAATCGAAATATATGAAATATTATGTTTATGTCTAATCATAGCTAAACATTGTTTCAGCGCACCACCGTATATCTTTGGCTTAGGCGTTGGGATGACGATGGTCACATAAGGGAGTTGAAAAAAACAGGAAGACCTAGAAAAACATCTCGCCAACACGACCAAACAATTATTAACGCTTTTAGAAATAACGGTTTCACTCGTACTGATGAAATAGCCATCAATAATAACTTGTCCGTTAATACAGTAAGGCGCCGACTGCACGAAGCAGGTATTCATCACCGAGTACCAGCCAAAAAACTCATGTTAACAGCAAGACATAAATTGCAAAGACTCGAATTTGCGCAAAGATTTTTGAATTATGATTTTACAAATGTCATATTTTCGGATGAAAAAACATTTCATTCTACCGAAAATGGTCGTATGTCGCTCTGGCGCATAAATAATACTCGATATGCAGAACGTAATATAATCGATAACCGTGCAAGTGGCAGAATATCTGTTGGGTTTTGGAGTTGGATGTGCTCTGGTGGCCCTGGAGAACTAATCGAGATAGGAGGTCGATTAAATAGCGCGGGCTATATAGATATACTTATTGAACGATGTTTTGTTGCCGACGACACAAGTCATGTTGCCAGAAGAGAGGCCAATAAACTTCGTTCACGATAACTGTCCAATTCATAAAGCACGTGTATGCCGAGTATGGTTTAATGAAAACACTGAGCAAATTTTGGAGATTCCATTCCCGCCGAAGAGCCCGGACCTCAACCCCATAGAAAATTTGTGGGGTCTTATGGTGCAAGCATGGGATCCCGATACACTCCGCACCCGACAAAATATAATAGCTCATGCAACAGAAACTTGGGAGAGATTTAGGGCCCAAAATATTTGTCAAAATATGGTAGGTAGTATGCGCGAACGTCTCCAGGCAGTAATAGACGCGAATGGAGGCCATACCCGCTATTAATTATTATTTTTAAATTAAATTTTTGATTTTGCGATAAGATTTAAATTAAAATATCTAAAATATTAGTTTTTTTTTTATAATTTATAAATATCATTAGAATTTTTGATTGTGCTATTAATAAATAAATGATTACGTTTTTAATTATACTTTTATTCAGTACTAAACACTTTGTTCTATAATAACAATATCAGCAGTTTCTATATTTAGTAGTAGTTAGTTTAGTCAGGTGAAATTAGCTGTTTAGTGACTTTGATACAATGATGTTCAGCGACATTTGGATTGATGGTGTACAGCGACTTTAGGAATACTAGTGCACAGATACTTTTGAAATAGTCGTGTTTAACGACTTTTGTAAATTTCTGGTGTACAGGCTATTTTGTTTCCTAGTTGCGACTATAACTTATGGCATTTTATTGTGAACAGGTGTTTTGTTATGTTGATTCTGTTCATCGACTTTTGGTGCTGACCTATCAATAGATACCAATTTCATCTTTTTACATCCAAGCCCAAGATTGTATGAAAGCGTATCGGTCTCCTTTTGACTGGCCTGTTAGTCTAGTGGTTAGTGACCCTGACTGCTAAGACTGAGGTCGTGGGTTCGATTCCCACCCAGGCCAAATCTTTGTGTGATGAGCACAATCATTTGTTCTGTGTCTGGGTGTAATTTATCTATAATATGTAGGTATGTATTTAGAAATATATAAGTATATTTATCAGTTGTCTGGTTGCCATAGTACAGGCTCTGCCTAGTTTGGGACCAGATAACGGTGTGTTGGTTGTCCTAAGAGAGATATTATAATTATTAATAAATACATAAAAAAGTAAAAAGATATTGTGATTCGTATAGGATGAGAAATCCAAGAGACAGAATAATTGAGATGATTCGGGGCTTGGCGGAGGCCTACACCAAAGAGGCGGCTTCCATGAATAACAACCAGAATCAAAATCAAATAAATACAACGAAATTGATGGTTTTAAAGTGAGTATAATTAAATGTAAGTACCTACTTCAAAACTCATAAATATGTATTACTAGGGTCATTTTCACAAAAAGTGTACATTTGTGTTTCGGGTGTGTCCCACAACTTTAGTATTTTTTTTTAAGAATAATATCTATGTTTGAGAAAAACAAAACTAAAAATAAGAATCTGTGGTTAGTTTTGAACAGTATTAAATATTGTTGCTACTTAAAAACATAGTCATAATACCTTAATTTTCAAATATACATGTGGTAGGTAGCCATTTTGGCGCTGTCCTACTACCATTTTCATTCAAACAACGTAAGTTTAATTCATGTTACTGACCTAAATATAATAATGTGGTTGATATTTTGAAAAGTATAGTTATGCACGATTTGTTATACAATTACAGCAATAGTCTAATGTGGCACAAAATATTTAAATAATTTAATCTTTGTGAGGGCATAAACTGGTTAAAGTGGAAAAAGTCCCTTCCGAAACGGCATTTTTTGTGTGATACTGTAATCAAAACTACCATATGACATGCATTTTTATCGATTGGCATCATTTTTAACGCTGTCAACGGGTTTCTACAAGTAATTCGGTCATTTTGACGGCGGCCGGCGAACGAACAACTCGAACAACTACACCTCAGCAGTGGTCCGATTTTGATGTTCCAGAGCCGAAATCAATTCCAACGTAAGTTTACAAGTTTAATCCTTGCAAATTATTTTAATATCTTTTTTAGCTTTCTGTGAATATAAATTGATACCAAGCTTGTTGTTCTAATGTGTTAGTTTCGGAAAGAAATTCTTAGGAAGATGATACATTATATTTGTAGTACTGGCAATATACCTATTTATTTATAATTTCAAAGTGACGACTTTCAAATATAATTCGTAAGGGATCGTTCAACAATTACGTGATCATTTTTGGCAGTTTTTTTAACCCCCCCCCCCCCCTATGTGATCACAGCGTAATCTTTTGTTTAAACCCCCCCCCCCTCGCCTTGATTACGTAATCTTCGTCCGTGCTTAATGTTTGCTGTTTTATTAGCACTGACACGTATGATGCTTGGAAAAGTCGATAAAATATGCCGAAAAAGTATAAAAATACTGAATCTGGTCACACTGTTCCACAGTTTGTCTATAGCAGGGGAAATCCCGTTCCATCTATCTAATAGTTAATGTTACCAGTATAGACTTCAAAATTGGACGTAAATATTTAGTTATATAAATGATGACGTAATCATGGATTCTCTCCCCCCCCCCAAATAATCCAGATGTATATACAAGCACCCGACCCCCCCCCCCCCTTCGGTGATCACGTAATTGTTGAATGATCCCTAACGTCCTAAATGGGTCACTTAGTTAAAAAAACACAACCACATATATTGTTATATTTTGAGTTTTTGCTAAATACAGTGGATTTCGAGTATAACGACGATAAAGGGACCACTCTTATTCGTTGAATATTTGCACACATAGTTATTCACTGGTTCATTTAAAAAAATGTGTAATATTGCTCAGAATATCACTTTGTAACTGAACCACAAATTTAACTCCCAAATGTACTATGCTTCCCTACCTACTTAGCTGATAATATATCTACAAACAAAAGGTAAAGGTGTCCACTTTTGCTGATCATGTGTGGGGATGAAAACAAAAGATAAGAAATATTTGTGAAATAAATCTTGGTGTCTTTGGCGGCCGACTCCGGTCGCAATATCTGCATGGGATTTATAGGAATTTTTCATTGAAAATTGTTACAAATGATTCATTAAAAACAGTCGCTCCGAACTCGGCGTTACTGGCGTTACATTCAAAGTCGCTATAGCCACAGGAATTTTGTACTAAAGTATGCTTTAAATTCAAGGAACTTAGATTTAACGTCGGTATAGGTAAAAAGTCGCTACAACCAAGGTCGTAATAAATGAAATCCACTGTATGTAGTTGTGTATAATAAATATGTATGTGTTTATTTTGATAATATTAAATATTGTTGAAATGAATGTGCTCAAAATTACACAAGTAAAATGTATGCATTTTCACAATATTATTTGAATTGGTTGACTATGTGCAGCTGTGGACGTCGTTTGCCTAAAAGATAATGATGATGATGGTGTATTAACATACGCATTTTTTTTCAGGTACTTTACCTACCTAGTAAATGGTTGTCCTAGCAAACGTTGATAAATTTCTAAACAAAAATGATTTTATGTTATTGCACGAATCAATATGGCCGTGGTTAATAACTCATTTCCGAATTATGGAAAAATGTTTCGGTTGTGGATTTCCTACCAGTTTAATCCATAAACCATACCACTTTATTGTATCTGATAATACAAAAGTGAAGAATTTAATAAATGTTGACTTTTTTTGGTGTCAGCAATGTACATTTTATACCATATAATTATGATCACTATTGCGAAGATGAATGTGATTATTGTAACTAATTTTTAATAGGTGGGTACTGCATTTTTCAATACCGGCAACGGTTTTAATGTACCTGATATTTTGCTCTAGGATGTAGTTTGATGTGCTACGCATGTAAAAAATATGTAAAATTCCCGTCGGTAGATGTTACAAAATGTATATAATGTATAAAATGGTTCTGTGTCAGATGTAGTGAAGGTAATAATAATATTGATTTTACCCGCAGGGCAGCATGTGGCGAGCTGTTGGGCAGTAGCGACCCCACGGACCCTATCTCCCGGGAGAATTCTTGTTCCTCATCTCTGGCTTGCCTTTATTGGCTGGCTGGAGTGAATACTGACGAGGTTCAGAGCTCCCACCTCATTCTTGCCTTTATTGGCTGGCTTGAGTGGAGATTCGCAAGAGCAAACGTGCTCGGGGAAAGGAAGTATTCCAGTAAGTGCTCGTAGGGATCTTGACCATCTTCCGGGCTCTGGGATTGTTCTGAAAGCCGTGGAATACCTCTCCACTTCTCAAGCACCTCAGGAAGTGTTGCCCCTTTGTCGCTACGACACTATGTGCTAGCGACGTTACCCGGGGGCCCATTATTGAGTGTGCAAGTCACCCCTTGCCATTTTATCCGTGTATACAAAACATTGATCAGGCAGGGGCCATAGTCCTTCCATAGTTGTGGTTACCAATCCACTATAGCCATCAAAACCCATAGCCTAATTTGCTTTGTTTCCATATTCTGTAATAGTTCTCTTCAACCGGGGATTGTCCTTGGGTGCACTTGCATAGTGCATACAGAGATAAACGTCGGTTGGTGCCCCCTCATCATTTAAAATTGTCTAAGGGGCCTCTGCGAGTTGGCTTCAGCCCCTCGTACGCCTTCCAAAGGTCCAGAACCCTAGGGTGCTGAGAAAAGTCAATGAAAAATATTGATTTTATATGTCGAAAATGTTTTGGAGAAGAGTATATTTAAATAAAAAGTATTTAAAAAATTAACTAATTAAAAACAAATTAATTTAAAAATCGAAAACCCGACTACTTAAGAAGTGAACTAAAAGGATGTAAACGAGAAAAAAATCATGCTGTGCTGTAGGAAGATCAGGTGGTCAGCCAGCTCGCAATATATGTAGGTATCCTCCGACTGCACAGCATGATTTTTAGCTTGTTTACATCTTTATAGTTCTTAAGCAGTCTGATTTCTGATTTTAAAATTACTTTTTTTAAGTTACAATATTTTATCCGACTGGCAGGAAAGGGCTTCGCTTGTTATCGTGCCCATGGGCCATCTCTTATTTTAAGAAGAACTAATAATAATTATTGTTTTATTTCGATAAAAACAACAACAACAAAAATTTTGATTAAAGATTTTTTTTATATAAAACGTTAATATATTATAATTTTAATATTTTTTACGCATTAACGCATGCGTTGCGAATAATATAATTTTTTGTGGAAAGAGAATTATTTCGCTCCGCAGAAAACAAAAAAATCTTTAAGGTTGCACCTCCACGGTAGCCCGCAAAATTCAAATTTTTTTGCAATTTAAGTCAGAATTAAGTTATATTATATGTTGATTAAAGTATGATTCGCGGGCATAAGAATTATGTATTTTCAGAATTATTATAACCATTTAAGTCACCAATAAAACTCCATAAGGTCAGGTCACCTGACTTATGGGAGTTATTTTACTGATTTTAATGGTTATAACTCTGAAAAAAACATACTTCTTACGCACGCGAATCATACTTTAATCAACTGACAAATACTGACCTGCAAATTGGAAAAAAAAACCGTAAGAAAATTTGAATTTCGCGGGCTACCGTAGAGGTTCTAAGTTAATATTATTATTTCCTATTCTTAGAATTGGAGTGCGAATATTATCATGTTGAATAAGGTGTAAAATTTGAGTCGTGTTCAATTTTATTTTGTATTATTTTGATCTCATTTACTTGATAATGTGTAATAGTCTTAAGAATTCCATTCCGTTACAGGAACAATCTATTCCGTGACTGTCCTATTTTTTATTTTGTTTTAAATATTATTTTATGAGCGAAACGTTATTTAATTATTATTAGATTTTGATCATTGAGAGTGTTTTCATTTGATTAAACTAATTAAAAAAGAGTTCCTTAGTTATATGTTAATTGAGAAAGATACTAAAAAGTATTGAACTAATTTGGTCCAAAGAGTAACAGAATGGAAATTAAAATGTTGATTATGTATGTTTGCTATTGTTGATTTTATGTTTCATCTGTTTTGTATTAAAGTACATAACATCGTTAACCAATTATATTATTTTTGATTAAATCCAAAGGAGTTTTATTTTATTTCTATAGCCGATAACTATTTGTTTCGGAACGGAACAAACTTTGTTTCCCAGGGGCAAAAAAGTAGTTGTATTTGAGGATATAAGCCTGATTAAGTGATTTTATTATAATATTCAGATTGTGAAAAGAATAGTTATTATAAAAAAAATAAAAAAAACGAACTACAATAAAAAAAAAAATTTCCGGCATTTTTATAATAGTGTACACTTTTTTTGAAAATGACCCACTAGCTTCTGACCGCGATTTCGTCCGCGTCAAATTTTTGCTCTTAAACTTGTGATTACAATGTATACACGAATTTTGCGTACTACTTGTATATAGTTTGTAACGTAGACGCGCACGTGCATCTTTCCAATTTATACAAGGCCAGGATGCCACCATAGGAATTTGGTAGGACTTCTGATTGCCGGGCTTCGATTTAAGGGGTGTTACGGGAGGAGGGGGGAGGTGTACAGCCTCTGCTGTGAAGAAAAAGTTTCGACCCCCCCCCCATTTTTGAGAAATTTGTTTGTTAATATTCTAAACTAACTTTAGAATGTTCGTGTATCGATATCGATTTAAAGGCCGGAAGAGGTGTGGGGTTGACGAATAAAATGAAGGGGAAGTAGCAACGCTCGACAAGACACTTCGCTGACAGGACTCGTCAACAGAATCAAGGCGTTTCCATAGGAGGTCACAGTTTTAGCTTAACCTAATCTCCCTAAACCATGTCGTTTCTGGCACTCGCCGGCCGCTACCGCGGCACCGCTCGCTTCGCTCGCTCGGCTCGTGCGTAGGAGGTCGCAGTTTTAACCTAACCTAACCTAAACTCCCCAAACCATGTCGTTTCTGACACTCGCCGGCCGCTCGTCTATACCTACAGGTTTAGTTTGCATGCGGAGTAGCACTGTATAGTATGTAACAATTTAGTTACTTTGGCCGCTACAAAGTATACACGAGTATTTGCGTACTACTCTTGTATAGATTGGAAGATCTTGATTAAAAAGTGATTTCCAATCTATACGCGACTAGTTTCACACCCTTGCGTTCTAGCCTTGTACAGATTGGAAATACGCCCCGTCGTCGCATCGAATTGCCTGCAGTTTTCGACCATTTTTCGTTGCTGCTCCGCTCCTTTTGATTGTAACGTTATCGTATATAACCTATAGCCTTTCTCAATAAATAGGCTACCCAACACAAAAATAATTTTTCAATTCGGACCACTAGTTCCTGAGATTAGTGCGTTCAACCAAACAAACAAACTCTTCAGCTTTAAATATTATTAGTATATTAGTGTAGATTGTAAATAATGATTACACTTTCATGTGACGCAGTTAAGACATCTTTATCAAAAGCTAAATATTTTTAAAACAACGATAAGATTATCTTAGTTATTTATTATAGCTTCTGCCCGCGACTCCGTCCGCGTTAAATTTCTTATTCCCCCGACCCTTCCCGTCGCGTCGAATCGCCTACCCGTGCGATTTTCCCCGTTTTTGCAACATTTTTATGACTGCTCCGCTCTTCTTGGTTGTAGCGTGATGTTATATAACCTATAGCCTTCCTTGATAAAAAGGCTACGCAACACAAAAAGATTTTTTCAATTCGGACCAGTAGGTCCTGAGATTAGCGCGTTCAATCAAACAAACAAAAAAACATACAAACAAACAAACTCTTCAGCTTTATAATATTATAGATTCAGATAAACATCTTACATGTTATGTATCATTTTTATGAATACATAGCCAATATTAGCTATTTTGACTTGCACGACATTCCATTTAATGGCAACACTGCGCCTGACATAAACACAAGGCGTGAACTTGCGTAGGAGTTTTGACAGGTGTTTGGATTGTGATGCGTAGCAGTTAGCAGCTAGTCAGAGCAAGACTACGCCGCGCCCCGGTACGCGTGCACGAGCACTGGAGTGCGCAGCGCCATCGCCACTCACCTGGATCATGTCGAAGACGTGCTGCATGTCTTGGCGCGTGGCGGGCCGCACGGTGACGCGCTCGCCGCCGATATCTGAGTTCTCCGTCGTGGACGCCATGCTCGCTCCGCGAAGTCGCGTGCCGCACTGCTTCTCGCTTCTCGATGTCATGTCTCGCATGACGCGCCCAGTGCTGCCATCAGTCATTTTGAGATTCCGTTAATATTGTTATGATTTTACATATGACAGCTGTGATTTTTTTATTTCGCCGCGTTGAAAAGCTGTTTAGTTGTTTAATGATAATATTATACACAGATTCGTTAAAACTTACACGCTTACGCACGGGTTTGGTTGCATAATTATATTATTACCTAAAGGTTTACTTACAATAAAAATAAATTACCTAAATGGACAGCCCCACTAGCTAACATGAAATATAGGAACTGGTATGTGACGAATTTGTGATTATCTTTCTGTACCTACATTTGGGGGATTTAAGTTGTGTTAGTTTATGTTAATTTAAATAGTCGTTAATTAAATTAATTATTATTGAAAATAACTTTGCAGAATCCATTATAAATTGTGTTAGCCGTTAGATATTTTTTCCTATATCCACCTGTAGTTCCCGGTAAGTCTGTAGTTGGCAACACTCGTCACGTTGCGACCGAACATTATAATTCATCTGTCATAGTTTTGGGAAGATTTTTGAAAGTGGCAATACCGAAGAAAAAACTGAACGACAATATAATACAATTTTATTATTGCGACCAGAGATGGCGCCACTACTACTGTAAGAATATTCCTATATTTCCGCGACATTCTTAATGTTTGATCGGAAACGCTAACAGTTACGACGTTACGATGCGTTGCGGTGTAAATTGATATTAAACGGTTTCAAGAGAATAGGCTTTTATATGCTATGTACTGTTAGAAGTTTCAAGTGGTAAGCAACAATGTGCTGGTAGTATTCCCTAGATGGCGTCACGGGTCTCTGTCACTATAAATAAATAAAGTTCTCGTTTCTCTCATAAAAATTAGATTATAACGATCTCATTCGTTACTACTATTTTATGCAGTTTTACGCTTATTTATGTATTTTTAAATGAGAAATCTTAAACAAGGAAAAAAGTAGGAATACTGTTTATTTGGACACAGTTATGATAAATGAAACACAAAATTAAAATATCAAACTAAAGCATAAACAACAATGTGTGCCAGGCGGCTACGTCGAAAAGGTAATGCCAGTAAGATGTTGTCTGACATAATATATGTTTTCTAATGAACCTACAAGTATCGGGAAGAACGAACTATTTCTACATATATTATATATATTAAGTACGTAGGTAGGCCTACGTACTTAATATCTGGTATTATAGTATGAAAAATATTGTGAACTAGACTTAGCATACTCATATTTAACCATAAAAACTGGCCAAGTGCGAGTCGGACTCGCGCACCGAGGGTTCCGTATTTTAAACCTGTAGTGTTTAATACCTCGACGCGTTCATGAGGAAAGGGGTACTTAGTAAGTTTAAAATTATTAAACATATTTTATTATATGATGTAACTAAAAATTTACGGTTTTCGCAATTTTTCCTTTATCTGTGCTATAAGACGTTGTTTCGTACCAAATTTCAAAATTCTAGATCGACTGGAAGTACCCTTTAGGTTTTGATTCCCTTGCGAGTTTCGAAAAATTGCGGAAGTTTGCGGCATAAACGGCTATATCTTTTGATTGCGTTAGCTTAGAAGTTTGATTTTTTCAGAGCTCTAAGGGACAGTAGACTTGAGTATTACCTCGACGCGTTCATGAGGAAAGGGGTACTTAGTAAGTTTAAAATTATTAAACATATTTTATTATATGATGTAACTAAAAATTTACGGTTTTCGCAATTTTTCCTTTTTCTGTGCTATAAGACGTTGCTTCATACCAAATTTCAAAATTCTAGATCGACTGGAAGTACCCTTTAGGTTTTGATTCCCTTGCGAGTTTCGAAAAATTGCGGAAGTTTGCGGCATAAACGGCTATATCTTTTGATTGCGTTAGCTTAGAAGTTTGATTTTTTCAGAGCTCTAAGGGACAGTAGACTTGAGTATTTGATATAAATTTCAGCTTGATACCTTTACGCGTTCCTGAGAAAAAGGGTCTTGACAGACAGACGGACGGACGGACGGACGGACAACAAAGTGATCCTATAAGGGTTCCGCTTTTTCCTTTTGAGGTGCGGAACCCTAAAAATGAATCATCAATATTATTTTTAAGCTATTGCATAGTTTTATCGCGGGCTTCTAGCGCGGCGACCGAATCAAGAAATTCCGTAACGAAAAAAAACCTAACACAAGTCACTTCCCGGTCTGTCTGTCCCTATGTAGGTAGGCTTAGATCTTTAAAACTGCAATGGATTTTGATGCGGGTTTTTTTAAAAGATAGAGTGATTCAAGAGGAAGGTTTATATATATATAATATGCATAATATAGTAAAGAAACGCTGATAATTTTAGAGATTTCTAATGTGATGTCATAAATAAACACATTTGTTTGCGCTTACATTGCGAACGCTGGCTGAACCATAGATTTCTGTTATCTGTGGGCTGAACCCTACGAAATAGATCAAAATAATGTACTACAGTATTGTACGCCTTAATAAAAAGGTCTACAAAACTGTCCGCAATGGTATATATTGTCTATCCCTTAGGGATAACCCACAATAACCATTTTTTATCCTTTACTTCTTATTTACGAAACGATTTTAAGCAATACAGCACTAATCGTTATCCAATTAAGTACCTTAAATACATTGTGCATTTAATATAGATCAATATGGCCCTTTACAACATGTAATTTAAATGAAGATCTTAGAAGATATCAGAGATTTAAAAAGCGGGGGCAGAGAAAAAATGCTATGCAATAGCTTTACCGCGGCAGACCCCGAGTGCCACACGTCAATTTTTTTTTAATTTTGAGGATTTTAATAAAAAGCACAAATGGTGGCACAACATGAAGTATCACAAAAAATTACAATAAAATGGTACTATATCTGTGTGTAAGGATATAATGGCGAACCTTATGATTCCAGAGCCTCATTTTTCAAGTCAGCTCCACACAAATTTTTCTTAAAAAAATTATAACTCCTTCATTTGGACACGCAATGAAGATCAGTGACGATTTTAGTTAAGTATGTAGAATTACAGTCATACCTAAAGCAATTACTTCAGTGAAAGAATTATTAAAATTGAACCAAAAATTACGAAGTTACAGCGGTTTTAGTTTTACATGTTCAAAAACGCTCGGCAATATGCACAATTCGTTGATGACGTCATCAGCCACGTTCGCGTCCGCAGCACCGCCGCGCCGCCGCGCCGCCGCCGCGCCGCGCCGCGCGCGTTCTTTCTGCCTCTTTGACTCGCAGTACATTTAAAAGGATAATGTCGTCTTAAAATATTGTATTGTGCCACGATGCGAAAATACAAGTATTGCTACACCGGACAAATTGTTATTTTGTTTCCCAAAAGACCCGAAAAATTGAAAAAAGTGGTGTACTTTAACGAGGAGCGACGCCCGGCGTCCCCTTAACTAAAAGTACTTTATACTGCTGTAAAGATCATTTCAATTCAAAATTTGAAAACATAATACCTATTAAGGACAAAGGAAGGAAGAAAAAGGAAAATGTTTGACTAGAATAATAAATAATTAATCTATACTAATATTATAAAGCTGAAGAGTTTGTTTGTTTATTTGGTCGAACGCGCTAATCTCAGGAACTACTGGTTTAAATTGTAAAACTCTTTTAGTGTTAGGTAGTCCATTTATTGAGAAAGGCTTTAGTATATATAACATCACGCTGCGATTAATAGGAGCGGAGCAACAATGAAAAACTTTGCTAAAACGGGGAAAATTTATTCCCTTAGAGAGCTTCCGTTGCATGCGGTTAAAGAGTAAACGGTTAAAGTAACGCAACAGTCATGAAGGACAGAATTGTTTCTATTAAAAAGTTCTAAGAAAATGTCCCGATACCATATGTCTGTTTTTTAAGGTTGGCCCACTGTAACGCTTTTAATTGTCATCAAATCTAAATATTATAAAGCTGAAGAGTTCGTTTAGTTGAACGTACTAATCTCAGGAGTTACGTTTAGTGTTGGATAGCCCATTTATCAAAGAAGGCTATAAACTATATAACATCACGCTAGGACCTTTAGGAGCCGAGCACAAAGTTAAACGTCACGCATACGAAGCCCTCGCACGGGCAGGCGATTCAATGCGACGGGATGGGTTGGGGGAGCAAGAAATTTACAAGCAGAAGCTAGTAAGAAATAATATTCAAAATAGGTAGAAAGGTGCCTACACATTGGAGAAACACGGAAAAGGTACCTACCTGCCAAATCAAAACACTAACCTAAGTACCTGCCTACGTATAGGTACTTAGTGGATCAAGAACTGTCGGTGAAAGCAAATCTACTTAGGTATCTTTTCATTTTATCTCATCGTATCTCTACACCGGAATAACTTGTATTTTTTTTTAAACTTTGCTACGATAATCGAATCAATCTTCGGGAAATTTTCCGACTGGGCCTTGGTAAATCCGACTGGGCCTTGGTAAATCCGACTCCCATGTTTCCTATCTGGGGCGTGGAGCGTGGGCTCCTCGGTTCGATTCCCGGCCCGGGCATAGTGCAACTGGGTTTTTCTATTAGGAATTTCTGAGTAGCAGCCCGGAGTTTGGAAGTTGGCGGTGTGATACCCCCCGTGCCTCGGAAAGCACGTTAAGCCGTTGGTCCTACGCCTGATCTCTCTCCAGTCGTGTCGGATTGTCGTCCCATCGGACTATGAGAGTGAGGGAAGAATGAGTGCTCCTGTGTCTGCGCACACACTTGTGCGCTATAATATATTATCTCCCGCGCCGATGGCTAGTCTCCGTTGAGATTGGCCGCGTACAAATAAATAAAATTGGAGTGTCTGTTTTTAATACCTTCCGTGCACCACGTGGGGTTTAATAAACCCCAGCGAGACAAAAATCGACGATCTCAAAAAAGTACTATTTTTGTTACATTGCCTATAGATATTAAAAATGTTAATTTTACTTAACAAATTTATTTTATTTCTATCCCCTAATAGTCCAAAAACAATATAAATATGTATAAAATAAACTTTAAAAATATACTCTCTATATATAGATAGAATGATGTTGGGGTATAGGAAACCCCACATAGTGCAGGACATAACTTTTGCCCACGTGGTGCACGGAAGGTTAAGATAACCACTTTTTACTAAGTGTATATGGATGTATACACGGTACATATACCAAAACAACATTTTTAACAATTTTTGTCTGTCTGTCTGTCTGTTTGTTCCGGCTAATCTCTGAAATGCCTGGACCGATTTTGACAGGACTTTCACTGGCAGATAGCTGATGTAACAAGGAGTAACTTAGGCTACTTTTATTTTAGAAAGATTCTTTTATTTTAGAAAAAAATAACTGGCTTCGAAAACTATGGTGACAAACGTCATAAACTACGCAGAAATACGTCTCAAAATTCGAAAAATCCTGGCTGAATCCTACGAAATAGATCAAAACAATGTACTACAGTATTGTACACCTCAAAAAGGCCTACAAAAATGTTGCAATGGTATACGTCTATCCCTTAGGGATAACCCACAATAACCATTTTTTATCTTTTATTTTACGAGAAATAAGGGCTTATTTACGAAGCGATTTTAAGTAATACAGCATTAATCCTTATCCAATTAAAGACCTACAGTACATTGTGCATTTAATATAGATCAATATGGCCATTTACAGCATGTAATTTAAATGAATATCTTAGAAGATATTAGAGATTTAAAAAGCAGGCGCAGAGCAGCTGGCAGGTCGAACGTCCGTCCCGTCCATCCGTTGGCAGCGGCCGGGTAGTACAGGATAAGTAGGATTGTAATTCATATTACTTTGGCTTCATAGTAATTGCGAATATCATGTGCGCTCATTATACTCAAAATAAATCTAATAGTATTATTCCAAGTAAGAGACCGCGAAATGGCTTAGATGTTTAGATTTTTGGATGTTTGTTTCTCAATAATGCAAAGACGGCCAAACGGATTTAGATCGAATTTGGCACAAAGATATATTATACATGGATACGTAACAGATAGGATACCTACTTTATCCCGGTAGTAGGTTCCCGGGTGATATTTTCCGCCAGCTATACGGGCCAAGCCACTGGCAAAAGTACTATTACTATAATTATGTTCGGTGTCTGGTAAATGATTGAGTGTCTGTATAGGTAAAATAGGAGTGTTAAGAAAAACCAGGAAGACTTATATTCAACTAAACCAAGCCCTATGTCGCAGTCTTCTTACTCTGAATACTATTACTCGTATTTTAAAAACACCAACACACATGATGTTCTCATTAACTATGAATCCTAAGTAATATGAATTATAATCCTACTACTACTAATATTATAAATGTGAAAAAATGTATGATTGGGTGTTTGTTTCTCAATCACGCAAAAATGGCTGAATGGATCTGGATCGAAAATAGCACACAGAGTCTATATAACCTATATAACCTGGAATAACACATTCTTATCGCGGTAATACGTCGCATTAATTTCCGATCCGATATCCACGCGGGTGAAGCCGCGGGCAAAAGCTAGTAGTCAATATAACTAGGTGCTAAGTAAACAAAGAACAATAATTACAATATTTGATGTGTGTGGGTTGGGAGGGGTTGTGTGGTGTGTTTCGTTGGGTGTGGGCGTGTGTATGTGTGTGAGAGGGTGTGAGTGTGTGTGCGTGCGTCAATGTACGTGTTGCAGAAGTATCGTAGTATATCATAATGTCTTTTCTTCTTTTTGATTGAATGCTGGCATCAAAAATAACGGACTTATTTTTTTTTACTATTTCTAATATATGTATGTATTTTTTTTTAGTTTTACCATTGTCTTATTTTAGAAGTTACAGGGGGGGGACACATTTTACCACTTTGGAAGTGTCTCTCGCGCTAAACATTCAGTTTAGAAAAAAACTGGCCAAGTGCGAGTCGGACTCGCGCACCGAGGGTTCCATACAAACCTGCAGGAATTCACGGTTTATACATAAGGTTTATGTTTATGAAATTAAATGTTTATTTTTATATTTGAGTTGACTGAATGAAAGGTAAATTGTGGTTTACGATTTATGACGTATTAAAAAAAAACTACTTACTAGATCTCGTTCAAACTAATTTTCGGTGGAAGTTTACATGGTAATGTACATCATATATTTTTTTTAGTTTTATCATTCCCTTATTTTAGAAGTTACGGGGGGGGGGGGACACACACATTTTAGCACTTTGGAAGTGTCTCTCGCGCAAACTATTCAGTTTAGAAAAAAATGATATTAAAAAAAAGTAAAGTAAAAATTCATTTATTTTCCACACTAATCTAAACACAGTATAGGTACATAAAATAAATGGAGTGGACTGGAGCCTAAACTAGGGCAGCCCTGTATTTCAGGACTCCAGGTCTTCCTCCCGCGGCGAGTAAGTTGGTACGAAATTATATATTACAACTAGAGGTGTAGTTAATAAATAATTACATTGTTTGTGTTTGGGTGAGTGAGTGTGTGTGTTGTGAGTGTGTTCATGCGTGTGTGTGTTGTGTGTGTGTTGTGTGTGTGTGTGCTGTGTGTGTGATGAGTGATGAGTGAGAGTACTGTTGCGCGCATCTGTGTTTGTGGGAGTATGTACATAAATGTATGCGTGCATATTAGAAACCTCAATATCATTTTTGAAGACCTATCCATAGATACCCCACACGTATGGGTTTGTTTTTTTTTTTTTTTTGAGTTTCAGTTCTATGTATGGGGAACCCCAAATATTATTGTTTAAAAAAAAATGATACTAGAAACCTCAATATCATTTTTGAAGACCTATCCAGAGATACCACACGTATGGGTTTGATGAAAAAAAAATTTTTGAGTTTCAGTTCTATGTATGGGGAACCCCAAATATTATTGTTTTTTTTTCTATTTTTGTGTGAAAATCTTTATGCGGTTTACAGAATACATCTACTTACCAGGTTTCAACAGCATAGCTTTTATAGTTTCGGAAAAAAATGGCTGTGACATACTCGGACAGACAGACAGACAGACAGACATGACGAATCTATAAGGGTTCCGTTTTTTGCCATTTGGCAACAGAACCCTAAAAATGATAATAGAAACCTTAATATAATTTTTGAGTTTCAGTTCTAAGTATTTATAACCCCAAAATGTACTGCTTTTTTTTCTATTTTTCTGTGAAAATCTTAATGCGGTTTACAAAATACATTTACTTACCAAGTTTCAACAGCATAGCTCTGATAGTTTCGGAAAAAAGTGGCTGTGACTTACACGGACAGACAGACAGACAGACATGACGAATCTATAAGGGTCCCGTTTTTTGCCATTTGGCAACGGAACCCTAAAAAAACCATTTAATTTCATAAACATAAACCTTTTGCAGAAACCGTGAATACCTACAGGTTTGTACGGAACCCTCGGTGCGTGAGTCCGACTCGCACTTGGCTGGTTATTATTTTATGTGTGTTCACCGATAACTTCCTCATGTATGAACCGATTTCGATGATTCTTTTTTGTTGAAAAGGGGATATCCCAACTATCCAAGGGTAGTCCCATGATAAGGAAACCAGGATCTGATGATGGCATCCCAGAGAAGTCGAAGGGAGCCTTCGAAAATTGTAGTGGCGACTAGTGCGTTTTTTTATTTCTTTAATTAATTATCTTAAAGCACTACTATTTAATTTTGCTCTGATGATGAAGCCGAAAGACAGTCGAGGGAACTCCTCAACGACTTACAGCAATCACCCGGTGTTTGGACTTAATTCATTTCTATTGATGATAACTTTGCACCCATATGGGCTATAAGTGCCATTACAGGTCAGATAATGGAGACCATAGACAGTTGAGGGAATTCCTCAACGATTTACAGCAGTTCCTTATTGTTGGGCTTACTTTATACGGTTCAAAGTGCCAATTTTATCACTACTATTTAATTAAGGTCCGGATTTGATCTGATGATGGAGCCGAAAGACAATCGAGGGAACACCTCAACGATTTGCAGCAATTACCTGGTGTTTGAACTTAATTCATTTCTATTGATGAGAAAGCTCCCATGAGGCTTATAAGTACCATTACAGGTCTGATGATGGAGACCATAGACAGACAGTCGAGGGAATTCCTCAACAATTTACAGCAGTAGTACTGTAGGCGAAGCCCAATAAAACGAGCTATATTTAATATTAATCTGTCTTTGTTATTGTGGGCGAAGCCCAATGAAACTAGCTATCCATTGACAGCAATATTTCTATTCGAAAGTAATAGGTAACTAAGTTATAGCCCATGTAAAATACCTAAATAAATACCTAAATGTTCTTTCGTAACCAGTAGTAGATATCTAAGAAAACCGTAGCATGTTCGTAATAACAGTGTATTACTTATGTCTTAGCCTGTTGGATGCTAATTAGCTTATATTATAGTCTGTAATGCCTGTGTCATTGTTTGTTTAACACTAATTAGCCTTTGGTTACATTAATTGTAGTTTATAAGTACTAATTAGCAGTCATTACCTGGATCTTAGTCTATTTACCACTCATTATTGTAATTAGGTATCAATATGCCTAATATTAAACTTGTAGTTCAGTAAGAATCATGGTGCAATAGTCCAGTCATTATAGTAATTTCACCTCCGAATTCGAGATACCCAGCTGTAAGTCTGTAAATACTTGTATATTGACACCCTAAAAGTTGTCTCAAAACCTACATATGGTAGGGTGTACGCAACTATTAAATTTCAAGGTCAAAGGTCACAAAAATCGGTTCTTTGCGCTTTTTTTGGAAATATCTCATTTCCTATGGGTTTTTTTCTATTTGTATTAATTATCAATTTTGTAGAATACAAAATTCTCTACAAATTTTGTTTAAATTTTTTTTTATACGGTGTACCGTTTTCAAGATAGAGGGTGGAGAGCGCGTGGTCACAGCATCATTTCAGTTCAACCGTTGCCTCCGGTCGAAAACGCGCCATATAATTATAATTTTAATTGGGCGTACACTGTCTAACGAACAAGAACTTTTCTTTAAAAAAGTTGGGAAAGGAAATGTAAAAACGGAGATATACTCGACTAAAAGTTTTGATAATTATCCTTATTCCAAAACACATATTTTATTTCTGCACGCATTAAGTGGCTGTGACACAACTTCTGCGCTTTTTAAAAAGGGAAAAAAAAAACATTTTTAATAGTTTTTGAGAAATTGACAAATTTGGATGAACTAGCCGCAACATTTGAGGAAGAAAATTGTTCGGTCCAGAGATTATTAGAGAGTGGAACTCAAACCTTATTGGCAGTCTACAATGCTCCGAAATCTGTGAAAAGTCTCGATCATCTTCGTTATATGCATTACGTCAAGTCTACAAAACTTAATAAACTTGTGCAGCTTTCAAATATTCCACCAACAAGTGCAGCTGCTCATCAACATTTCAAATTGGACATTTGAAATTTAATAGTTGCGTACACCCTACCATATGTAGGTTTTGAGACAACTTTTAGGGTGTCAATATACAAGTATTTACAGACTTACAGCTGGGTATCTCGAATTCCGAGATTCTTACCTAATTTAAGCTTAAATGACTGGACTACAAGAGCGTATGCTCCAATAGGACGACTTCTATTGTTAGTCCAATAAGAAATTAGGAACCTTGAACTTCCTTACACGTGTTTCCAAATTCTCGACAGGTCGAAACCTGCTCCTTTGGGAAAGTCCATTTTTATCGTTTGTAATTGGCGGAGCGCCCGGGAAGTAAGGAAGTGCGTAGGCCACTTGCACTATGCGGTAAAAACTATATAAGGGCCGAGTGTCTATTTTTAGTTTAGTCTTTATACAATTTTACACGAATCATCAAGTTAACACGTAGTGTTTGTGAAGTAAGTGGCTACGCTGTCCACTGCTTAGTCGCGATGTACCCTATAACTAGTTAGCCAGTCTTCAGTAATGTGTATCTAGGATTTAATTGTGTGTACTGCTTATTCTGATTGTATTTTATATTGTGTGCTGTGTATCTACTGACTATTTCTTATAACCATTTTATGTGTGATTTCTGTGTAACTTCTGTGTAATTTCTGTGTACCAAATATAAGCAATGATTGCGACATTCTGACTGGTTTAATTTCACTCTTTCGTCAAGGGAACACCGTCACCCCCGCCTACAACACCTGACTCCCGCTTTAATAACAAGTAAGTACAGTATTAAATTTCACCTGGCGATTAGTGGTATAGGAATTAATGTGGGATAGATACCATAACCAGAAAGTAAAAAATTAAAAAATTTTACAAAAAAAACCAACTTCCTCAAAAACATTAGAAAGTGATAATAACTTTAATTTCGGAAGTCGGTGGCAAAAAACTCAAATACAGGGGGCCAACCACCAGCTCTTAAAACAGTATTATTATAATCTTACTTTGACTTTTCGTACCATAACCCCCTTAAAATAAGGTTATTAAAAGGTTGTAATAATGTTGTTTTCTTAGCGGTTTTGGTGACGTCACCTCTAAAACTTCATTCAATTCGTACCACGACGTGACTTTTGACAACCAGCAAGATTGTTTTTATGTCAAATTTAGCAATCATAAAAAAGTTCCTCGGACTCGACGGAAGTATTATTGTTATGCAATTTTAAATAAAAAGAAACATTTTCGTGTCATATAAAGTACGTAAAATGTATTTATTTATGTAAACTTGCCGATTGAATTGTGTATCAAGAGATCTTAGTACATGGGTAGTAAATTTCTTGGTTGATTCTAGATGGCGAATGCATACGACATATATGAGTTTTTGGAAGCTGATAACGCAGAAGCCAATTGTACAAGAAAGCGGGGTCGTATGCAGATTCGTAAGGAATGCGACCCTTTCAATTTAGATGAAGCGGAGTTTTGCCATTTCCTTCTTGAGTACTCCTTGGCTTGCAGAGAGCGATTGTGAAAATTCCCATAGTATCTCTAGCTGCCGCCAGGAAACGCGACTAAACTCTTCGGTTGCAAAATTAATAACAAAACACCAATCACTGAGTCTGACGACATATAGTTTACATAAACATTATAGAAAAATATTTCCTTGTTATAAACTTATTCACTGAGTTACGGTGTTTAAACTTACCTTGATTCCATGTTGATTTTATAGGCAACTGGCTTCTAAAATGCTGGCGACACACAGATCTTATGCAATTAAGATAAAATAAGTTCAACCACTTAGAAAATCACTTATAAAATTACATCTAGTTTCAAATTGCGTTTGCACTACACAGCTGATAAAAACACAATTTGTTCCGATTCCTATCATAGCACAACCTAGCCACAGCGTTTTAAAATTTTCAAATAATTTTTTCTCAGCTTTCAAAGTATAATCTTTTAATATTTGTATTAATTTCATGAAATTACTCTTAACAATTATCTTTTTATACAAAGTAACCTTTTTATGTAAAAAAAAAAAATAGTTTGCTTCGAAAGCTTACTTCATATATGGGATTCGGACCGACGTGTGAAAGAGACAGCGCTATACAGTTCAAATAGCGTTGTTTCTTTTCTATTATAGCAGGCAATAGATTAATCTTTCAAATAGTTCGTTCTTTCTCAGCACTAAGCAGGATTAAAACAATATTGAACGATGAAGGTCATGGTACGAATATGAGTAATGTTGTTATAATCTTGAAACAAAACTTTCTTGAAATAAGATTGTTTCGTAAAAGATGGTGGTAGGCCCCCATCATAAGACACCGACTTCCGAAATTAAAGTTATTTTTCGCTTTCTAGTGTTTCTGAGGAAGTCGGTTTTTTTTGTAAAAAAGTTTTTTTTTATAGATTCCCACTGATCCCACAAAATAATTGAGTCTGGTTACTGAATGGTGAAAAGCAATTATCTATTTAAACCAGTGATCCCCAAACTATTTTGGACAAGTGACCCCTTTTCCAAAATGAACTGTTACCTCAGACCCCCATGGCCAAATTACCTACTTTTAAGATCAACCCCCTTATTCATAATGGTCCGCTAACTTAAAACAGCTGCTACAGTGTGTTATTTTTCATTCTGACTTAGGTCAATAGAAGAAGACAGAGTGAAAATGAGCAATGCTTTATGTTAGCAGACTATTATGAATAAGGGGGCCATCTTTAGTTTTTTCCTACTGATACAAAATACCTAGGTACTAAGGTACCAATTGGAAAACTTTGCACTTGGTTAAGTGAGTAAAGTTGACTTCAATTTCTCATCAAAATTTAACAAAATAAAAAGACATACAATTCAGTAAATATCAAGTTTAATTTATAATGATTATTACAAATTAGGTACTTAAAGAATCTTAAGTAGGTAGGAAATTATATTTAAAAAAGTATTAATTCGCAAATAGAAAATAAAACATTCAGTGTGATGGATGAACCTGGTGACTATCTACCAATCTAGCTACATCCGGTTCAATATTGGTGAGTTGCAGCCTTAAATCTCCACGTTCGTTGATTTTCAAACGGTTTCTTTGTTCCGTCAAAATGTTTGTTACCACACTGAAGCTTTTTTCAACTAGGTATGATGATGGAAAAGCGATAAGGTATGTATTTTTCAACAATGTTCCACAATGTAGCATACTTTGTTTCAATGTTGTGTTGCAACCAGAACTTCTGATAGCCTTGGTTGAACTTCTGCTTAAGCTCTTCGTCTGTGCTGATGGTTATCAACTCTTCTTGCATTATCACATTGGCTTCTTCTATGGCTGTGGTATTGTAAGGATTTATTATCCATCGAGGAATTTGTAAATTTAAAAGATCCTCAAACCTCTCCGTAAAATCCTTGTGTAATGCGTCCAAGTGAGTGACATATAATAAAATGTCATCGTCTTGAAACATTTCATTTCTGCCAGAATATCTGCAAGAATATCCTTTTCTGCCTACATTTTGTTTATAAAGGATTAGTTTACCCATGAAGGCCGATATTATTGATTTTGTTTTAATCAAGTTAAGATCGTCACCCTGCAGCTGCAAATTAACTTTGTTGATCACTCCAAAGATATCAGTCAAGTAATAAATATCTGTTTTACAATTGTTCAGATTTTCTTTCAAACTCGAATCTTTTTCTTGTAAAAACTCCAAGAGCCTCTTGATAGCCAGCGACCTTCTGTGTGCAGAAGCAATCGAGTAAAGACTTCGTCGTTTTCCTTACATAGCTGAGCAAATAACCGAGAGTTCAAAGAATTGCTTCGAATCTTGTTGATAGCATTTATTACATATTGTAAAGACTTATGCAATCTAGAACTCAGCTTTTTTGCTACTAAATGCTGCCTGTGAATCACGCAGTGAATGACCAGTATATCAGGCAGTTGTCGCTTTAAGTGAGCTATAAAACCACGATGACAACCAACCATAGACGGTGCACCATCAGTCGCAACACTCGCAACAGAAACAATGTTCTTCCATGGAATAGCTTTGTCAGTAAAAAAATGTTCCACGGCCTGAAAAACCGATTCTCCTCTGGTATCAGTCTCTAAATATGTAGCAAAAAGCAGTTCTTGGCACATATTTTCATCTTTGATATATCGAACATATCCTAACAACAGAGCTTCATTGCCGGGTAATGTAGATTCGTCCAACTGGAGAGAGAATCTGTTGGTCTGTAAGAACTTGCAAAAAAATGTTTTCCACATCGCGTCCCATCTCGTCTATGCGTCTCTGAACGGTGTTATTGCTCAAAGATATTCTCTTTAAAATATCATGTGCGGGTTTGTGCAATACATTGTTAAGGACCTCCGCAATGGCTGGTAAGATAAGCTGCTCTCCAATTGTGTGGGGTTTCCCCGACTTCGCTATTAGTAAAGATATATTATAGGACGCTCGTAAATCATCATGGTCTTTAATAGATGATGACGCAAACATCGATCTTTTATGGATAGCTTTTTGTCTAGGTTTTCATTAAGTGCTTGAAAAAATGACTAGGGCTTATGTTTTTTGTCAGCATGTACTCTTGATAAGTGGTCATCCATTTTTGAAGGCTTCATGGCATCGTTACTGAATACTTTTTCACATATGAGGCACATCGGCAATTGTTGATTTGATGGAGATCCAATAAATCCAAACTTCAAGTAGTCCAAACTGCACTGTCTGCATTTTTTTTTAACCGACTTCAAAAAAAGGAGGAGGTTATATGTTCGACTGTATGTATTTTTTTTTTTTTTTTATGTATGTTCACCGATTTCTCCGCCAATTGTCAACCGATTTTGAAAATTCTTTTTTTATTCGTAAGGGTATACTCCTGAGGTGGTCCCATATTAATTTTGTGAAGATTTGATGTATACTTTGGGAGATAAACGAAGGAACTCCTCAAAAACAAACAGTACACGTAATGTGATTTGGATATTGTACTAAAGATCAAAAATAATTGCTGGTTCTATCTATCCATCCGTGGTGAACTAATTATAGTCTTCGAAGATACCGCATGGAACTCCTCATCGGTGAACAGTACATATAGGAACTTACAGTGCAAGGTTAGAAGGTTAGGGGATAATTCTTTGAATATTTTTTGTTCGAAAGGGGTTTATTCCGAAATGGTCCCATATAATTTTCATATAGATCTGATGATGAGTTCCGGAGACAGACACCGGAACTCTTTAAAAAATGATAGCAAATCAACCGCGATTTCTGCTATCGCATAAATATGCATTTTTTGTTTGGAATGAGTGCGGGGTGAATACCACAACTAAAAATTTAAAAATAAAAACTTTTTTACAAAAAAAAACAACCGACTTCCTTAAAAGCACTACAAAGTGAAAAATAACTTTAATTTCGGAAGTCGGTGGCAAAAAAAAACATAAATACAGATCCTAAGACACCGACTTCCGAAATTAAAGTTATTTTTCACTTTGTAGTGCTTTTAAGGAAGTCGGTTGTTTTTTTTTGTAAAAAAGTTTTTATTCGTGTATCGCATCATAAAACTCTCAGTAATCCTGCAAATAAAAAAATAATAAACTACCTAAATAAAAAACAATAATAAACTGTTAAATTTACTTTTAAATTTACTGGGTTTTTTTTACAATTGATGTTTCAATGAGGCAACTGAAAACTGTTGCAAACAATCTACAGATAGTTCAACTGGTCACTATTACACAGTGAGGCAATGCAGACAGCGTCCCCAAGACGCTGGCTGCATTGCCCCACTGTACAGCAATGCTGATGCGCTGTGCTGGATTAAAACTGTTTGGTACTTACCCTGTTAATTTTTCATAAACTGCAGATATTGTATGGTTACGCTATTAACTCGCGTATGGAGCTCAGCATTTTGTAAATTCTTTTTCAGTCACTTTACTTCACTTAATTTAGCTATGTAATAACTTTGCAATCTCTTGAAATAAATGAGTACTTATATGAGTTATTATCGTTCAAGCTCCAACGAATTTCAAAACGCAAATGAACTTTCAACTCTTAAAAGTCGCGACGTCCCCGTAAGGAGGCGTGGCAGGCGGCGCCGGAGCCTTGCTCCCTGTCCACGGAGGGTAATGCGGTGGCCCGCTAAAACGGGCCCCTCAATGTGTTGCCCCTTGGGCGTACAATACATGGAACGCGTTAGTTTAACGCGTCCCTGTGTGTGGTTGCTAATTGTGTCTCTGTAGGCGCGCCGCGGCGTTGAATTATGTATCAACGCCGCTTTCTTCACGACACCTTGGCGGTCAGTCCCCGCCAGGTGAGAGCCCCGGTTACCCGGGGGAGGCCCGGTGAGAGAAGACCAGCGACAAGATGCCAACTCGACGCTCCCACAGAGTAGGGTGCGCGCCCCCGCTTATCCCGCTTCCCAGAGCGAGCCGGTAGCGGTCTAAGCTAAGGGGCAGTATGTGCGTGTGGGCGGTAGTGTACTGTGTAACACCGCCCATAAATACGTGACAACGCAGGCCCGCCCGCGTGTACACGTGTGAATCTATGTGCCTGTTTAGAGGTGACTGTCTGATTTACGTTACGTGGCATGCTTATATTAACTTAGAACACACCACGCAGCGGATGTATGTTGTGAATGTAGAGTTCAATTGTTCAGGTAAGCCGCGTGTAACCTGGTTGCGGCGTACCCGGGAGTCAGTCCGGTATGGAGTCAGCGTCGTCCCTTACCAGGTCGCGGGGCAGAGCTCTCGCGTCGGGGGCCCGCGTATGCCAGGGCGCGATCTGTTTGACATGTGGTCAATCAGACGCGCCGGCACGCGCGAACATTCCCTTCGCGAGACGCCGCACGTGGTCATCCAGGCCGGAGGAGGTAGCGGGCTACCCTCCCCTTGGCCGCGACCTGACCGACGTGCTGACTCATTGTGAACCGACGGTCAATGGTAACCCCCAGGTACTTGACCCGGGGCGACCACTCGACGTCGGCTCCCTGTAGCTTCAAGGGTGGTGGGAGACGCGCAAAGCCGGTGACCATCGCCTGCGTCTTACCCACGTTCACCGACAGTCGCCATTTGGCGAGCCACTCGGGAAGGAGCTCGAGCGCTCGCTGCATTTTGACAAGTGACAAGTTAAGCGAAGTAGAAATGTACGCGGCTTCGTCCGCATACAGCGCGAGCATCACGTCCGGAGTGGTGGGGATGTCGTCGGTGTAACGCGAGTAACACGCCGGCGAGACGCAGCTGCCCTGCGGTACGCCCGCGAGCACCAGCCTGGCGCTGCGCTGAGCGCGGCCTGCATCAACCACCACCCTGAAAGTCCTGTTGGAGAGAAAAGTAGAGACCACTTTTACGACGCGACGGGGCGCTGTAGTGGCCATTTTGTAAACTAGGCCGTCGTGCCACACACGGTCGAAGGCCTTCTCCATATCGAGGAATACTGCGACCGAGTATTTCTCTTTGTTTGCAGCTGCGGCGAGGTGGTGCAGTACCCTCGACAGCTGGAGCGTCGTGCTATGCTTCGCCCGGAACCCGAACTGCTCCGGGCGTGGCGTAACATGCGGGAGCAGGTGTCGCAGCAGGAGTGCTTCGAACACCTTGGAGACTGTGGGCAGTAGAGTGATCGGCCGATAGCTCTCCGGCTTCAGCACGTTCTTTTCCGCCTTCGGCAGCATTATGACGCGCCCTTCCTTCCACGAATCGGGGAAGGCGCCGGTGCGCAGTATCGCCGTGAACAGGCGCGCCAACGCCGCTACCATACGGTACGGCAGGTGGCGCAGCACTGTGTTGGTGATACCGTCAGCACCGGGGGCCTTCCTGGGCTTCGTCCTCAGGATGGCGCGTCGTACTGCGTTAGGCGAGAAGAAGATCGGCTCTTCCTCGGGAGCTATCGGCGCTGCGAAATAGTCTCTCAGGTGTTTCTCGACTGCTGCGACATGGTCTGCATCGCGCTTCAGGTTGGGGCGGAACTGACGCTCCAGGTGCTCGGCGAAGACCTCCGCCCGGTCCTCCGCTACGTACTTGAGCGCCCCGTCGCTGTTCAACAGCGGACGCACCGGGGCTGGGGTATTGGACAGCTGGCCGCAGAGTTTATGAATGGACGGCCAGCTGTCCGTCGTCTCGTCGATTGAACTTTCAACCTAAGTGCAAGCTCGTTAAATAGTAAAATATCAGGAACATGTTTGGACTTGCAACTTGATCATGAATTCGTTCGTATTAAATCGCATAAGCGTCAAATAGAGAGCAAGTCAAAACGCACCTGAAAGACGTACGCTCGAACTCATTATCTTGCACAAACTTGTCCACACTGCCTTGCCGAGTTTTTCATCTTGTACGAACTTGAGGCTTTACATAACTACAACAATGCTATTTCCTACAAAAATATTAATTATTCTTAGTACACGTAACACAACATATTTAAACAATACAGTACCTACCTACCTATCTTGAAAGTTTTAAATAAGAACTTGTGTTAATTTAATGGGGGTCGATTTTTAGACCTCGTCGACCCCCAAAATCAATTTTCGTTTATGTCGACCCCTAGGAAACCGATATCGACCACTTTGGGAATTCCTGATATAATCTATATAGGTATTTATCTTCTGTATACATATAATAAATCTGTAGACGAGGCGTTTCTGTACATTCCAAATATTTCCAGTTATTAGTTAAGGTGTTAAAGGATAACCGGTAGGTACCGATAGTCCGGTCATGGACGACAACCATTTCGATTTTCGGCATGGGCGCTCCACCATAGACGCAATTATGCTTGTGAGAGCCCTGGCGGAGGCAGTGGTGTCTCGGGGCGGGGTGATGCTGGCGGTGTCATTTGACATGTTTAATGCCTTCAATACCATCCCTGGAGTTGTATGAGGGAGGCGCTGCGTTATCTTCGGATACCTCTCGACTTCCGCTAAGTTGTCGGGGCCTGTTTGGCACAAAGATGTCTGTACAATGGACGCGACGGCAGAAGCCGGTGCGAGGTGTCATGCGTCGAGGTGTCGGTGTTGCACAGAGTTCGGTTCTAGGACAACTCCTGTGGGACATCGGGTACAACTGGACAGTACCCAGTAGTAGAGGTAAGCTCCAACCGGGGGTAAACCTGACGTGTTACGCGGATGACACTCTGGTCACTGCTCGGGGGAGCTCGCACAGGGAGGCAGCGTTGCCGGCAACCGCGGCAGTCTCACAGGTGGCCCCGACGGGCACCGCCGCCGGAATGACACATAGCAGTTGGTGGGGGGGGGGGCTGAATCTCTGTCGGCTACCAAACACAAAACGATTTTTTCAATTCGGACCAGAAGTTCCTGAGATTACCACGTTCAACCAAACAAACAAACTCTTCAGCTTTATAATATTGTATTAGTACCTATAGATGATAGATTTTATATTTACGCATGCACAATACTGATTATATCGACAGCATAAATAAGTTTGTAATCTCTCAATGGAGGAATTTCAGGAGAGTCAGCGGTAAGCGAGGCACCCGGCGGCGGCGCTGAAGAGGCAGCACCGCGGTGGTGGCCGGGGTCAGGCGAGTCGCGACGTCTTCGTTGCGTAAGCGCGGGGCGGGGCGCGCGCGCGCGGGGCGGGCGCGCGCTCGCCGCCGGACTCGCGCGCCATCGACTGCCGCGCGCACGCGCACCGCGCTCCTCGCACTGAGCTCGCTGTGCTCTCGCCCGCGCCCGGTGATGCTGTGCCACGCGCGCCTGCCGCGCTCCCACCGGCTCTGACTGCTCCACACGGACTTGCACCTGCACCTGCTACTGCACCATGGCCGCCACTAAGAACGAGTACCACTTTGGTGAGTAACCCGCTAGTCCTCATTTGTTTTTAGTGTAGTCGGTGAGGAGTCTCGCGGCTGTCGCCTCCTGCATAGTGTAACTTCGCCACTCGAAAGGTAACCATTGCTAACATTTATTACCAACTCGTGACATTAAACTGGGTGAAACCATTTTCTATAGGTAAGTATTCATATTATTTAAGAAATAACATACACACGTATGACTAACGTACATACACTCGCGTGTAGTCAAGCACAGGCCCGTGCTACCGTTCCTGCACACCTACTAACTAAACTTAAAAGAATTAACCTAGTGGGTAGTTATAAATATCCTGAAAGTTGATATCGATTCCACAAACTTAATATTCGTAAGCATGATTGCTTCTAAGGCATGTAGATAATCAAATGAGATAGCTTCGGTGGACTGAGAACCGTAAACGTGTTTAGCTAGCTGATGAACTACACGGAAGCATCTCTCGGTGTGGTGCAGCCGTGCAGGCTATGCAGAGCTGTACCGAGCAGCAGAGCTCGCCAAGCGAGTTTTAAGCTCTATTTTAATCCTCAAAGTTTTTTGTTTTGTTGTGGCTCCCGATACGGCTAGGGCTCTACGGAGTCTTCAATGAATACTGACAATATTTTTGTTTTGTTGTGGGTCCCGATACGGCTAGGGCTCTACGGAGTCTTCAATGAATACTGACAATATTTTTGTTTTGTTGTGGCTCCCGATACGGCTAGGGCTCTACGGACTCTTGAATGAATACTGACAATATTTTTGTAGAGAATTGTGCAAAGCGGTGTACATCCGTTAATGAATCATGAGGTCTCTCTTTTATTCCATTACTAGTTTCTGCCCGCGACTTTATCCGCGCCAAACTTCGTGTTGGGTCGGGGGCTCCCACCCTGTCGTACCGAATCGCCTGTCCGTCCGAGTACTTGTTTCTTCACGGGTTTTTTTCTTTTTGTTCGGCTCTTGAGGGTCCTAGCGTGATGTTATATATAGCCTTCCTCGATAAATCGGCTATCCAACGATAAAATATCTTTTTTTAATTCGAACCAGTAGTTCCTGGAATTAGCACATTCAACAAAACAAACTCTTCAACTTCATAATATTACTAGCTTCTACCCGCGACTTCGTCCGCGTTAAATTTCTTGTTCCAGGGTCGGGCCCTTCCTGTCGCGTCGAATCGCCTACCCGTGCGATTTAACCCCTTTTTGCAACATTTTTCATTACTGCTCCGCTCCTCTTGGTTGTAGCGTGATGTTATATAGCCTATAGCCTTTCTCGATAAGTAGGCTACCCAACACAAAAATAATTTTTCAATTCGAACCAGTAGTCCCTGAGATTACCGCGTTCAATCAAACAAACTCTACAGCTTTATAATATTATTACTAGCTTTTGCCCGCGGCTTCGCCCGCGTGGATATCGGAAATTAACCCAGGAGGACGTACTACCGCGATAAGAATGTGTTAATTAATCCAGGTTCTGCGTGCCAATTTCGATCCAGATCCATTCAGCCATTTTTGCGTGATTGACAAACAAATACCCAATCATACATATTTTCACATTTATAATATTACTAGTTAGTAGGATTATAATTCATAAGCTGTACTGTAACACGCGAGTTCGTCCGCGTGGTATTTAACAAAAAAGTTTTTCATTCGTTTAATTTTTTTTCGTGAGATCCTATTTTTTTTTTTTAATCTAAAATAAAAGTAGCCTAAGTTACTCCTTGTTACATCAGCTATCTGCCAGTGAAAGTCCCGTCAAAATCTGTCCAGGCATTTCAGAGATTAGCGGGAACAAACAGAGAGACAGACAAAAATTTAAAAAAAATTGTTTTGTATATGTACCGTGTATACATCCATATACACTTAGTAAAAACTGGTTATCTTAATATTACAAACAGACACTCCAATTTTATTTATTTGTCTAGACCAAATATATAATATAAGTACAGATGTATAGATATTTGCCAGTAGCTTCGCCCTCATATTATAAATACTAACCTTCCTCTTGATTCGTCACTCTGTCTATGGATGGAAACTGCATTAAAATCTGTTGCCTAGTTTAAAAGATCTGAGCGTACAGGCACGAAAGCGATTTAGTTTTATATACTATGTAAAGAAGATGAAGATAGTATAGATTAATCCAGGCAAACATCTATGGGTGAACGAGACCATAAATATATTAGAAAGGACTACCTACTACTAAAGACCTACCTTTATAAAAGACAAAAAAAAAAACCCGCAATGGGCGAGTCGGACTCCCCGCCGCTTTTGTGGGAAAGTTATTTTCCCATTTTTAATAGCTCTACCGCCGCATAATATCTAGACACGCGGTAGCGTGTCAAGCCAAGTTCAAGTAACAGAACTGGCGAGCAATACCGTGTGTAATATTACACGAACCATTTGGAGCCACTTTTGACCCCCTCATAACTCAAAAACTATTTCACATAAACGTGTCAAATTTGGCTCATATATTAAGACTTGCAAGATACATATGTGCTCCAAATTTCATGAACACATCTCAAACGGTTCTTTAGATATTAACGTCCAAAAATCGTCATTTTTATCACTGACTGACCTATAGATCAAAACTCTAACCCAGTTCCAGATGACTTAGAAAGTTCAAATTTGGCAAGCAGATAGGTCATTAGGTGAATACAAAGGAATAAATCAGAAACTGGTAATTTTTTATCATTTTATTATAATTTTTCACTTAACTGATTCTATTAGGAATACTTATATATTTAGTGCCTGTAATAACTGTATGTAAAAAAAAAATATGTGAGAATCAGCAATCAAATCTTATGACAGCCGGTCTTAATGTGGATTTTAAGGTCTTCACGTGAATATATATCGAGTTGAATACCACCCTTAATTTTTTTTATCCAAATATTTTCGTTTTATTACCTAAAACTAAAAGTATAGTCCAATTTCGTATTTATTACGTTATTAACTGGGATTTAGTATTAATTATTGTTTCAATATTTAGCGCACATCAATAGTGTAAGAGCATTATGTACAAAAAGTAATGAGATTTATGTTTTTGATGGGATATCATTACTTTTTCGGGCCACTCTTGTGGCGTCCTGTAAAGTAGTGATTAGGTGTGGGATGGCTAGTGATACGCTCGATTTTTACGACTTGAGACATAATCGCAATTTCTTTATTGCTAAGTTTTACGTTTTATTATTAAACACTTTCTGCAACGTGTCCTCATATTAATGTTGAAATCAGAAAACTGCACCAGATTTCGTTGACTAGTTTAGAAGAAAAACGACTGCGTTGTTCTTCTACATAGACGGACACGAAAAATTTCATTGATTTATAATCATATGCTTAGATAGATTTCGTTTCATTCCAATCCAACTTGCCCCTAGCTGCCCTCTTCCAGCTCCGTCCTAAGCCGAGGTCCTTGCCCCACAGGGGGTGCTCTTAGCGTGTAGTCGCTTTAGTTTATGTTTTTAAGCCCTGATTGGAGGCCTTAATTTCATAAGATAGCCAAGGAGAAGTCCGGTTAAGCAGCCTCCTATAGGGTTACCTATGAGGTTGTCGGCTGCTTAACCGGACTTGTCTTTCCATCTGCGAGATTTCATTCCCAAAAAATAAAATAGAATTATTTATAGCAATTTTATCGATATTAGTGGCTAACACATTTGTTATATAACAGAGATAATTTGAAATGTGATGAGCGTTAGAGACAATTCAGATAATGCCTCTCATGCACGATGTTGAGGGTTAAGTATGTAAATGTGAATTCGTCAAATTCATAATTATGTACTTTCTGACCTTATATACATATATATATATATATATATATATATATATATATCTATATATATATATATATATATATATAGTCCTCCAGAGCGAATTTCGGCCACGGCGGCCAATCTCAACGGAGACTAGCCATAGGCGCGGGAGATATTATAGTGCTCAAGTGTGTGCGCAGACACAGGAGCACTCACTCTTCCCTCACTCTCATAGTCCGATGGGACGGCAATCCGACACGACCGGAGAGAGATCAGGCGTAGGACCAACGGCTTAACGTGCTTTCCGAGGCACGGGGGTATCACACCGCCAACTTCCAAACTCCGGGCTGCTACTAAGAAATTCCTAATGGAAAAACCCAGTAACACTTTGTCCGACCCGGGAATCGAACCCAAGACCCCACGCTCAGCGGTCGCGCTTGCGACCACGAGCTGACCTTATCTTCACGATGTCAGTAATGTCTGTCGCTGAAGGAAAAACATCGTCTGGAAACCTGTACTTCATTAGCTTTTCCCAAATATTCGGGTTCGGCTTCCGGTCTAACAGGATGCAGCACATACTATATTTAACAGTACTAACTAGGTGACATGATTCTGATTACCCGTAATGACTGACAACGGTGACAGCCGGACATAACGGCTTAACGTGCTGTCCGAGGCCCAGAGGCTCGGTGTGTAATGGACGGTCACCCATCCACCGACCGACCTGGGCAAGCTTGGCTAAACCTCGGAGATCAAGCCGTGCTGTTATTAGCCACGAGTTCCTCACAAACCCTGGACATATACCTAGCTACCATAAATCTGAAATCGCCAACCAGTGTTGAGCGCGCGTGTTGCTGAGTGCTCGCTTCTCTGTATGAGATGAGTGCTCGCTTCTCTGTATGAGATGAGTGCTCGCTTCTCTGTATGAGATGAGTGCTCGCTTCTCTGTATGAGATGAGTGCTCGCTTCTCTGTATGAGATGAGTGCTCGCTTCTCTGTATGAGATGAGTGCTCGCTTCTCTGTATGAGATGAGTGCTCGCTTCTCTTTATGAGATGAGTGCTCGCTTCTCTGTATGAGATGAGTGCTCGCTTCTCTGTATGAGATGAGTGCTCGCTTCTCTGTATGAGGTGAGTGCTCGCTTCTCTGTATGAGATGAGTGCTTCTCCCAGTAGCGGGGAATAGTAGGCTGGTGTTGTTATTATAAAGCGCGATGGCGACGCTATTAGACAAAGTTACAAAAGATTGATTTCGATGATGACTAACTTCGGCTGGTATTAAATATGAACGTTAGCTCAGGTGAAAAATAAAAACCTTTCTTTATTCGCCGCCTGCTTATGAAATCAAAATCAAAAGTCATTTATTCAAACTAGGCTGAGAGTCAGCACTTTTTGAACGTCAAAGTTACATAAGACAGTCCCCCCAAAACGCCCGCCCGTCGACACTTCCTAGTGCTTTAGCTGGGAAGAAGAAGTGGCGCAACAAGCTCCCCAGCAGCACAGCTGTCTGTTAAGTTAGAAGAACTTGATTCTATACAATATTGTGTAAGTTATTAATATTATAAAACAATACATACATTATTTGCCATATGTCAGCTAGCACACGCCAATATACCAACAAAATATTGAAAACTGAACTCAAGCTGAAATAAATAATTTAAAAAAAATCGTAAACAGATCTTAAAACCTTAATAAAGCCTCCAGGCATAAAGGGCGTGCCCGCTTACATATACAAAGATGCAAATGATACATACATTGATGCATATAGCTAAGTTGAAGTTACAATAGTTAAACTAGGACCTCCGGAGTAAAATAAAATAACAGTTAATAACAAATAACAATAACAAAAACCATGGTTAGCAAGACGACCAGTCACTACAAGCAGCACCCGTTCACGAGCATAACGCAAAGGTCAGCCATTACCCCCCTCGCCATATTTGAGGGAAGGTGGTAACCCGACCCCCGACGCTACCGCAAGCAGTGACATCTAAGGGAGCATGACGAACTCTTGCTGCCGGTTGCTCAGGCAAGAATATTATGAACAGCTGACGAGCAATTAAAATAATGATTTTAATTGCTCGTCAGCTGTTCATAATATTCTGTTCGTAATGAGCAGATTATGTCCACAATAAGTGAAATTAAAAGAAAATAAAAATTAATGAATAAAAGCAGTTAAATAAAAAAACAAAAAAAAAACAATTATATGAACTACCCATATAAACTGTCAGTAGGAAAGCTAATTCTGGATTGAAAGAACATAAACATTGTCTTGAGTTAATGAAACAATACTAGTGTCTATACTACACACCTAGTTACATCTTCAACGGCTAAAGTTTTTAAGTTGCCTGTTTTGTTTTTGGATATTCTTATTACACCTTACCTACTTGATATGCAACACTACATAAATGGTACGAGTTAGGTACTACTTGCTCTTGGCCGCATTAATAATGGCACCTCGTCAATATACGCTGCGTCACGCTCGCACAGAGCGATGTCGCACCCGGACCGTTCACTCACATTCATCGCATCACAAGCACGAGCTTCCAGTGTCCTCACTGAAGCTGGTGAGTGGTGAGTGTTGTCTAATTATAAAACGTGAGTATCGATAGATACGAGCTAATCAGATTACCTACTCGTAGTCGTAATTTGTTATGCTTGTGGTTATTTGTAGGTATATTTCATGAATAACGTTATCATGAAATCGCAATTCTTTGTTAGATCTAGCCTAGGTTCATGGCGCACGCACTAAGTTGAACGCGCGCGCGGCTCTGCAGCGCTCGGTGCATGCGTCGTACGCGCACGCGCTGAATGCTGCCTTGTTACGCGGGCACAGGGTCGCAGTCGCCGTGCGTCTTGGCGGGCTTCCTACCTTTCGGTTCTCACCGTTTCTTATCGCTCAACGTCTGCACACCATTTTTATATGGCGTGCACCAGTTCCAGTTCAGAAAAACCTCGCGGCACGGTGGTGCGGAGAACTCCTGCCCGGAGCAGAACGGAGCGGAGCGAAGCGGTGCCTCACGAGACTCGCGGGAGTCGGAGCAGTTTATCTTGCAGCGATTAGATAAAGCTGCGCGCGCTGCGGCGGCGCGGCGGCAGTAGAGGCGCACGCGGCACGCGCGCTGGCCGCCGCCGCCTCCGCAGGCTGCTTCCTTGTTATTGTTAGCGAGTGTTGACCGCGCCGGCGGCGCCGCTGACCCGCTTTCTGCGCCGCACCTGCACGCCGCACCGCGCAGCCGCGAGGTGCGTTACTCCTTCAATTTTATGAGTCTGCGTTTGAGAACACTTAGGAATATATTGTATTTCGGTAATTCTGTCTTCATTTTTTTATCGGATCCATAACGTATCGTGCGACAAATAGTAGCTACTGTGGAAATGTTAAGGTGACCACGATCAGGTTGGTGGCCAGGCCATTGTAATGAACAGTAACGAAGTGCTGCATCGCTCAGTGCTGTCACTTCCGGTACGCTACGCTGCGCGAGGTGTGCCCGCGTGGGGTGCTTCCGGTGCTAACTGATAACGCGGCGTACACGCACATTTTTTCAACCGTGTCATACTTACTTAAATAACGTTTTAAATAGTTTCGCCTGGGCCGAATAGAATATTCCATCGAATTGAATATAACATGAGTCAACAATTTTCAAGCAAACATTACGTACCGTACGGACGGTAGCCGATATACCTACAGAAACCACTGCTCCTCGATAGCCTTCCTTAATGAGTGCTGCAAACGATTAGAGAGGTTTTGCTTGACGTATCCTATCTTCATCGTCATACAGACGTGCGCCGTGCTCAGCTAAGACCTCACCGAAGGGCATTCCGCTCCTTATTGCCCATTTGCCAGGTTCCTGTCTGAAACAAGTAGATAGGAATTATAACGTGATTGATTCCTAAGGAACTCGATTAGTAAATACAGATTTAAATTACAATAATGAGAAGTGCAATATCGTGTAGTAGACCTTTCCAGCCTCAGGAGTGTGCCTCTCTGGCCCTTTGCTTGCTAAGATCACGCAAAGACTCTCGAGTGGACTAATGTTAGCTTAGATCTGAACTATCATTGAGAGCCCGAATGCGCCTGCAGGCAGCGCTCGCCTGTTGCCTCAGGAGGCAGGCTGCTGCGCCGCCGCCGCGCGCCGTGACAGCTGTCGAAGTACAGAGGCTTACTTACCTTGCGCATGAAGCTATATTTTATTAATAAATATTCGGAAATAATCATAATCATTTATTTGCAATAAGGACCTGTTGGTACAGGGTTGGTCTTTAAGTGAGTAATGAAGTTTCCTAATACATATAAATACATTAGTCGTGCAGCGTTACTACTACTTATTAATTAATCGTAATACTTTCAATTTTATTTATCGCCATCATATTAACTTAACCCCCCTCCCCCCCTTACAGAATTAATAGTGCTGCCCCACGCTAATATATCCGAATAAAACTATTCTATCCGGATCTAAAACTTTTCGAATGCAACGATCTTGAGCCTTATTAAACAGGTAAAAGTGCTGTCAAACAAATTTCGCACATTCTCAAATATACAAATTGAGTAATGATGATATCGCACCCCTAGATCTAAAGGGTACTAACTCAAAATTCTTAATTTTTGAATTATGCACACCTTCGAGTCTGTCATTTCAATACCTATCAACCAATAAACCAGATTCAAAAGTATTTCCTATATTCGACTCCAAATATTGGAAATAGTTTTGAATCTGGTTTATTGGTCGATAGGTATTGAAATGACAGACTCAAAGGTGTGCATAACTGAAAAATGTTGAGTTAGTTCCCTTTAGATCTAGGGGTGCGATATATAGGCGTTTTAATTTTAGAATCAACGGTTTACAAGATACCCGTGGTGGAATGTCACAAATGGCGTGAATGCATTGCTTGTACTCTATAGGCTTTATTTACGACTGTGGAGTGACCCCATAGTATAAATCCATATTGTATACTGTACAGGCTGTTGTTTTATTTTTATTTGTGGACATGATAGGGATTCTTCTGGGATCATCTGTCGCAGTTCTAGTGCTGTGCCTGGTGGTCATTCTCTACGCCCGTTTGTAGATATTGTTTATTCTGTTCCAACTGATTGAGGTTCTAAATAAAGGCTGATTTACATAGATACATGGAACCTAGAGCAGCAGTGGCCCAGTGGCAAAGACCGCGACTTTCGAGCTGTACGTCATAGATTCGAACCTCGTTATTACTCTGAAATCTGTGAAGGAAATATCATGGGTTAATCGTAATGTCCTAGAACAAAAAAAAATCGAAGACGTGCTATCTACCCACGTACATTGGGCCCTCAGAGTGTATTACGGCCCACGCCATCTCACCGCAAGCAGGCCTGTGTCCATGCAGTGGGAACATTATAGGCTCACTATATATGTTATGCTCACTATGCATGGACGCTAGTGACACTAGATCGTTATTTGGCCCTTACGCCTGCGGCGCTGTGTGGAGCAGCCGCTAAAGGCTGATTTAAATTGAACCAATATGCCAATCCAACGTCTGAATCCACCTTGGAATCTGGAGGAAAAAGTCCTCGCGCATATGTGGGAGTGACGCGAGGAGGCAAAACACCGTCCGGGGCGAAACTCCGCTGCCGCGACAAATCGCGGCACGGCGGGATCTCATGGCGACATGGCGAGTGCGATTGTCGCAACCCAGAGCTGGGCACGCCACTATTGCGGCGGTAAGTCTCCTCAATGAGGAGTGGCTGGAGAGGCACTACGGCGTCCTTATCGGGCATGGCTGCTTCGGTTTCTGTTCAGGATTAGGCCGGAGGAAACAGCCAGGTTAACACTCGGGCGTTTCCTCCGTGTCCACCAGGCGATCCACACAATGGTAACCATTGCGTGGATCGCCTGGATGACACGGTAGAGCATACGGTGGAGGTGTGCCCTGCCTTAGCGGAGCACCGCCGTGTCATCGTATAGGTGATCGGAAGCTGCGACCGCTCGCGTCCGACCCTGGTGCAGGTCATGGTATAGAGCGTGAGGGCATGGGAAACCGTCACCTCCTTCTGCGAAGCAGTAATGCTCGCGAAGGAGGAGGCGGAGCGCGTGAGGGAGAGGCAGTCTCTGCGCCCTCATGCCCATAGCCGCTGCAGGAGGAGACGCCCCGGGTGTCGGGAGTCAATCGCGGACTCCCGGCCACCGCAGGCGCGAGCTTGCGGGAGGCGAGCAATGGGTAGCTCGCCGCCCAGTAATGACCCGAGTCGACAGCGCGTTGTGTTCCACGCGCGCCTCTAAGAGATGTCAACATAACTGAAGGGGTCCGCTAGGACCGATGCCTGCCAGGGTCGCGAGATTTGTTCGAAAGAGTTACCGTGGCCCTGGCATATAAGCAACTGAAGGGACACGGGTGGGTTTTAGTCAGTAAAAGTGTGACACGCACTTCCGCTTCACCCAGAGCGGGAGATCTCATTTGATGATTTAATTTACAAACCGCAAAAAAAAGAAGTGTTCGAAATGTTCGAATCCAAAAACAGTGGATCGAAATACTATACATATATCTCCATCTGCCTAACCTTGTCCCAACTACATGGGAACATATGCAGCTAAGTACTAGTACTACTGCCTGCCTCCACATACCAGTGAAGCGATATGCAGCTAAATACTAGTACTACTGCCCGCCTCCACATACCAGTGAAGCGATATGCAGCTAAATACTAGTACTACTGCCCGCCTCCACATACCAGTGAAGCGATATGCAGCTAAATACTAGTACTACTGCCCGCCTCCACATACCAGTGAAGCGATTTGCAGCTAAATACTAGTACTACTGCCCGCCTCCACATACCAGTGAAGCGATATGCAGCTAAATACTAGTACTACTGCCTGCCTCCACATACCAGTGAAGCGATATGCAGCTAAATACTAGTACTACTGCCCGCCTCCACATACCAGTGAAGCGATATGCAGCTAAATACTAGTACTACTGCCCGCCTCCACATACCAGTGAAGCGATATGCAGCTAAATACTAGTACTACTGCCCGCCTCCACATACCAGTGAAGCGATATGCAGCTAAATACTAGTACTACTGCCCGCCTCCACATACCAGTGAAGCGATTTGCAGCTAAATACTAGTACTACTGCCTGCCTCCACATACCAGTGAATCGATAACACGGTACCCCTTGATAGTCTGGTAGGCAGGCTCCTGGGTGTCTGACTGCTTGCGTACTTTCCCAGCCGCGGCCGGTCTTGGTATGTAATAGATGGTCACTTATCCACAGATCGACCGCGGCAAGCATAGCCAAATAAAAGCCTACGGGTTGATAGATCAGATTGAAGGGCTTGTGGGGAAGTACCCACAAGCCCTTCAGGCTGATCGGATGATCACGATTTAAAGTCCATAATTCTTTACCCATAATGATTTAAAAGTTGTATAGCATAACTAAGCTTTAACTACAAATGTCCATCATTTGGACTTACTAGTCTGAAACCTATATCCTACATAGAGTATTTAAAAATATGTTTTTGATAACATTTTAATTCCTCGACTTAAAAGAGGCGTGTTGCGTGTGTATCTGTGTGTCTGTCTATGGCATCGTAACTTTCCCAAACGGCTGGACTGCTTTTGTTTTTTCATATGTCTGAAAGATGACTTCATCGAGAGTGTTCTTAGCTATGATTAAAGAAACTCAGCATGCCAATTCTCGTTATTATAAACGTTCAAATTCTAGTCTCAGTCTCATTTCGGCGACAGTCAAATATCTAAAACTTGTCATAAATGTAGGGAAACTCGAGGTATTTTTGAAAGATTAAGACTGAGATCAGACGATGAACGCTCTTAAAATACGGGAATTGCCCCTTGTTTATCTGTTTTAGATTATCAGCTGTTTTCTGTTTGATGAAGGTCGAAATTTGGTATTCTGTTACTTCAACGATATTTGAAGAAAAAAGTAACCTTGAACTGATGTTGCAACATCACCTACAATTTGCAGCATACCCAACTACGTCACCAACAAACAGCAGAACTACCGTGCTGGGGCTCACTGGGAAGGTCTCAATGTATACGTTATAGAAGAATGGTCGACACGATCTGACGATGGATTAGCAAACAGGAATGAGCATAAATAAATTAGTAACTCGCTTACCTGTCTGTGGGATATACATATATGTACAGCTGGGTGGATTTAAGCACATAAGTCGATCGTAGCGTGTTTATATATATATATATAGATATATATATATATACATACATATAATAACGCATGTAGATATTATTATGCTATTGTAGAAAGAATAACATGTTTATAAGCCGGCCCCGCACGTGGCGATGTTGAACCTATAGGGCCGGTATGTATTATGTTTTTACTTTTTATAGGTTTTTGTTGACTCGAGTGTTTCTTAATTTTTAAAATACCATAGTATATTTTTAATAAACACAACGTACTTTAAGTATAGTTCGGTCCGTGCGGTTGTTATTTTAGTTAACAGCCCTTCGGTGTTGCTGGTCTAGCAAGCGACTAATTAGACGTGTACTTGTGGCTTGCTGAGAAATATTGTCCTTGGAGCTACAGGGTGAGGGGATATGTTGGCAGTTCGGGTGCTGTTCTAGTGAATCTGTCCGACCCTGATATAGGACCGAGTGTACGGCTTTACGATGAAAACACGACCAAGGTAGTAGCTTAGGAAACCTACCTACAACAACAAGACTGTAACGAACAATATCAGTAGCTAGATGACGTAAACCGCTGCGGTGTTTATCGAGCAAAATTTTAAAACTTATAATAATAATCTGTACAAAATTTATCGGTGTGATGATATCAGTTTGTGAGTTGTGTCTGTCAATGTAAATATCGTTGAGTCGGGGGTGGGCGCGGGCGCGCGGGGCGCGGGCTGCGATAAGCGGCGCCCTCGACGACCCCGGAGCTCCCCGGCGCGGCGCGTAGCTGTTCGCGCCGCTCGCCGCTCGCCGCTCGCCGCTCGCCGCTCGCTGCTCGCCGCTCGCCGGCCGCGGCCGCACAGGCAACAGCGGCGCAACGTTTCGTAAGTGCGCATGCGGCGCGTACCGGTGCGGCCGGACGTGCCCATCGCCGCCGGCGGGTACTCGCCTTCACACACGTATCTAAATCGCGAACGTGTCGCTACGTGCCGATCATCTGCGATTGATCGAAATGTAGGATTGCAACACGCCGCTTTCTTGTCGTTGTATTTATGTTTGTTCGCATCCACATTAGTCCTTAATTACGTAAATAGAACATCACGACTGTATTTAATTTACCGGACGGGTAAGCAGAGGTGTATGTAGAATAAGTATCCACATTTCGCCAACTGTTATGTTTAATTCCCACATAGCAGAGGGCGAGCCTATTACCATCAATCCTAATACTTAAATCAACAAATCCAGAATATCATCATACAAAGCAGCAGATTGGCGAGGAACAGCCGTCACTCAGTCAGGAAAGGCTGTTACCGGCAGCATTGCCGCGACGTGAGATGAAATGTTTGTAATCGTTATCTGTCGCCGAAGATTGCACTTCTGGGGTGTCGCAGATAGTAGAAAAGTCGTGTCTTCTGTGTGCACACAGCAAACGACAGGTGCACACAATCATTGCCGTGCCTGCACCGAACACCGAGAATGTTTTGTAGTTCCGTGTGAGCGCACCTCTTTAGTGCACACCTACCTACTTACCGAATAGCTGCAACGTTTCCGACACGCTTTAATACGTGTGTAATGAGCAGCCGAACGGTACCTATCGCTGGGAACAATTGCGTTCACTTTCAGCTGGTTCTATTTCATTTGTAACAAAACCAAGGACATATCCCGAGCAACTCCGGGGTTCCGTACCTTAGTAGCAAGCAAATAGGTGTCTGTGGAGTGTGGGCCACATGCGACCCTGTTATCACACCAAGTACCTACTAATTTAATTGTTAAATGAGTGACGGTTTTAATTCATCAAATCTAAGTGAAAGGTAAATAACTTACTCAGCCTAAAGAAAGCAGTTTTTCTATATCTTTTTTTGTAAGCCTACGCTGTCCCACTGCTAGGCAAAGGCCTCCCCCAAATCCTTCCAGTCCTCCTTTTCGTGGGCCACCTTGATCCAATCTTTCTTGGGCCGCCCTTGGTTGCGCCGTCCATCCTCAGGCACCCAGTTTTTCTTAAATTGATAAAACCTTACACTTATTTATGAAATGATTTCGATGTAAGTAAGTATCATATACATAATGTTTTGGCGGAGAGCTGTGTGATGGTCTCATGTAAACTTTCCTTATTGTGAAGCGCAAATGTGGAATTTTGATGGTGGCTCGTTCTAGGAGTGCTTGCAGGGAGCCAATTGAGCTGCAAAAATATACAGGTTTGAAGAGTAAGTGCCAATCACAATGTGCCAAAAACTAATTGAAGCATACATTCTACGGCATACACCTCGCTTGTTATATTACCTAGATCTACTGTAGCTGCCGTGGACGGCGGTGTGATATCCCCGTGCCTCGGAGAGCGGTTGGTCCTGCGCCTGATCTCTCTGACATTCATCCGAGCACACGGTTGTGCACTACACTATCCCCTCGTAGATGGCGGTTGGCTGCCATGGCTGAATTTCGGTTTGATGAACAATTATTATTGTGACAACGCCAAATAAACTCGTCGTGGGAGAAACAGTTTGTGTGTTCGCAACTTAACGCCGCCAGCACACCTCAAGCAATGATGACCACTAGGCACATGTTGACATAATGCTGAGATTCACTGAGGCGACATGATTTGTTGATTTGTGTACTGGGACCAAAAAATGTGGGTTTGAGCAACTCATTGATTAGGAACTTATTACGATTTATTGTGCGATAACGAGAGCTAGTCACCTTGTCGGTGAACAGCGCACAAGGCGCAGCTCCAGCAGCTACTAACGACGACCCTCGCAGGACAGCGACTACTTGGACCATATCAATGACGCTGCAAAATGTAGTCTTACAGTGGACCAGCACGTGACGGGTCTGTGAATGAGGAGTCAGCTCAAAGGAATTATCAAAGTTTCTGAAGAGTCAGAGATGTCAGATGTGTGTGTACACGGGAGTGGCGTGCCGACACGCGTCGCGCGGCGCCCGCCATGACACGGCGCGGCGTCGTGGACACTGGAGTGTGTGACGGCGGTGCGTGGATCATAAAATTATTTTTACAGTCGCCTGTATGTTGGCAGCGGGTGAGAGGCGCGGGCGCGGGCCGCGGGGCAGGGGGCTTCGCTGATAACGCTGAACCGCCGACCTCCGGCCTCTACGCTTAAAAAGTATTAATATCACCATTTACTTAAACGTCCACCCCTCTCCCGCTCGCTCCCCCGCATCGGGCGAGCACAAACATGCTAACGATGACATTCTAGTTAATACTAATAAGTAGGTACTTACAATCGCTGGCCAGTCTCATGAAGCTCCCGCCTGCACGATGGTGGGCGGACGGACTCCCGGGCGCAGCAGTCCCGCCTGGACCTACCACGACTGACCTCTATAGCTACAACTAAAAGTAAAACTGTTAACCTTCTGCACTTAGCGGTAGTAATACACTACTTTTTGTATTGACAAATAAGTATGTGAAATATGACTCTATATGTTACTATCGCCAATTTAGCCTGGTATCTCCAAGTAAAAACAGTTTAATTAAGCATGAACTTGAAACAAAGGCTATGTATGATGCGTGGAGGCTAATTCCCGTTTATAAGAATGTTCAACATGTAGTCACAAACACATCTCAGGGATGATCAATTCCGATTGCCAACTTTTTTAAATTTGTCGTAAAGTTGTTTAGGGAAATAAGAGGTATTTTTGACAGAGGCTGACATTAGCATGCGAACGTTAGTAGTGCTATCACTGGGACGTAATAAATTAGAGGCGGGATTGTATGGCGCACTGGACATTCAACTCTGTGTGTTGAACCGAACATTGAGAATGCAACAGAGTGGAGAGTGACTGAGTTTCTAATCGTCGGAAAAACACAGTGTTCGATTTTCAACTGTACGCGCTAAGTAGAGCGTTTTAAACCCAGTGCGCAATAAAATGCCGGCCCGACTTTATGAAATCCTTGGAACGTGGCGCGTGGGGACACACGAGAACTGCAAGCGAACAGTCAACAGAGCGCTCAACACTCCAACACCAGTAGCTGTCATCAGGCGCGGTCCGAGGGGGGGGGGGGGACCTAGGGGTCGTGACCCCCCCCCAAAGTCAGCCATGCTGTCGAGACCCTGAACGATTTGCCTGTCTTACTAACTTAAAATTGTACTCACTTGAGCCATGGAGAGTCCGATGGACATTTGCAAAAAAATTAAGAATATAAGCCATCAAGATCATAGGGTCTGCCGGCAGAAACAACAAATTGTTGTATGAAAAATTAAAATATTATAATTTTTAAATTAAACCACCCAACGCACAAGATCTTCTCCTACCAAATATCGCTCAACGCGCCTAAAGAAGTTTTTACTTTAAAAAGCTTGATATAAAATACTAGCTTTTGCCGGCGGTTTCGCCCTCGTGAAGTTCGGAAACTATCCCGCGGGAAAGTATTATCTGGATAAAAAGTACCTTATGTGTTAATCAAGTTCATAAACTCTCTGTTTGTCAAATTTTATCCATACTCGTTCAGTAGTTTTTGCGTGAAAGAGTAACAAACATCCTCACAAACTTTCGTTTATAATGTTAGTAGGATAAAATCTAGAAAGTAAACTCGAATGCACCCCACTCGTACGTAGGGTTAGAATGGCTAAGGCTAAGGTTAAGGCCAGATTCCAAAACCTAAGCTGGCATAAATCGAGTTTAAGTTTTTCGTCATAACTCGACAAAGCAAGTTCTCTTGGTATATAATGGTCAAAAGAATATTTTTGCACCTTACCTGGTGCAAAAATTTATCAGACTTGCTTCGCTCTCTCTTGCATTCTACATTTTCTTGTTACTTGATATTTCCTTTTGGAGCGATCAAAGAAAATCTAACCTATCGGAGCGTGTGAAAAATTTTCGAGCTCGCTACGCTCGCTCTTGCATTTATAATTCTCATAGTTAACTGGGCTTTCCTGGCATAAATCGACAATATAATTATTATTTCTGTTGGAAAATATAAAACAAAACCGAACCTAATCCAGGCGGGTTGTTCAAATTTTCGAGCACGCTTCGCTTGGTCTTGCATTCATAATTCTCATAGTTACTTGGGCTTTCCTGGCATAAATCGATAATGTAACTGCTATTTCTGTTTGAAAATATAAAAAAAACCGAACACAAACCAGGCGGGTTGTTAACATTTTCGAGCTCGCTTCGCTCGATTGCACTGATAACTCTCACACTTACCTGTACTCCTATTTATGTTGGAAAATATAAAACAAAACCAAACCTATCCCAGGCTGGTTGTTCAAATTTTCGAGCTCGCTTCTCTCGCTCTTGCAATCATAATTCTTATAGTTATCTAGAGTTTCCCGGCATAAATCAACAATGTAAATCCTATTTTTGTTGAAAATATAGACAAAACTGAACCTAAACCAAGCGGGTTGTTAAAATTTTCAAGCTCGCTTCGCTCGCTCTTGCATTAATAATTCTAATAGTTACCAGGGCTCTCCTGGCATAAATCGACTATGTAACTCCTATTTATGTTGAAAATATAAACAAAACCGAAACTAAACCAGGCGGGTTGTTAAAATTTTCGAGCTCGCTTCGCTCGCTCTTCTCATCCAAATAGTGCTGTGGCCAATTTCCCAGCATTATTAATTACCCTCTCCCCCTTGTAAAAGCTGCGCCACTGAATAGCATAAGTAATATGGAGCTGGAGATGTACATGAACATATACATATCATCACGCCTTTAAGTCCCAAAAGGTTGACAGAGATGTACCTAAATATAATACACCCATATTTTGTCAGTTTGAGTCCCATGTCATATGAGGCGAGCCTTCTGCTATCAACCGGGCACAAATCTAGACTCCAGGCTGCTACTGAGAAATTTCTGATAAAACTACCCGACCTGGGAATCGAACCCGGGACCTCATGCTCATCAGTAGCGCTTGCGACTTTTAGACCAACGAGGAGATGTACCTTTCTAAAAATATTCCTCAGTACTCATGGTGACCCCCCCAAAATCTTCGGCTGCGACCGCGCCTGGCTGTCGTAGCTGGGCACGGCTCACCAAACAGCATCGTTAATCGCTAAACCGTTACCTAAACTACGTTTAACGATTTCGGATAATTTAACGGAAGTTAACACCAAGCGTTATCGTTATCTATGAAATCGTTAACTCATGAAAGAAATTGCATTTATATGTCGAACTTGCGTTAGCGTTTTACTTATACGGGATATTTATTTATGTCGAACTTGCGTTAGCGTTTTACTTATACGGGATATTTATTTATGTCGAACTTGCGTTAGCGTTTTACTTATACGGGATATTTATTTATGTCGAACTTGCGTTAGCGTTTTACTTATACGGGATATTTATTTATGTCGAACTTGCGTTAGCGTTTTACTTATACGGGATATTTATTTATGTCGAACTTGCGTTTTCGTTTTACTTATACGGGATATTTATTTATGTCGAACTTGCGTTAGTGTTTTACTTATACGGGATATTTATTTATGTCGAACTTGCGTTTTCGTTTTACTTATACGGGATATTTATTTATGTCGAACTTGCGTTAGTGTTTTACTTATACGGGATATTTATTTATGTCGAACTTGCGTTAGCGTTTTACTTATACGGGATATTTGGCGCATGGACGGACAACATTTTTGAAGTGAAAACTTCTTTAGCGGCGTTGAGCACTTTTTCTGTAATGGGTATAAAATCTTAAACTCGCGTCAGGACACGTGACCTGATCGAAAAAGCGTAGGACGGATGGAGAGTAGACAGCTATCCCCTCTCTACGGCGCGGCGAAAATGTATGCCTGGGCCTACTGTTTCGTTTAGGCGGCGCAGGGCGCTTGCGCGAATGTTCGTCTATGTTACAGCGTGCCACGCGCATCCATGGATGGTGACAGCTGATGGCTCGACCGTCTGTGTAGTGATCACATTGTTGTGTATTCGTAAAATTCGTGAATATAAAGTGCTTAAAATATGGAAATTGAACAACAAATTATTCCCTAACCATTCCAAAATATCAAACATGCTCAACGTTAATAATCAAGTTTTCACTTCTGCCGGCACTCCCGGAGTGCAATTTTTTTGGGAGATTGGGTGGATCATACTCATAAGTGTCACTGTTGTCGAGATACGATGTTTTTGTTTGTTTTTGAAAATTACCTGAAGCATCGTCTTTAGAACGACATATTTTTTTGTTTGATGTTGTATTTGTACCAAACACTCTGTATAAATGAGGGATGGACTATTGGAACTATAGACAGGACATGTCACATGGCAAATTAATAAAAGAAAGGAGTATCATTATAGTTTGTAAAAATAGTTATTTAGAGATTGTTAAAACGTGTTTTGGCGTTCGACGAATAGTTGGTAGAAAAGTACTTAATAAACGATTAACGAATTTAAGTAGGTTTGGAAAAATAACGGAACTTACAAGTCCGTTAGCAATTTATAAAGTTTACTTTAAATTTAATGTGTTACTCGAAATGTTGACTTGGTTAATTAACGATTACGTATTGACATGAACGGTGTTGTCCTTGTGCCCAACGTTGGTAACTATCTGTTACGTATTGACATGAACGGTGTTGTCCTTGTGCCCAACGTTGGTAACTATCTGTTACGGGCAAATCCAATTTTAGGATGAACTCTCAGTTCTCCCTATACGCGGTAGGACGAAACAGTGTAGACCTACGCAGAAAATACAAAAGGAACAGCATGTACAGCCTACTACAGTAAAAACAGTAGCGATGTAGTGCTGCGGTACCATTCCAATGTGAAACTGTAACCGCTGTAAACTGTTACACATAAAATGTAGAGTCATTATGTTGATGACAAGGGAGATCTGGTTTGGCCTAAGCGAAATTAGTTCATCCTAAAATCGGGTTTGTTGGCAGTTTGTTGTGGGCTGTTTGGCCGGTAACATATCTAAGTATTGCAAATGCCCATTCCTACAATAGGTCGCCCCCTGCATACCTTTGTTCTAGGAAACTCTGGGTCATGTGTCTAATATGAATCACGCACCAACACGTTTTGTGTGAATATTGAAAACAGAGCTCACTGATGTATGTTTGATAGTCTGCTCATCTGCTGCTAACGTGCCTCAAGCTCTAGAAGGTAATTGTATCGATGTACTGATAGGCAGCAATAGGGATCGCTGAATCGAAAATGTATGTGGGCAAGGTATGTTCCTATTAAAAACTGAAACCCAACGGCAAAAAGTCTCTCATCAAGTCTGTGTGAGCTGTAGCTCATATCACCTCTACCAAATCTAAAAGAATCACGTAAATCAGCCCTGAAGTCACGGAGAAATATGTCGAGCGTACCGACTACTCACTGACATGAATACAAAGAAACTCATCGTTTCCTAAAGTCCTATTACCAACCTACATACCAACTACATAATTGCACGAAAAATGCTGCAGTTCCACATGCCTTTATTATAATAATCCGTTAAAAGGGTTTTTCTTTCTAAAAACACGTTAAACACTTACAACATGTTTGTGGCTGAGGCGCAACGTTATCCCAGCGCTGACTATGCCAGGGTAAGCAATCTTGACAGATAGTAATGTATTTGGTCACAGATTACATAGGTAGCTACTAGTGTGGTGTATTGATTGATTGATTGGGGGCTAGCCGCACTCATAGAATAGATATTTCGCAGTAGCGACCCTCGCAGGGCTGCATTCCGTCGCTGTTAGTCACAGTGGACGTAGACGCGCATCCTGCCGTCCTGCGCTTAGTGCACTGCACATTGCACATTCACTTGCCGAATATTTTTGGGTCTTCGTAACATAGTAAAAATTCTACTACGATGAGTCGTCCCAAGTGCCGGGACTGCCTGGCCACAATAAAGGATTCTTCAGACTGGCGCGACACGACAGCGCAACGTGTTTCTTTTAGAACAATTTCCATGTTTACTTAGAAACAATTTCCATGTTTACTTAGAAATTGTTCTACGAGAGTTGCGTAGCGACTACAAGAAGCCCTATAGTTTCGCCGTGTTCGCACGTTTGTTACGCGCATTTTATTAGTTAACTTGTAAGACAACATCGTTGTTGGTTCACGTGTAGTTAACTAATTTAATTAGGTGTGGATAGTGTTGCCAGGTCCGATTTCTCTTATATCGGGACAGAAGGTAAAACCAATCGGGATTTAGGGTTGTAGATCGGGACAAACAAAAAAACAAGGTTTTTTTGAGGTAATGGTAATTTATTGCGTTTCGCAACTAATATTACTTTAAGTACCTATATCTGAATTGAATCATACATAATAATAGTCAGACTTGCAGGACTAGTAGAAATTACAGAATATTACACTAAAATCGTACTATAAGTATTAAAATTATTGAAGTGGTTTATAAGTAGTTTATTTTTAATTAAAATTATATTTTTCGTTAGATTTTGCTGCCTTCAGGATTGCCTTGTTTTTTATAACGTAGTTATAAAATTCACTGCAAGCCATGCTAAAGTTAGTTTTAATTTGAATTTCTGCTTTGACATGCTCGAGTGTCAAACGGTTTCGCCTCTCAGACCAAATTAAGTTAGCCTGGGAAAATACCCTTTCCGTTACCGCGTTTGATACCGGTATTGAAGCCATAAAAGAAAATAACTTTTGAAGGTTTGCTAAGTCTTGATTGTCTTTGAAAATGTTGTGCCATTTTTGTAGCGGCGTCAAATCTTTGTTTTGTACTGCCGCTTTCACTACTTCTTTGACTTTACACACTTCTTCATAAAGTTGATCCATGTCGAAGAACGTATCAATTTTTAGATTTTCGATGATGTTAACCATTGACGCGTAAGTGAATGAGTCGTCATGGAGAGAAAATGGTTTAAATAAGTCCATTTTGCTATCCTTGAATTCGTACCTAGTTTCTATGTAATGCAGAACATTTTTGTACCACGCACAACAGTCTTTCTTTATTTTCGTAACTTTATCATCAGGCAACTTTTTAAATAAATTTCTGCACGTGAATCCCACAAATTCGTCTTCAATCCTCTGCCTCAATTTTTTACTCAGTTCAACCATTACTTCGTGACCTTCGAAACACAGCAACGTTTCATTTTCAAGACATATTACTGCATCCTGTATGACTTTCAGTGCATTTTGGTAAAATGCTAGACAAGGTTCCGTTTCGTCAGAATTAAAGAATTGCCACAGTGTAGTTGGACACTCGTCTTCTCCCAACGATATAAAATAGTCTTTCAGTATATCGAAAGATTTGGTAGCACGTTCCACAGCAGGGAGAAGTGACAACCATCTTGTTTTAACATGCCGCAGGACGGGAGCAAATTCAGCTTCGTGCATCTCATAAAAGTCTTTTAAAGTTTCAACTCGTTTTGCATAATATGAAAAATGGTTATGCAGCTTCAGGATGAAATTCTCTAAATCAAACGCACTCTTACCCAGACCATACTTTACACTGTTGTGCAAGATGTGTGCAGGACATCCCACTGATCAAATGTTGTCATTATCATGATGCAATAACTGGAAACCTGAATGACGACAGCCAAAGTTCACATTTGCATTATCTCCACAGTAACTGGTAAGGTGTTTAGTATCAATATTGCGCTCTTTCAGTCGTGTCACTAAATTCGTATGGATGGCTGATGCAGTTTCATTTGCATCTCCATAAAAGTCAAGTACACACGTTTTTAAATTTGTCGTTGGGTTGTAAAATCTCACCATCAGCGGATACATTTTTGTGGCACCGTGATTGGAGGCGTCAGTAGCAATACTATAAAATGTATTATTTTGCAAAATTTCGACGGCTTCTTGAGTCGATGCTGGACCTAATACGTTATGTGCAATGGCACTGGCCTTAGTTCGTCCAAGTGTCATTTTTTCAGCAACTTTTGAGTCACCATACAAAGTATGATCGAGTTTGGTATCACATTCGAGTGAATTGAATGATAAGCTATGCTTGACCGAGTGGTACGTCTTTGTGACTTCAGCGGCTATCACTTTTTCTTCTTGAGTACTCATTTGATCAGTTTTTAAAAATATTTTTAGCGATGTAGATAAACTAGCACTTCTTTCTCTTTTTTGGTGTTCATTACATTTTTGGTGTTTTTCTATATCATTCTTGCCACCATGAGATATGCTAAACTCTTTTTGGCACAATGTGCAAAGTGCTCTAAACTTATTATTTGGAGTGGGTTTGATAAACGAGTAACTTTTCATCCAAACATCAAGAAAAGAACACATTCTTCTTTGTTTCTTCTTTTTCGGAGTCGAAGTCGAAGCATCGGTTTTTACTTCGGAATCAGTTTCCGGATCACTCATTTTAGAATCTGAAAATAAAAGAAATCCAATACCAGCAACCAACACCACCAACACATGAACACACATGCGTAAATAGGTACGTACATCTAAGTACCAACATACAAACAGATATACGCTCAATTATGTTAATCAAGCACGAAACCAGTGCATATAATTTCGTTGAAAATCGTTAATTGTAATATTCTAAAATTCATATCAATAAATCAACAAAAACCAACTCACTATCATACCTAACCTAAAATTCCCAAACGCGAATTAGAATCTTAAAAAGAACCAAATATGAAAAAAGAATGTTAAAAGCGTTTACCTAAACATTAAATAAAACTTTAATTAAATGACAAATGATTTTAATGCTTACCTGCAAAGAATCTCCTAAATGTATATTTTATCTGTTCTTAAAATCACAAAATACATTCGCACCGCAACAATTTGAACGGGCGAATGACGAATGATTGGACGAACGAAGATCGATTGATTTAGTGAAGCCAAAATGAAGCACACATCGCGCAGCGGTCGTGTCTCTTGAGCGAGAGAACGAAGCTATACCTATAGCGTAGTGATGTGATGCGTTCATTTTGAGGGCATTGGCGCACTCGACATAGTGATGTGATGCGTAATTTTTTTTTTTTTGTAATAATAATGGTTTTTAATAAGTTTATTGATTTATCGGGACATTTAGCGTCCCGATCAGGTGCAAATCGGGACGCATCCGCGGACCCTGAAAATCGGGACGTCCCGCGTAAATCGGGACACCTGGCAAGACTAGGTGTGGAAGATATTTACTCCAACGTAGCCATGGTCGATTATTAGTTGTATGTATCAGCTAAGATGCGCATGCTCTCGGACTCTAATCCTCGGCACGTGCTGGTACACTGGTGCCCGTTTATAATTCAGTGGTTGCTCGACTCTTGTTGTTATAGAATTCTTAATATGCCTTAATCGCAGTTCGCAGCTGGCTCTTGTGTAAATGATCAATAACTCATTGTTTTATTTATGGTCACAATGTTATTTAGTTCCTGATGACATAATTAGTGTAAAATCAAATTTGTAACGGGAGCTCTGTCGAGAACTAGTTTAAAACGTCAATTACAACCGTTATAAGTTCCTAATCACGGCTGCGAGCAAACAACATGTAGCTAATGAGCAGGCGAATGCGCAGGCCGCGGCGGCGGGCGGCGCGGCGCGCGGGTGACTGCGAGCACGGAATAAAGAAAACTAGAGGAAGTGCCCCTCAGATATCGCGCGCGTGTCAACATTAAGCGCTGATGCGCAGCATTTAGCTTATTAGCCGTCAGATACTTGTCGCGATTGGTTGTCGCAGAAATACGCGAAATATTACAAATTATGCCTTGTTGTGCGGTTTTGACCTGCAAAAACGAAAGCAGAAAAAAAATGTATCTTGTGGAGGTGTATCCTATCATCAGTAACTACTAAACTTTGTTAATTTTTAATATAATTGATTTTAATTGCAATACCACATGTTATGACTTCAATGCAAACTATAAACAACCTTATTTTCATTGACACAAAGTCTTAATGCACTTAGTCGTCATCTGGAAAATCATAACCAAAATTCTAGTAACTTCGACGCTACTCGATTAGGGATGGGACACATCCGTAATGTAGGTCGGTATCGATAATTTTGTCTAATTTTAGTAAGGATTCAATAGCTCACATAGCTGGTTATATAATAAGACAGTTGATTAAAAAAATTAAGTGTGATATTTGCGTTAGTGCTTTAGTAACAGAAAAAAAAACAATCATTACGTAGATTTATTATAGCTAAAGATAGAGGGGGATTATTATACCCATCAGAATCTGTGATTAAGATATGTCAGATGTCCGAAATATTTTTAAAAGACGGTTACATATTTAATAAAGATTATAATTATCATGGCTAAAATAATGCGCCAGTTCATTGGGTCATCGATATTCCAAAACATAAGCTATCATCAATTAGGGGAATTTCTTACGTCTAATCATATTACTGACTTAATGAAAGCTATCACAGCAAAATATATTAATATATGATTTCATCACCTATTAAAATTAAACATAAAATTATAAAAACGGCAAGTAATTAAATAAATATGTGTTATTTCAAGGTTAGTAAATATTTTTAGTACTATCTGTTATCGTTTCATTTATCGTTAGCTTCTATCAGCGGTTTCGCCCGCGTACCTGATTTTATGAAAATAACATTACCCCCCTACATACAAACATACAAATACCTCTTTAACATTGATATTTTAACGATAATCAACCTTTTCCGTTATTAAGCATTTGTATGATGTTAACAAATTATTACATTGCTCACTCGAATAAATTACGTAACTTCAATATTAAAATATCGATATATTTCCTCATCTCTTAATTTTGTTTTGCTACTCACCAACAGAGATTACAAGTGCATGTGAATATGACATCTATTTCAAAGGAGCTAGCGTTCTGAATAGAATGAATTGGTTACAGCGCCATCTAGCATTGAGTTGCTGAACTCGTTGTAAATTTGTCTATCTAAAGTTTCTAAACGAAAAACGTCTTTATTGTGTGTGTCATGTCAAATAATAACAACTTTCATGCCTTGTAATACGACTTAATTTTTGAAAGCAATACGAAGATGATTTGTAAAACTTGCGTGTGTAATTTGTAGCCAATCATATCACTGTTTTTTATGTGTGTAATGGACAATTTGCTATGCAAATGTGTGAGTTTGGCGACACTGGTTCCCGTGCTTAACCAGTGTAAGGGCACTTCTCTGTATTCTTTGTTCTGTGACTGCGAGCAAACAACATGTAGCTAATGAGCAGGCGAGTGCGCAGGCCGCGGCGGCGTGCGGCGCGGCGCGCGGGTGACTCAGCGTCACCGCCACCATGTGACGGACTATCACGAGCGAGCAGACAGCCTGCCACACAATAGCCACAATGTCTCTTTACCTGCTGATCCTGTTTGCACTTCACTATCACAAATGCTACAAGCTCGTGTTCTCATCACTGGGGTCCTTCCGCTGGCATGTCTGGAACATTCTAGACGTTCCTTACAAATGTACTTAGTTGCATTGTAAAGTTCTACCACAGTGTGGAATCCTACGTTTGGTCACTGAGAACAAAGTAGATGACGCCGAAGACTATGGCGGGCATATCCCACACATCTCGAAGTTTCGGGGCTAATGCCCGGTAAAACTGGAATAATAAAAATGAGGAATTTATGAAAACAGCGACTTATTAGTTAGGTACAAAACATAAAATAAAATCACATTGATCACGAGTGTATTTCTCGAGAGGTTAGGCAGAGGTTTGACATAGCACACCCGCGCCAGTCGTGTTTTAGTCCCAAGCCTAATACCATCAACTCAAACTCGAAGCTTTTGTTTCCATCAAACCATTTACATGCACTTGTGAGTTATCAAGCAGTAGGTCAGTCAGTAACATGAAGCTAGTTGCCAATACATTTGTAATTACCACTAGCCTTGGCAACAAAGAGATCAGCAGGTCCAACTGAGGGCGATATACGACCATGGCACATAGATCTGCACCATTCACCACAAACATTTTGGAAAGACGAATTATCCAACGCATGCGTCACCATCAGCGAGACATTTGAGTGAGCATGGCATACTTTTAACTGTGGAGGTACATTGAATTCAATAAAAGGTGTGTCTCCCCAGTAGACGATAGCTCTACAGCAGGTACAACCAGGCACAACTCCGAGCTACCAGCCTGGTTGTAGTTGATCCAGGTAGTGCGGGAGGCTGGCGGGATCACTTCATTCAGTTTGTAATTGATGTTAGTTTGACACTCATCGCGATATAAGGATACGGGGGTTTTGAGATTGTTGTAGGCAGGGCTACAAGTCCCTTTCTTCTTCTAAGTGTGACAATGGTAAATCAATTTAAAAAAATATCACGAATTTCCTTAAATTCTGATATCGGTACGACAATCAACATTTGTATGTACCATTTAACTATTATATAAGACGTGCTTAACACAGCTAAACTCCGAGTTTAAGAATTTAAGCATTTTGTTTTAAACCTAAGTTAATTTTTCTTCGCCCTTAATTCCGCTTTTCCAGAACCCCATGCGAAAGTGTACTTTTTTAACTCAATTGGTATTTCAATGAGTCACCAACTTTTAGCAACGCATATCTTCCATAGAATTACAAACAAGATAAGCTCCATTTAGCTTACCGTAAATTAGGCTCGGCATGTAGGTATTACCTTCCTTACACAATGTAAAGAGACAGGGAGGGGCGGCGCGGTGCCCTGTTCCCACGGTCTTCCGCGAACAAGTCATTAGCGTTACTGGGAGACCAGTCAGTCTTTCTATCTCGAGTTAGCTGCTTACCGATCAGGGGTAGGTTGATGCGTTGATTAATTATCAAAACGGCGTTGCCAACTTTCTGATTGCACTCAATAAGCGTGCATCACCTGCTCGGACACTAAACACTACACGCACGTAACTGCTAGTTCGCAGTGGGCGCCGTAGGTGGAGGGGCCGTTCATTTAATACCTCTGTGTTGAAATGGTCTGAACTCAGCTTAGCTATCGAACTGAACTCGCCTACCTGCTTTTAATACTACTTATTGTCCTTCCTATTGTACCTATCTATTTCTTTTCTAGTGAAATTAATCAAAAGGTTTTATAAGTTATTTTTGTTACAATCGCTATAATTCGCCGTAACTATGTCATTACCTACTTCTCAGAATTGGATCCTATTTATATTGACACTGTCGGGTGGTGTAGCAATACTTGCAGTCTTAGGCCCGTATTACAGAAGCTTACTCAACTCTCAAGCATTACCCAAAACTAGTTTAGAGTAATTTGATTGGTTACAATTAGTGAAAAGTAATGCTTGAGTCTTGAGTGAGCTTCTGTAATTCGGACCTTACAGTGTGTGTGCTATTTTATAAAATAGTTCGACTCCTGGCTTCAGAGATTGTTTTCAGATACATTAAATTTTAGTTTTCACCTAAATCGGCCATACGTAACCTGTACGATTTCTGACTTAATTGTGTAATAACAAGCTGTTACCCGCAGTTTCGCCTGCGTGGTTGTCGGAAATTATTCCAAGGGAAGTGCCGCCAGGACAAAAAGCCCATGTTAGTTACTTCTTATAACATCAGTTATATGCTAGTGAACATTGACAAAATCGATCCAGCCGCTTCGGAAATAATCCGGAACAAGCAGACAGACAGACGAAAAGGTAGAAAACTGTTTTATTAAGTACCGTATATACTTTACTCATTACTCAGTACCTTTATTGCTTTACCATACATAATAGGTACGCATTTAGTAAAAAGCTGTCAGTTTGACATTACAAATAGACACTTTGATTTATGCCCACAACGCACGACGGCAACGACGACGTCCGCGTCCTTGTGAAATTTCCTGCCCGCGATATTACTTGGTTCCTCTCAGCGTTCTTTCTGACTTTGTTCACTTGCTTCCATAGGGTCGTGTCGTGATATTAATAAGGTTCATATAAACCTACTCAAGTATTAGACTATCAAATGCAAATTTTTGTATTACAAAATCCGACTCGTAGGTACGTGTTCACACTGAAAGTTTAAAAAAAAAAATTCAAAAAAATAACAACCGACTTCCTTAAAACACTACAAAGTGAAAAATTACTTTATATTTCGGAAGTCGGTGTCTTAGGATCTGTATTTAAGTTTTTGCCACCGACTTTGTAGTTTTTTAACCGACTTCAAAAAAAGGAGGAGGTTATCAATTCGACTGTATTTTTATTTAATGTTTGTTACCTCATAACTTTGGACTGGGTGAACCGATTTTGATGTTTTTTTATTTTTTATTTGAAAGCTGGTGCTTCCCGAATGGTTCCATTTTAATTTGGTTCCATTCAGACAATGGGATCCATGTGAAAACTATTTTTATTTATTTATTAGCTTTATTTTTATCTCTTACAACATGAGGTTTTGTGGTGTGTACTTATTTATTTATTTGTTAGTAATGTTAGTTTTGTACTTAAATAATGTTAGTATTGTTAGGTGTAAGGGCCGCCTATTGCGGTGAAAGCCTCCTCCAAATCATTCCAGATGTCTCTGTCTTTTGCCTGTCTGGTCCATAAGTTTCCAGCTATTTGTACGATATCGTCACTCCATCTTTTAGAAGGTCTACCCTTCCTTCTTTTTTTACCTCTTGGGTACCGAGTTGAAATTATTTGTCACCATCGTTCATCCATAGCTCTCTGAACATGGCCTGACCACTTCCATTTTAATGTCAGAACCTGCTTGACCGCATCTCTCGCCTTTGTTATTTTTCTTATGAGAGATTTTTTGACTCTGTCTTTCAGTTTGATGTTCATGTAGCTCCGTTCTATTCCTCTTTGGCAGCTTCTGATTGTATGTTATAGTGATTTTTTGAGGGCCCACGTCTGGAATACGTAGGTAAGAACCGGTGTTAGGCAGATGTTCATCGCTTTCGTTTTCAGTCTTGTGGGTATGCGACCTTTGAAAATTTCCTTCATAGCCCAGCACTTGTTCCACGTATTCTTCACTCTACGATCGATTTCTTTTTCTGTACAGGATTTTGTTGTGAATAGATGTCCAAGGGAGTTTTCTGGGAGTTGCATTAGACGGCTACTTCTCCTGGAAACCACACTTAGAAAAAGTATGCAACAAATTAAACAAATTCGTTTATGTTCTCTACACACTGCGTAAGTAAGACCTCGTCGCAGAGTACGATGTTGACTGCGTATCACGGCTGCGTTGCATCGACTCTACAATACGGCCATATACTACGGGGTAACTCAACAGACGTATCTAAAGCTTTCAGAGTACAAAATAAAATGCGTTCGAGCCATTTGTGGCATTCCACCATGGGAATCTTGTAAACCATTGTTTCTAAAATTAATACTCCTGACATTACCCAGTATGTATATTTTAGAATGTGCAAAATTTGCCAGACGGTACTTTGACTTATTTGAAAAGGCTCAAGACCGTTGCCCTCGAAAAGTAAGAGATCCAGATAGAATAGTTCTGCCTAGGCCACAAAGACTTCTCTGTATAAAAATAACTGTTATCATATGTGTGGACATATCTATAACAAAATACCGAAGAACTTAAAAAAGGGTTACCAAATAATTAATTTTTTATAAAGTTAAAATCTTGGCTACTGGAAAAACGATTTTATTCTGTAAATGAATTTATAAATAATGTTAATAATCTATTTTAAATGAATATAAAGATAATATTAATAATGAATGTATTGTAATATATTAATTAATAATAGAAACATTTAAAGCATGCCATTGGATTATTTGAAATTTTGAATTTAAGCATTAAATACATTGTAATGTTTTGCATGTCAAATGTCTGACTTTGTATTAGGAACTTATTACTGACTATAAGACCAACACTGTACCAATACTTATTGCAAATAAATGATTATGATTATGAAGGTAAACATATTCTGTGATATATTCTATTGGTATATTTTCACGATTGGTCATAATTTTAGTTTTTTCCATGTGAAAACTATATAAGTCTTGTATTTGCACGACAAATGAACGAATAACGCGATTAGATTAGTGCGGGGTATCTACCATAACTAAAAAGTTGAAAATAAAAACTTTTTACAAAAAAATAACAACTGACTTCCTTAAAAAAAACCGGCCAAGTGCGAGTCGGACTCGCGCACCGAGGGTTCCGTACAAACCTTCAGATATTCACAGTTTATGCATAAGGTTTATGTTTATGAAATTAAATGTTTTTTTTTTTTAATTTTTATATTTGAGTTGACTGAATGAAAGGTAAATTGTGGTTTACGATTAATGACGTATAAAAAAAAAACTACTTACTAGATCTCGTTCAAACCAATTTTCGGTGGAAGTTTACATGGTAATGTACATCATATATTTTTTTTAGTTTTATCATTCCCTTATTTTAGAAGTTACGGGGGGGGGATACATTTTACCACTTTGGAAGTGTCTCTCGCGCAAATTATTCAGTTTAGAAAAAAAAATGATATTAGAAACCTCAATATCATTTTTGAAGACCTATCCATAGATACCCCACACGTATGGGTATGATGTTTTTTTTTTTTTTGAGTTTCAGTTCTATGTATGGGGAACCTCAAATATTATTGTTTTTTTTTTCAATTTTTGTGTGAAAATCTTAATGCGGTTCACAGAATACATCTACTTACCAAGTTTCAACAGCATAGCTCTTATAGTTTCGGAACAAAGTGGCTGTGACATACTCGGACAGACAAACAGACAAACAGACATGACGAATCTATAAGGGTTCCGTTTTTTGCCATTAGGCAACGGAACCCTAAAAACACTTCAAAGTCAAAAATAACTTTAATTTCGGAAGTCGGTGGCAAAAAACCTTAAATACAGATCCTAAGACACCGAATTCCGAAATTAAAGTTATTTTTGACTTTGTAGTGTTTTTTTTTTAAGGAAGTCGGTTGTTATTTTTTTGTTTTTTTATTTTTAACTTTTCAATTACGGTATATACTTTCCGCACTAATCTAATCGCGATATTCGTCCATTTTTCCCGCACATACTTAATGAAAAATGTAAGACTTATATGGTTTTCTCATGGATGCCATTGTCAGAACTGAACCAAATTGAAATGGGACCACATGAGAAGCACCAGCTTTCAAATAAAAAAAGAATCATTAAAATCGGTTTACCCAGTCAAAAGTTCTGAGGTAACAAACATTTAAAAAAACAGTCGAATTGAGAACCCCCTCCTTTTTTTGAAGTCGGTTAAAAAAAAGGAATGATGTAAAGCTGTTCATATTTTTAATGCTTTCGCAGTAGTCTCCGTTCCTTTCAAAGCACCGTCACATGCGATGGAACCATTGCCTGAAGCAGTGAGCGGGGTGCCCCTTTAGGGATCTCTTCCACACCCTTTTAAAACGCAGCCACGGCATTCAGGGTTCATAAAACAAATTCCGCGAAGTTTTTTTTTATTTTTGGAAATAAATAAAATTCACAAGGTGCCAGGTCGGGACTAATAGGAGGATAACTCACTAACTCGACACCTTCGATAGACAAATATTCGATAGTGCGTCTGGCGAAGAGAGCAGGGAGCGTTGTCGTGCTGGAGGAGGATCCTGCTTCTTGGGCGCTGCTGTCTAACATTTACCAAGAAAACTGGTAAACAATACCTGCATTCGAATCTGCGGTAACAATCCTTCAAAGACAATTGTTGCGTAATGACCCGTCCGTCCAAAGAATGAGGCAATCCTCTTTTCCCCATAATGTCTGCCCTTTAATTTTGTCGGCAAATCTTCGAATGGAAACATCAATTGCGCAGGTTTTCTTTTGGTTTCGGGTTTATTTATTTACTATATTTTTGACTAGCCTGTTATTGTAGTGGTTAGTGACCCTGACTGCTAAGACAGGTCGTAGGTGCGATTTCCACTCAGGACAAATCTTTGTGTGATGAGCACAATCATTTGTTCTGTGTCTGGGTGTAATTTATCTATAATATGTATGTATTTAGAAATATATAAGTATGTTTATCAGTTGTCTGGTAACCGTTACTATAGTACAGGCTCTGCCTAGTTTGGGATCAGATAACGTTGTGTTGGTTGTCCTAAGATATTATTATTATTATTTATGTTAACATATCTCGGGACCCTAGGATCCCGGTCTTTTGGAAGGCGTACGAGGGGCCGAAGCCAACTCGCAGAGGCCCCTTAGACAATTTTAAATGATGAGGGGGCACCAACCGACGATTATCCCTGTATGCACTATGCAAGTGCATCCAAAGACAATCCCCGGTTGGAGCAGAACTATTACAGAATATGGAAACAAAGCAAATTAGGCTATAGGTTTGGATGGCTATAGTGGATTGGTAACCGCAACTATGGAGGGACTATGGCCCCTGCCTGATCAATGTTTTGTATACACGGATAAAATGGCAGGGGGTGACTTGCACACTCAATAATGGGCCCCCGGGAAACGTCGCTAGCACATAGTGACGTAGCGACAAGGGGGCAACACTTCCTGAGGTGCTTGAGAAGTGGAGAGGTATTCCACGGCTTTCAGGACAATCCCAGAGCCCGGAAGATGGTCAAGATCCCTACGAGCACTTACTGGAATACTTCCTTTCCCCGAGCACGTTTGCTCTTGCGAATCTCCACTCAAGCCAGCCAATAAAGGCAAGAATGAGGCGGGAGCTCTGAACCTCATCAGTGTTCACTCCAGCCGGCCAATAAAGGCAAGCCAGAGATGAGGAACAAGAATTCTCCCAGGAGATAGGGTCCGTGGGGTCGCTACTGCCCAACAGCTCGCCACAAGCTGCCCTGCGGATTATTATTATTATTATTACTATGGCACTCCAAAAAAATCACAGTCACAAAAACATTCATACATATAAAATTTCTCAAATTGATATTATCGTGACCTCGTCACATACACATGGGTGTGCAAAGCTTTTACATAATGCGATACAATATTAATACACAATGTGTTCAAACATGTTCCCTACATTGTAGACAAAGCATTGTAGGATCATTGAATTATTGCATTGACATTACATTTCAGTAGCTTTGGTAACAATATGAACTAAGTATAAACTCACCGTACCTAGATTACAAGTAAGATAAGATGTGGTCTCCTATATTTGAAGCGCACACTGTATTTGTCCCTATTCTATGTAGGTATGTACACTTACATGTAATTGTGAAGCCTCTGTTAGAGTTCAATAATTTAATTAATTAAAAAAGTACCTATCTAAACATAACATGTATTTTTTTTAATATTTAAAAATGACTCGTAACAATATATACTGCTTTCATCACCTATGACGATATCATATAGGTACAGCATTCGAGTCACTTCTGTCATACATACATTTCTAGCATTGCATTTTTATCATAATTATAACATCTTAATTGTGAATCATTATTTTATCTTTAATCATTATTTTTATATTATTTTACATAGTAAGTTTCCTAATGCTACAAAATTAACAAATGCTTCCTCTCTCCTAACTCACTTATTTTGCTGTGCCCGACAGGGTCCATGTGATCTAATTATAAGTTTACCACCTAAGAATACATGTGGAATGCAATTAAAGTATTGAGTATTGAATCTAAGCGATGGCGTTTTTGATCTTCTGTCAAATTATGAGGTATCCATCTAGTACAAAGCTTTCTGATGCCTTAGTGTTCACGTAAGTCTTTTTGCCCGAATCTGTTGATATGTAACCACTGCTGTCAGCTTCTATCATTAGCGGCACAGCACTCACGTTATTTTCAGTAGGTAGTCGCCGTATAAGGACTTCTCGCGAATCATCAGTGAGTATGCTTCGACCATGTTTAAATTCATTAAACCAGTTGTAAACAGTGGCACGGGATGGGGCTTTGTCATGAAATGTTTATCGAAGTCTATCGTAAAATTGTTGTTGAGTAAGACCGCAACGAAAGTCAAATCCATTTCGACGCACGACAGACACTTTTTAAATATCACCAATTTGGAGAAACAAATGACATATGAATTCATTCATTCATTACACATCTATGAATTCCCAAAGAGTTCCTAATTCGGAATTTAAATACATTTTTCATAGGCTGCTTTTCTTACTGGCCTCTTCTAAAAACTGTCAGTGTGCCCTCGTAATTCCAGAGGTTAGGTACCTCCTACATACTGCTACATACATACATGACAAACCATCAAATGTCACCTCTTTATAATGTTACTGCTATTAGATGGAATTAGTACAGTATTTTTTACTTGTGCATAAAGTTTTAATAAATAAAATAAATAAAAATAAATAAGCTAATGAATGTTCTATTTTCAAACACGTATAAAATTCTCTTACCAATACTAAAAATGTGAAAGTTTGTATGTTTAGATGTTTGCTACTCAATCTTGATTTGGATGAAATTTAGCATACAAACAATAGGTTATAAATTATAATTAACACACATGATACTTTTTATCCCGATAGTAGGTAAGTAATTACGTTCCCATATGATAATTTCCGGCCTACACGCTGGCGAAAGCCTACAGATGTTTGGTTCCAGCTAAACGAAAGCCTACCAATAAGCCATGAAAATCGATATCGATGTTTTGTTTATAGGTACTTATTTACCTTTTAGTTGGTTTTTGTCGTAGTTGGGTTAGATTTTAGGATTTGGGTCGTGGATTTAACCGCAGCAGCACGGATAAACTTGACAAGTGAAGCCCGTGGATGGGTGGCTATCCGGTACTTACTTATTATTTCGAGCTTCAGACATTGGAAATCATAATAAGCCATTGGTCCGGCCTGTGATTGTGTAGATCTTTGATAGTCATTCATTACTGGTAGTTAGAAGAACAAACGTGTGATTATAACCAGTGGTATCGAGGGATGTGTTACCCACTAACTTAAGAGAAGAAAGTCAAAGGAATTAAATATAATAACCACCATAAAATGCTTTGATACCCTTAGTTCTTTTACCAAAAATATATACTTGACACCAGAAAAATAAAGTCTAAAATTACAATAGTACTCGCTATTTTAGTCACGAGTTCACGACTGCACTTCAAATTGTATTCGAACACCAAATGTAGAGTGTACTATGTGAGCTCGAGTGTGTCGCACAAGTGTTATTTGCACATCCATTTGTCGAGTAGTACACTCTTAATAATTTGGTGTTCATTAACTATTTTTGGGTTAACAATGATTTTTTTGGAGTCAGTTTGCTTAAATAGGATAGCAAGATGTAAAAACTTTGGTTATATTTTTACATTAAAATGCTGGTTAATTTTGGTGATAATTTATTACTTTTGGATTAACAATGATTTATTTGGAGTCATTTTGCTTAAATAGGATAGCAAGATGTTAAAACTTAGGTTATAATTTTACATTAAAATGCGGGTTTTAATTTTGGTGATGATTTACTATTTTTGTCTGTTATACATATGTTACTATATCTGGTGGTAAGTTAAACATAAGCCAAAGTCAAATTGGCAGTCGCTTCATTAAAGAACTGGTATTCAGCTGCATTCGGATACACTGGCCGCCGAGCCCAACGTTTGAGGATACACTGGCCGCCGAGCCCAACGTTTGAGGATACACTGGCCGCCGAGCCCAACGTTTGAGGATACACTGGCCGCCGAGCCCAACGTTTGAGGATACACTGGCCGCCGAGCCCAACGTTTGAGGAAAGGCTAGGTAGGTGAGGACATTTGGCCATCCACCCACAACAGAAAAAAAATCTACATTGTTGGCAAACGTTATCGGGTACAAAAACCGCACATAGACATATATAGTTCATACGACACGTGCTACTGCCGACCTGACCGACTGAAAGGTTAAAAAATATAACTATAATTTCAATCTTTGATCTTTGATAGTTGTTACGGGTTATCTGAAGCCCGGAAGTCTGGCAACCGGTCTTCAGTCAGTCACTGACTGTGGCTAATATGGCCCTTTGTACCTGCGGACCCTTCATCCCCGGTCTGTCTTAGTATGTACTAGACTGCTGGTCACGAGGTCAACACCTGTCTTGCGCGTACCTTCTTGAAATCTTAGTTATGTGTGTGTTAAATCTTAGTTATGTGTTGTTATATGTTTAACTGAACATTGGTTGAAAGAACATGAAGTAGTGTTTATCAATGATGATAATTTTACTGTACAAAGTTCATTTGCGAGAAAAAGGGCCATCCGCGGTGGTTCTTTAGTTCTTGTTTCAAACAAGCTGAAATGTAAGCAACGTTTAGATTTAGTTAATCTTTCTATTGAGCGCACTATTGAGTTGTCTTGTGTTGAACTCGAGCGATATGTTATAATTTGCGTTTATCGACCCCCCTCTGGGGATTTCATTTGTTTCGAATCAGTCATGGAGGATTTACTCAATAAGTTAAAATCAAGTAATAAAAGTATAGTTGTATGTGGAGATTTTAATATTAATATTCTAGAGGTTACTCCATTAAGTATCAGACTTCTCAATCTGTTTAGGTCATTTAATTTATTTAACTTGTTTTTTGAACCAACCAGGATCACGGCATGTTCGTCAACTTGTCTTGATAATATATTTAGTGATTGTGATGCCAAAAATAAATTAGTGTTAACTGATTTAACGTCCGACCACTGTGGTTTGCTATCCAGTTTCCCTATGCCATTGTTTAAAAAGGCGCGTAAACTTGAATGCAGGCCTTATACAGCTAGTCGTTGCACCAAGTTTAAAAATAATATAGCTCGCAGAATTGCACCATCTATAGTAGAACACGATAATCCTAATGCAATTTATGAAGCCCTCTTTGATGTAGTGCAAAAAGAGTACAAATCTACTTTCAAGACCAAAACCATTGACATTAATGGCACCTCCGTTGGCTTTAACCAATGGGCTACTCCAGGTATTTACAAAAGTAGAGCGAGGCTTTACGAGTTATATGGTTTAAAAAAATACAGGTTTGATACTCCTTTCCTAGAGTATGTAAAAAAATATTCAAAATTATTTAAACAGATTAGTGCTTTTGCTAAATCCAAATTTTTAAGCGATCAAATTAAAAATTCAAATAATAAAATAAAAACTACTTGGAAAATCATTAACAATGAGACGGGTAAATCGGTTAAACAAGAAAAACAACTTGAAATATTGGTCGACAACAAATTAGTTAATACGCCAGCTGACGTAGCACAGGCATTTAATGAGTTTTTTGCCAACATACCTGTAACTACGACTCGCTCCTTAAATTCGTCCCCGTCTAAAGCTGATAATCTTTTGCATAGTAGTGTGCCAAAAAGTAGTTGCCTATTCAATTTTGAACATGTAACGCCTCGTGATGTAGTTAATGTTTTTAACACACTTAAGTCCAAAAACACTGGTGATTTCTGGGGCATTTCCATCAAACTATTAAGTAATATAATAGACATCGTAGCCCCCTATTTAGCTGTTACTTTTAATAAATGTGTTGATGTCGGAACTTTTCCTGACCTCATGAAGAGTAGCAAAGTGATACCATTATTTAAATCAGGTAATAAAAATGACGTTTCTAATTTTAGGCCTATTTCTATCTTACCTGCATTTAGCAAAATATTTGAAAAGTTAATCCTCAAGCAGTTGCTAAGACATTTTAATTTAAATAGCCTCCTCCATAATGAGCAATATGGCTTTACAAAAGGTCGTTCAACTACAGATGCGGGTGTTGCTCTCTTGAAACACATTTTTAACGCATGGGAGAACTCGCAAAATGCTATCGGAGTATTCTGTGATCTCTCCAAAGCCTTTGATTGCGTGCACCATGACACGCTTTTGCGTAAACTACGTCATTACGGTGTCCATAACGAAGCTATAAACGTAATAAATTCTTATTTACATAATAGGTTCCAATGTGTAGATATTAATGGTGTAAAATCTGCCGGGCTACCGGTTCAGTTAGGTGTGCCTCAAGGCTCTATACTCGGCCCATTCTTGTTTTTAGTGTATATCAATGACTTACCATTCTTTTTAAAGGGTATTTGTGACGTTGTACTGTTTGCAGATGATACATCTCTTATTTTTAAAGTAGACAGGAACAGACCAGATTTTGACGACGTGAACAGTGCACTCTCAATGGTTACCGATTGGTTTACGGCAAATAACCTAGTTCTCAATGCCAAGAAAACCAAATGTGTAAAGTTCGCCTTACCGAATGTTAGAAATCTAGGTCCCAACATCGTCTTAGATAAAGAGGTGCTTAAAACTGTAGACTCGGCAGTTTTTCTGGGCATAACAGTGGATGGCAAACTTCAGTGGGGACCTCATATTTCAAGCCTAGCGGGAAGGCTCAGTTCAGCTGCCTACGCCGTCAGAAAAGTAAGACAATATACTGACGTTGATACAGCTCGGTTAGTCTATTTTAGTTATTTCCACAGCGTTATGTCTTACGGTATTCTACTGTGGGGTACAGCAGCTGATATTCAAAATATTTTTGTCCTTCAGAAACGAGCTGTTCGAGCAATTTACCAGTTAGGTGCCAGAGTTTCCCTAAGGGACTTTTTTAAAGATATTGGTATTCTTACGGTGTCATCACAATTCATTTTCGCCAACATCTTATATATTAGGCAAAATATACACTTATACGCTAAAAACAGTGATATTCACACTGTTAACACTAGAAGTAAGGACAAACTACGTGTTCCCTTTCACCGGCTTCATAAGGTGCATAACTCATTTGTTGGGCTTGGTATAACATTTTACAACAAGCTACCACCTTCTTTACTAGAATTACCTTTTAATGCGTTTAAAGCTCAAGTAAAATCCAACCTTTGTCAAAAGGCGTACTATTCCATCAACGATTATTTAAATGATAAGAATAGTTGGTCGCTGTGATTAACTCAAGACAATGTTTATGTTCTTTCTCCAGTATTAGCGTACCTAGTGATAGGTTTAATATAATTGTTTCCATATTTTTTTCCTGTTTATGCCAATTTTATTTTATTAGTATTGCATAATGTGGTTAGCTAGCGACCTCGACAAGTAATCATTCAATTCTTGCTTGAGCAACCGGCAGCAAGTTCGTCATGCTCCCTTAGATGTCAATGCTTGCGGTAGCGTCGGGGGTCGGGTTGCCCCCTTCCCTCAAATATGGCGAGGGGGGCAATGGCTGATCTTTGCGTTATGCTCGTGAACGGGTGCTGCTTGTGGTGACTGGTCGTCTTGCTGACTTTGATGTTGATATTATTATTAATATTACTTACCTGTTTAATTTATTTTACGTCGATGGTCCTAGTTTATCATTTGTGGCCTCGAGTTGTAACTCAGGTCGTAACAGCTATGTGAACATTCAGCATTGCATATGAAAGCTGTCACGCCCTTTATGCCAGTTTTTTTATTTTTGCAGCCATGTTTCTATATACATATTTTTTTTGCTTATGCTTGAGTATAGTTTTCATTTTATTTGTTGGTATATTGGGTTGGCTAGCTGGCATATAGCAAATCATTTAATTTGATTTGTGTCTCTTAATGTTTTACTATATACCATTGTATAGAATCAAGTTCTTCTAACTGGACAGACAGCTGTGCTGCTGGGGAGTTTGTTGGCCACTTCTTCTTCCCAGCTAAAGCACTAGGAAGTGCGCGACGGGTGGGCGTTTTGGGGGGACTGTCTTTTGTAATTTTGACGTTCGAAAAGTGCTGATCCTCAGCCTAATTTGAATAAATGACTTTTGATTTGATTTGATTTGATTTGAAAGCAGTCAGTTACTAGAATGTGCACCAGCGCTAAGTAGGAGGCAGTAACACGTGTCGCATGAACTAAGTGCGGTTGTTGTTGTAGCCGATACCGAATGTTTGCCAACAATGCTGTCCGCACAACAAGCGGTGCTGTAAATCAGTTAACGCTGATGGCTTGTTACGAGTTGTTTATTTATGTGAATGCGGCGCGCGGCGGGGCGCACTCCCGACACCCCGGGCCCCCGGGCCGCACCGCCGGGGCCCGACAGATCTGTCATAACACTTTTTTATAAGTTTCATGTGTTACGAGTGAGGATACTTGGAATGATGAAAAACTGGCAACACAGCGATTTACAGCACTTTTACCGCTAATACGATAAAATTTATAGATTCTCGGGAGTCGATAACGTCAGTCGTGATTTGTAGCATGTGTCAGATGGACATGTTTATGAATGTAACGCGGAACACTAGCACTAAATCTTAATCTACTCATAAAAACTACTACCGGCGCGTCGACGGCTAGTAAACCGATACGCTTGTTTACGACTCGCTCGAGAGATTAGGACAAATGTGAGCAAGCGTGAACAGTGCACTGGACTGGCCCGAGCCGGCCGAGACGCGGCGTGTGCCGGTGCGAGAGGCGAGGGCCGATGTGGCGGCGTGGCGCTGCGCCGGTGCGCCCGTAGCGTAGGTCGGGAGATGGTGTGCAGATAAGACGCGGAGGCGGCGCGCACGTGCTGATAGCAGCTTATCTCCGGCTGATAGCGCCCTACGCGCCCCGCGCCGCGCCGCCAACAGCTGATCGCTGTTTACAAGGCACGCCGCTCGCTGCCCGCCGCTGCCTCCGTCTGCGCAGCATCAGCGGGCACGTTCCACACCTAGCTCATCATCGTCCATCACTATTGAATATTGACACACTTCAATGTTGTTTTTCGTTCGCTAAAAAAAGCTTTTTTTAGTGCATTAAATATATAAGTTTAAGTGTTCCAGTTTAGGGCTACGTACCCAAAGGATGCCAACGGAGCGGCATGTGGCACCCTAATTACAAAGCTTTCGCTGACCGTCTGTTGGTCTTTTTGACAATGGGCTGTATCTTACCTAGATAGCTGAAATTTGTACAGTATACATACCTATATTTTGGGTGCGTCTCATACATAACGTATAAACTCATTTAGTCTAATTTCATTTTATTATCGTTCATAAGTTATAATCAACGAAAGATATACCTACCAACTGTTGATATAATTTCTTTACATATAACATTTATTTATTCTAAAACTTAATTAGTATAACGTTGTTTGATATAACGTTTATGTAATCGAAAATCATTTGGTCTAACGTTTAATATGTATATTGTTTATTTAATCGAAAATCATTAGGTCTAACGTAAAAATATAATAAAAAACCGGCCAAGTGCGAGTCGGACTCGCGCACCGAGGGTTCCGTACGAACCTGCAGGTATTCACGGTTTATGCATAAGGTTTATGTTTAAATGTTTTTTTTTTATATTTGAGTTGACTGAATGAAAGGTAAATTGTGGTTTACGATTTATGACGTAATAAAAAAAAACTACTTACTAGATCTCGTTCAAACCAATTTTCGGTGGAAGTTTACATGGTAATGTACATCATATATTTTTTTTAGTTATATCATTCCCTTATTTTAGAAGTTACGGGGGGGGGGGGACACATTTTACCACTTTGGAAGTGTCTCCCGCGCAAACTATTCAGTTTAGAAAAAAAAATTATTTGAAACCTCAATATCATTTTTGAAGACCTATCCATAGACACCCCCCACACGTATGGGTATGATGTTTTTTTTTTTGAGTTTCAGTTCTATGTATGGGGAACCCCAAATATTATTGTTTTTTTTTTCTATTTTTGTGTGAAAATCTTAATGCGGTTCACAGAATACATCTACTTACCAAGTTTCAACAGCATAGCTCTTATAGTTTTGGAAAAAAAATGGCTGTGACATACTCGGACAGACAGACAGACAGACAGACATGACGAATCTATAAGGGTTCTGTTTTTTGCCATTTGGCAACGGAACCCTAAAAACGTCTTTATGGTTAACACCCCGACTCAGAGTACCCCGACTCGTATAGGTTAGGTTAGAAATAACCACCCAGAAATCCGTCGACCTATCTTAGCGCAGGTGGTAATCATTATATCTTTTGAGTGGTATGTCAAACGATTTTATATTTAATGTACCTATGTTATGTCAAACGATGTTATATTTAATGTATGTTATGCTTATAAAAATTAGTTATTTTAAAATTATATCGATCGTTCATTATATTAACTAACCGCTATATTAAATAAAATTATAGGTTCCGTTGTATTGAGATTTTGTTGTTATATCATCCTATTACTTACCCATATATTTTTGTTGCCGCTACGCTATGACTACAAATAACAAAATTAATTAAGTTAAAAACTAAACGGGGTCCCCATGTAAGAAACGTGCTTGCTTAAAAAAAGATTGTGCGGTGGTATGGAACCCTTCATGTGCGGGTGCAACGCGCACTTGGCCTGTTTTTGACATTACTTACCCACCCTTCTTACAATAGCAAAGGCATTCGGGTAATAACTAATTTATTCCTCCAATTAGGGTCAGCACACAAAGCATCGTTTCATTGTTTCTAGTTGATCTTTTCTATACTTACTAACTAATACGCGTCGCGAAAAAATATTTAGTTGCTTTATTATAATTAATTAGCGTCGTTCCGGGAAACCAATTTAGACGGCTAGTTGTTGTTCACTGATCCAAGTAAACAAAGATCATTCGATCGGATTTCACGGATAAACTAGGGATTCCCTCATTTCGAGCGGACACTCCCAATCCCAAAAATAGTCAAAAGAATATAAAGGGGCGGGTCATGTAAGGGCGCGTGGCGGGGATGATGCGCGCGCGCAGCCCGGCGGCCACCGCCGACGCCAGTCAGCGCACAGCACGCGACGCGGACACACGTCACGCCGCGCTACCGAACGTTTGAATCAGTGAATGAGTGAACAACACCAGCATGCTACACGAATCATGGCCCAATGCGTGGCATAAGACAGAATCCTTCGAGTTGGACGCGCTGTTTGCAGAGGTCAACAACAATTGTTTGAAAGGTGAGCGTGCAGTGAGCGATATAAATCAAGTAAACATTCATGTTATGATCTACCCTTGTGCCACGTTTTCATATACCTGATGTTTAAGGACCCATAAGTGTTATGAAACGTAGTTAGGTTACCTATGCGATCATTACTTGGCTTTCTAACTTTAATTCACCTCTGTCCTTTCATACTCAATTCATTCTGTATGCTCAGGGTCACTAGGTAATGCTAGATAGAAAGTTTCAGCAACATTTGCACTTCTTAAGTTTTCCAAATTTTATTAGGGAAAGACTACGGGTTGTTCTTACTACTGACATTCGGTAGGTAGGTAAACATGAATAAACCTTATCAGTCAATGTGTACAATACTAACAAATGCATAATAGGTATACAGACTGTTCCATCGTGCATGATTACTTTGATTACAGTTTGTTTTTGTAAATTAATGTTAATGATGTTGATGCTATTAACCAACCATTTCATGTAAGTACATGAGTTCGTTTCAACATTGTTTTAGTACTTAATTAGGTACCTCTAGGTTATGTTACTGGTAAACAAAGTACTTATTAATTACCTAGTGAACTAATGGATTATTTTTTATGTACCTTTTTGACCAAGTGTTCAGTAAATGTGCATAACACTAATAATTCATAACACGCAGTTAAGAGATTGATTGTCAGAAGAAGTGCGGGCACAAACATTTTGTCTAGCGCAGTGCTGTGCGCCAGTATGCTAATGATCTATGTAGTAGTGGGACTGCGTCGCGCCGCGGGGCGTACGAGTGGCGCTCTGCAGCTCGCGCGCCGCTGTCTATCTATTCGGATGATCACAAATAAAGTGGTAGTGTCGGCGAGCGCCAATCGCATCGCATCGCGGCGCGTGTGTGTGGCGTAGAGGGTAACGTGTGTGCGTGTGCGCAGAAGGCGAGGCGGAGTGCGGCGCGGAGGGCAGCGGCGGCGACGCGGAGAGCCCGCCCCGCCTGCCGCCGTTCGGCTACGCCCACCCCGCGCTGTCGCCGTCCCACTCGCGCAGCTACCAAGAGCTGCGGCCGGCGGCGGCACACGCGCGCGACATGCAGGCCTACGCGCACCTCGAGGAGGTGTTCAAGCCGGGCACGCCGGGCGCAGCCGGCTCCACGGACGGCGTGTACCTGCGTCGCAGCAGCCCCGACCTCAGCCCCTCGCCCGAGCGCCGCGATGACTTCCGCCACTACGAGCCGTACGCGCCGGCCGCGCCACCACCCTACTCGCACGACCACCACCATCACGTAGACGGGTGAGTACTCACACTTTATACTAGCTCTACCACAGCTGAATGTCTTTTTGTATGTATATTTTTCTCGACATGAACCCAGGAGCAGCTACATTTGACTAGACTAGTACAGGGCTATTAGACACAGCTAGTTATAACCTACCGTCGCAGTAGTGTGGAGTGTAGAGAGAAGTGCGCGGGCGCGGGCTGGTGACGATGACGCCGCGACCGCAACTAATGGCGCCACCCATTACCTGACGTAGCTATGTCAAACATCGCCTGCTTGGAGTCTATTTTTAGTTCAGTACTTACAAACGCAATTACAAACCTCTCGGCTAACCCAATACCGATATTCTCATGATGTCATTTCAAGTATCGATGGACTGTTGAAGGGCCGGTCAACCGGTCCCTCGCCGCAAAATGCCATTGATAAGCCAATCAGTCTAGTCTAGGACCTTCGACTGTTGGGAGGTCAACATCTTTATCGTACAAGTGCTGCCATAGCCCTGCGGTGTCGTTGAGGAGGTACCTGCGCTGTAAAACTCCCTTTAACTCTGAAGACGATGCACGGCATAAGCATACCTACCTTCTACTGTGTTAAAACAAAAATACTTGAAACACTAAGCATTGAAATGAGATTTCTTTAATTGTAAATACAAATTCTGTAATATTCATAGTAGCAAGTCCTGAAAAGCTAACTCCACCTCCGTCATTTTTTACCATGCGTTTGTAACTATTCAATAAAACTGCTCTTGTGCTACAATACTTCCTACTACTTAGCGAGTTCAGTTCAACCCATACAGTTCAGTCATCAGTTTAGCCACAAGCGGTAGACATGACCACCGAACTGCTCTATTTCGGGTGTGCTTGGCAGCCGCGTGGTCTATGACAGCAATTTTTGTTTTTAAACGCATAAACATTGTCCGTCTTTAGATTGTGCGCAAACACACACTGGTGTTTAACACTTGTATTGATCCACGTTCCAATATAGAAAGGGAGAGATCCGCTCATCGCCTTGCAAGCGTTCTCGGTGCGCCTAGCAATGTGTTGCCTTATGTGTTCACGAGCGCGCTAGCACTGGTGCTGTCAATCGTGACTTGGTTATTGCCATGTGTATCGCCAACCCGACCTTGTAGGTTGCTTCGGGCAATTTTTCGAGCATTAGGCTTAGCTCAGCTGGTGACTGGAAAAGGACGATGTTATCGGCCAATCGAACATTTGTTAATCACTTTTCTCTGACTGTATCTACCTACTCTCTTACTTCAGTTCCAGTTTTCATTTAATTTTTGAAACTTTTCTTCATATAGTTATATTTTTGAAGCTACTGACGATTAAAAATGACTTTGTACGTATCTTAGCGTTTTTGATCTTTCAAAATTTCTGACATCTACGCTGGCGAAGCCGCGGGCAAAAGCTAGATATAATGATGATGATGATATAATTTTAAAATGTTATGGATAGTCGAACAGCCTTTGTATCTTTTTGATATACGGGCAAAGATATCCAACTATCCACAACAAATAATCATAGAAAAAAATAAAATTCTCTTAAATTATGTTCGCCATAAATAACTTAATTGTCATCCATTTAATTACGTGCGTTCCCAATAATTTCAGAATTCACTATTCACCTCACTCACAACATCATTTGAAAGTCAAAAGCGAGCTGCTTGTAGTCCAAATAGCTGATCTAGCTGTAGCTACTATGTGTCTTAAATAGATCGAACATAGAAGGTACCATATTTATGAATGTGTTCATCACTAACAGGCTATCCCTCATGTCTTATAGTAGTCCACTGCGTTAACTGAGCACTGCTCGCCACGCGCACTACAATTGATGCTGAACTGCCGTGTGCGCTGGGTCGCGCGAGCGGCGGTTACCGCGGAGTGATGACTGTCTTCATACTAACTGCAATAATTCAGTAGACGACATGTCTTGATTCTATCCAGATCCTTCGCTGGTCATTTGCAAGCCCTCTACTACCGACCTCCGAATAAAGGTTGATCTGCAGATCGCTCTCCGCGCGTTAACTCTGATGCTTCATTAATGCCCTTGTTGGTTTGTGAAATAAAATATTGTGAATTGGAATTTCCATTTAGGTACAACGATTGATTTTTTATCGAATTTCAATAAAATAGTCGGATTAGATCGCCGATTCCCATACATTCGTTGAGCTTACTTAACTAACATTGATGTCGATATAAATCAAACAGGTATAAACGTGGAAGTGAATCGTCGGGTTTGAACCTGACAAATACAAGTAGGTACGGTCATTAGGGTGACAAACCATTCGAGTTGGCAGCCCACATCACCATCAGTAACCTTTCATAGGTTAACGTTACATATCAAAAAATAAATAAATTCATATCATGAGTTTTGTTCGTAATCGTCTTCTTGAGCTTGCATTGCATTTCCACTGATTACTTGTGTATCAGCTTTTACTTCCCACTCTCATGCCTTTCCGATTATCCTGGCGCTCACTTCGTCAGCTGAAGGTAATTTGCCGTTCACAACTAGGTCACTTTAACAAAATGGATGAGTGTGGACATGAAATAGTTTAGTCCTATCGGCGCCAACTGCTGGTCGGTGGCAGTGAGGCAAGGCTTGAGAGTGTCGCGCACATCGGCACGTCCGCGGCACGTGCGCTACGCCACGAGCCAGCATTCCGACGTGCTGGCCGGCGGCCAGCGGCTGCGAGCACGTGCCGAACGTATAGCATCACAGTGATAGATAGCTCTACTCAAAAGTAGCCCTTTACAGTCACGGGCTCATGCGTGAGAGCCCTGCTCGAACGATGGGTGTCTGCCACACTGCAGCATTGTCCAAGAATGGTTTAGTTCAGACTGTGCACAGTCAGACCGGCGCCGGCGCGCAGGGCGGTAATGGACACGGACAGACACAGCCTGGATGACGGCTTACCAATTTATGTGTGATGGCCACGCTGTACATAGTGTTATCAACTTTATTTCCGGCAATCTCAATCACCGATTTACGTTCTTTGTTCTTGTAATTGATAACGTAGTGTGGCTATGACAGACCAGATCCAGGAACCGCACGAGTTGTATAGTCGAAGTGTAGTCAAAAAGTCTTTCATCCATTCATAGTCGTTGACTGTTACTAAAGTCACACATGGTACATTTGTGGACATAATAAACTCATTACAATGATTTTAAAATGGTTGTATTTCAACATGTAGTTAGCTAGTGACCTCGTCAGCTGTTCATAATATTCTTGCTTGAGCAACCGGCAGCAAGAGTTCGTCATGCTCCCTTAGATGTCACTGCTTGCGGTAGCGTCGGGGGTCGGGTTACCACCTTCCCTCAAATATGGCGAGGGGGGTAATGGCTGACCTTTGCGTTATGCTCGTGAACGGGTGCTGCTTGTAGTGACTGGTCGTCTTGCTAACCATGGTTTTTGTTATTGTTATTTGTTATTAACTGTTATTTTATTTTACTCCGGAGGTCCTAGTTTAACTATTGTAACTTCAACTTAGCTATATGCATCAATGTATGTATCATTTGCATCTTTGTATATGTAAGCGGGCACGCCCTTTATGCCTGGAGGCTTTATTAAGGTTTTAAGATCTGTTTACGATTTTTTTTAAATTATTTATTTCAGCTTGAGTTCAGTTTTCAATATTTTGTTGGTATATTGGCGTGTGCTAGCTGACATATTAATGTATGTTTTGTTTTATAATATTAATAACTTACACAATATTGTATAGAATCAAGTTCTTCTAACTTAACAGACAGCTGTGCTGCTGGGGAGCTTGTTGCGCCACTTCTTCTTCCCAGCTAAAGCACTAGGAAGTGTCGACGGGCGGGCGTTTTGGGGGGACTGTCTTATGTAACTTTGACATTCAAAAAGTGCTGACTCTCAGCCTAGTTTGAATAAATGACTTTTGATTTTGATTTTACCTCTTCCTTTGAATTTCGCGTCAGCATTGATTAATTAATTGTGTTCCGGGAATTTCATTAAAATATTGCTATACGGATAAATATCAGCTGAAAATGTCCTCCGCGCTCGCACGCACAACGACGCCGACATTCTTCAGAAAGTTGACTGGTTTCAGTTGGCACGTGTGCTATCTCGTTGCCTCACGATAACGTGCTATAGTTTGTAAGTCAAATTCGGTGAGTTTGGTAAGTGGCGCGTCTTATGTGTCTCGGCGACGTTCCGCACCGGTCCTTGTAAATTATTTTAAATGAATATTATGATAATGTCGGTGAGCAGTGAGCACACAGCGTGTGTGTGTATGTGTGTGTGTGTGTGTTGTGCGGCGGTGGCACGTCGCACGGCGCGGCGCGATAAGGACGCGGTCGCGGAGCTGCGGTCGCGCTAACTGTTGTTAATTTATTTATAACTGTTTAATTTGCTACAATTACTACGCGATGCCTGCGCGTCTCGTTGTTTTATGTATGTTCCCATTCGTTGTTTGCTAAGTACATGTTAGATTAATGTCAGAACTAAAAGCCTTTTAAATGCTATTTGAGTTTTACTTAGAATGATCTATGTATATTGTACATATCAATATAAACGAGCACAGGCTTGAAATAAGAAAAAAAATCGGAAGAATTAAAACAATATTTTTGTGCAACTGTGACTAGCACGGCACGTACTAACCTCTTACGGATAACACTATAAGACATACCTACATTAATACAACAGTAGGAGTACTTCTCCGGCTGTACACACGATGACATATCAAGTTACACATTTTCAGTTTTAGATGACCTCGCATTGTATAGGCTTTCTTACAGTGAGAAGTCACCTTATATGGGAAAAGTATAGCTTAACACGTCGCCGTGTGTACATTTCCACTTGGTTGGTACCCGCTTACCTACTAGGTATTTAAAGTACCGTTCTCACTGAAAGAATAATATGAACTAGACAATATGTTGAACAGCATGATACTACGGAACAATCGTATAATAATGTGTTGTTCAAGGCGACATGTAGTTCGACCGGGTTAGGTAGAGGCGCTCAGCAAGACAGACGATAGTATTTTATTTTATGACGTAGGTACTTAGCTCAACCTAAAGCGGAACATACGTTACTTGATCACAGCGTGCGGTCCTACCGGACCAAGTCCAATGGACACAATTGCACGCAATCACACGCGGACAATCGTCCAAACAGAGCTTGTCGATATATTCTCAATAATTTTCGTTTTTATTATATAAACACGCATCAAAATGTTTTATTTTGTATTTAATTAATGTTCTAAACATACACGACTGTGCCGGGACCTATCTCTGTTATTGTCTATCGGTAAATGTAAGTTTGCAACTGTGATCATCGATGTGTGACTTTCGTGACATGTTGTACAGACCAAGCCCATAGTGATTTTAGAGCGTACCGTATCATCCGATTTTAAGTTTATTTAAATAAAGGTATTTATACTGTTGGTTCCTTCCTGGGTTTCTAAATTGCCGTTACACTAATTATAATTAAAATCGGTTTTTCCTAATCTGAATACTAACTTATAATTATGGAGACAAAAGCGAAATTAAGTAACAACCTGTTCGTTGGTGAATTATAAAGAAAAGAAAATAATTCAATAAATGCTACACACAGAGTCCACTCGTTGATTTAAAAAAAACCGGCCAACTGCGAGTCGGACTCGCGCACCGAGGGTTCCGTACAAACCTGCAGGTATTCACGGTTTATGCATAAGGTTTATGTTAATGAAATTATTTTTTATTTTTATATTTGAGTTGACTGAATGCAAGGTAATTGTGGTTTACGATTTATGACGTATTTAAAAAAAACTACTTACTAGATCTCGTTCAAACCAATTCTCGGTGGAAGTTTACATGGTAATGTACATCATATATTTTTTTTAGTTTTATCATTCCCTTATTTTAGAAGTTACGGGGGGGGGGGGCACACATTTTACCACTTTGGAAGTGTCTCTTGCGCAAACTGAAAAAATGAAAAAAAAAATATTGAGTTTCAGTTCTATATATGGGGAACCCCAAATATTATTGTTTGTTTTTTTTTCTATTTTTGTGTAAAAATCTTAATGCGGTTCACAGAATACATCTACTTACCAAGTTTCAATAGCATAGCTCTTATAGTTTCGGAAAAAAGTGGCTGTGACATACTCGGACAGACAGACAGACAGACAGACATGACGAATCTATAAGGGTTCCGTTTTTTGCCATAAGGCAACGGAACCCTAAAAACAATGATGTGCTAAAACCACTTTTGCGTAACAGCCGGGTTTCGTAGCGGCGCGTAGCTAGCAACCGCGTTGCGTAGCGGCTGCGTAGCATTTATAAATCATAGCGTAGCGTCTGCGCTACGACCGCGTTGCGTAACTGTTGCATTACGAGCGAATTGCGTAGCAGCTGCGTTACTATTTCTTAACGTAGCGGGTGCGTAGCAAGCGACAACATCGTGTAGCGGCTACGCTACGACGACGGCGTTGCGTAGCGCAGCGACTGGGTAGCGAGTGCATGACGGCGGCGATTCCTGACTCGGAATATCAATTAGGTTCGTAATGTACTAGGCTGTCTGTGCAGTATAATAATCTTATTACGTTGAATGCACAAATTATGCACATTGGTAATTGTTCAAATGTGCATAATTTCTTAAATAGCTTCTTATTATGTACGTGTAGGTACCTACTACGGCATTGGTGACGTTTCGTGAACTATGGCGCCGTAATTTTGAACAGGTTCTCAGCCATAAGAAAATAAAACGATTCGTTGTATAATTTCTTTAACTACAGTAATAGGTTCCCACTTTCTAAATACAAACTAAATACATCCATTAAAAAATTATAAATTGTGTTAATTCATATATGATCCACGATCCAAATGACTCCACCCAGTCCACCATAGTTTGATCGTGGATATTTGCAAACATTATGATGTGATAGTAAACCTCGCACACAATCGATCACAATTACTGTCAAACATTGCGCATTTGCGCACCAGCAGCCCACAGCGAGCTCGCACAGGGACGCCGCCTGCCCGCACAGTGACGCCGCGTGCCCGCACAGTGACGCCGCGTGCCCGCACAGTGACGCCGCGTGCCCGCACAGTGACGCCGCGTGCCCGCACAGTGACGCCGCGTGCCCGCACTAGTCGCGCTGCGTGCTGACACTCAACGGGCGGTTTGTTTTCGTGTTCAATTGTTATTGAGGCGCGTTATCTCCGCTGCGGCCATTTGACTTATAAATTAGCCGAATTCTTGTTAACTTTAGTTTCAAGTCCAGCTACTAACGAGTAGGTACTGGCGACAGGAAGATATTCTAACAAAGCGAACCATACATTATTTATGTGTCTTTCGTTTAACGTGTCGATGCGTTTACCCTGATCCGAATAAGTAGCTCACACACTGCATAGGTGTAGCTCAGCGCGCACTAGGCTCAGAAACAATCTTACAACGTATGTGTACGTAGTGTTGGCACACGACGCGCGGGGCGGACGGTCTGTTGAGCTTTATTCAATTATTTAGAAACAGTTACAAAGGGTTGACGGTGCCTCAAAGAGAGGTCAGCAATCCTGAAGGGTTTTGCTAGGACTGATGCCTGCCAGGGTCGCGAGATTGTTTGAAAGAGATACCGTGACCCTGGCACATGGGCAACTGAAGGAACACGGGTGGGTTTTAGTCAGTACAAGTCTGACACGCCCTCCCGCTCCGCCCAGAGCGGGAGAAGTCATTTGATGATTTCCCATAAAAAAAAAAAGGGTTGAAGGTCAAAGTAAAAAGTCTACCGACTTGATTTTGGTACGTACTTCATTACTAACTTTATTGATAACTTAAGTTCATACTTTCTAAAATATCAATTGCATTGCTGTGTTCACTGTTTTAGGATATATTGGTTTTATTTTTAGAGTAGCTAGGGTATACCTAGTAGAGTGCCAGTGACATCAACATCTACATCTGTGTATAGGTACTAATGTACAGCTGAAGAGTTTACATGATTTATTTGTTTGGAACTACCGCTCGATAGCCCAAGTTTTTGTAAGTTTACTTAACATCACTGTATACCCTTAGATTCCGCGCTTATAAACTAACTAGCTTCTGCCCGCGACTTCGTCCGCGTTAAATATCTTGATCCCCCCGACCCTTCCCGTCGCGTCAAATCGCCTAGCCGTGCGATTTTCCCCGTTTTTGCAACATTTTTCATTACTGCTCCGCTCCTCTAGGTTGTAGCGTGATGTTATATAGCCTATAGCCTTTCTCGATAAATAGGCTACCCAACACAAAAATAATTTTTCAATTCAGACCAGTAGTTCCTGAGTAGGTAATGCGCGTTCAACCAAACAAACAAAGTCTTCAGCTTCATAATATTAAGTATAGATAATTTCGAAAGTACGCTTAGCGAAAACGAAGTAAACGCATGGAAAGCGATGCGATGTGACGCGGTGGGGCGAAATTCGCGAGGAGAAATTAGTCTTTACATAGTATAAAATGAAGTCGCTTCCGCTGTCTGTTCGCTTAGATCTTTTAAACTACTCTACGGATTTTAATGAAGTATTCCGCAATATATAGACTGATTAAAGAGGAAAATTTATATGTATAATACGTGGGTGAAGCCGCTGGCAAAAGCTAGTTGGTAATAAAACATTTGCAGAACCGCTTACATGGTGTGTTCAACAGCTCTCACTTGAAAGTTCAGCCGCCATGAGCTGTCTCAATGTAAGCGTTATCAGAATCTGATACATTTGGCGACGTTCATTCACAGATACAAGATATTTATTTTGTAAAACATGAGTGCAGAATTATACAGGTCTTAAAAATAATGAGAGGTAGCTACATGTTTTGCCAATCATGGCGTACAAAATTAGTCGCACTAAGACAACTATTACAATAATTATAAAAATCGTTAATAACAAATTAAAACAGTGACTTAAAAAGAAAAAAAAAACTGGCCAAGTGCGAGTCGGATTCGCGCACCGAGGGTTCCGTACAAACCTGCAGGTATTCACGGTTTATTCACAGTTGGTTGGTTGGTTGGTTGGTATATTTGAGTTGACTGAATGAAAGGTAAATTGTGGTTTACGATTTATGACGTATTAAAAAAAAACTACTTACAGATCTCGTTCAAACCAATTTTCGGTGGAAGTTTACATGGTAATGTACATCATATATTTTTTTTAGTTTTATCATTCCCTTATTTTAGAAGTTACGGGGGGGGGGGGGGGACACATTTTACCACTTTGGAAGTGTCTCTCGTGCAAACTATTCGGTTTAGAAAAAAATTATATTAGAAACCTCAAATTTCATTTTTGAAGACCTATCCATAGATACCCCACATGTATGGGTTTGATGATTTTTTTTTTTTTGAATTTCAGTTCTATGTTCACACATTCCAAATTCTATTGCAGAAGATTATCATTTAAATAGTTATCTACGCTGTAATAGCACTTTTCTAGTAAAAACCCCTGAATGGACTTTTTAAATTTGGTTATAGGTAAACATTTAACAACATCAGGTATTTTATTATAGACAATGGGTGCCCTAGCAAAGAAGCTCTTTTTCAGTAAGGCAGTTTTGCACTTGATTGGACACAACAAATTCTGATATTGAGGACGAGTTGGGGTTCTTATGACGTCTGAAATTTTTTGAAAAAATTGCGGATTTGCCTTTACGAAAAGTGCAGTTTCTAAAATGTACAAAGATGGTCAAGTTAGAATTTTTGATTGTCTAAAGTAATTTACGCAAGTATCCGTTGTTCTTAGACCAAACATTGCTCACGGACGTGTCGAGACAGTGCACAGTGGTCAGATCTTGCAAGTGAGCAGCTACTAATACGTACAGTTAACATTCGTTTCATAGTGTAGGTTTCCAGTTGCTATTGATCGTTTAATTTAGTATTGTTAGTGCTAATATGTATACTACTCGGCAGGTATAAATGTACCTACATGGCCGTAGTTAACCGGATAGCTATTGTTTAGCGGTAATTGGAACATAATACACAAAATAGTTATGCTTTATTTTCTCCATAGTAATATTATAAGCAGATTGGGGCTAGTGTATGTGTAGTGTGGGGGGTGCGGGGGCTGCGGGGTGGCTCTGTCCGCGGTGAGGACAGCAGGATGTGGCCGTCCGGCGTGACGTCACGCGCACAATGAATGACCGCGCGGCTGCGAGCTGACTGCTGAACCAGCAGTAGCTACGTACATATTATACAGGCACACGTTTTTCAAGCCAGTGTGGTTAAATTCAGAACTATGGCTCGTACAGGAAAACGCTGAAAGAAACCATGGGCTTGGCATTCAAATGACATCCAACTTGAAATGAAAATTAATTTGACATCATGTTTTCACTTCGAACAGTTTACGATCATGGTCGAGGTACAGTCACCAAAATTTAAGTAAGTAGCGTCGCCGGGTACAACTGAAGTTTACTGAGAATCCGATGAATGTTTTAGAATGGAAATTAATTTGATAAATGAACTCTTTGATTTCTATTAATTAAATTAATTTTTATTCGAAAATATACATCGGTTTGTTAGTAAACTTCAACTATATCCGACGACCTTAGTTATTTGATTTATATCTATTTTTAACCGACGAAAAAAAAACGGAGGAGGTTCTCAATTCGACGCGTACCTATAAATTTTTTTGTTTTTTTTTTTTTAATTAAAAGTAAAAAGTTATGCGTTATTACCACGCATAACTTTATACAGAGTTGTCCGATTTTGATAATTCTTTTTTCATTGGATAGGGTATATCTTGCCAAGTATTATTAGTACATTAAAGCCACAAAAAAATATAAAACAAAACTTTTTAACAAAAAATTAAACCGCCGAAAAAACTGAAAAGCATAAAATAATAAACCTTAAAATTATGAGTCGGCGCTTCGAGTGATCTTTGTTCATTGATTTTTCAGCGCCGACTGCTTATATGCTTTTCAGTTTTTTGGCGGTTTAATTTTTTGTTAAAAAGTTTTTGACGAGCGTACATTTAAATTAATATTTTGGATAACTTCCAGCAAGATTAGATCAATTCTTATAACAGAATTACGTTTATTTAAATTAAATACGTCTTTTTGAAATTCTATCCATTTATTTTGTCAATAAATTGTTGTGTGTTTCTGTCGTAATTTCTGTGCAATTTAAGTATCATAATCATTTCGGTACATTATATATATGGTTTTAAGATTAGTAAATGGGCGGATTTTTTAAAAAGTGTACCTAAGTTAAAATGCAGGTCCTCATTTTTTTTGTTTTTGTTTCAATATTTGTAGTTGAATTCTTATTGTATAATAAGTGAACTATAATAAAATGTATAGAATATTTGAATAGCTGTACAAATTAGTCATAATAAGTTATTGAAATTCAGTTAGAGGATTTTTGGTTCCACTGAATAACAATTTATGATCTTACTCAGTGAGTTAAATAAAACGGGTATAGTTAAAATCATCCTTTTATTAATATCAGGTAGGTTTTTATATGAGAATAATAAACATTTAGTTCGAACAAAGAAATGAAATAATAATATTATTGTATGTTTATTATATCCTCTGACTAACTTGTTGATTAATCACTTGCGTGTTTTTCTTTATAACTATTCAAATTGTCATTAGTTACTATTTTGTCAGAAAATTTTAAAGAAAAAAGAATATGTTCTCTTCATAACAATATTCAAAATATTAAAAACTGTACACCAAGTAAAAATAAACCCAAAATTTTAAATTATTTGTATAGGGACAGTTACTCATTGGAATGTTGAAATTGATCAGTGGAAAAGTAAGGACTTTGGTTACAATGAAGGATTTTTTTGCCAAATTTGATTGCTATATCAACTTATTGAAATTATTTTGCTTTGTGAAAATATACTAAACTAGAAAACTAAATTTGGATTAAATTTGGATAGAGAAGCTATTTAAATTAGGTAATCAAATATAAAAGAGATCTGACGGAACGCTGTTCGTCGTGAATACAGCTTTAGCGTTCCATTGTGTAACAATTTTCTCCACTGAGTCACATTTTTGACAGAATTAGTCATTGGAATGTAACGAAAGTCCGACAAAAAATATGTTTGCATTAATATTTCCATGACTTGTAGTTATATCAACGAAATAATGCAACAATTTAAAAAACGAATAACTGACTGTTCGTAAAATAAGTATGAAATATGTAAAAGATTGTTTAATTACTTTAAAAAGTGTGGTTAGTCACTGGATATAATTTGTGCACACGCTGCACGCGTCCTCAATATAGCGGTTGTAAACGATACTGGTAATTTGTTGTCAAGATGATGGCAGCTAATCGGACGGCTTTGTAATGTCGCCAACGAAAGAAAATATTTCTGATTTAGAAATATTTTCATAAAACCACTTAAACTTGCGTTACTCAGGGGAAAGTTCCACCCAGTCGAAATCTCAGACTTTGATTTAAAAACTAATTTAAAATCTATTTGTTATTGTAATTAATTTTTGTTTAGGTTTTTCATAAATATATTATTATGGCCGTATAATACTGATATTACAGCAATCTACATACTGATAACTAAACTGTTATGCTACTTTTTATGTTACTACGAGACGAGGGGACGTGGCAAAAACCTGCTGATTAGTAATTTTATTGCATTGAAAAATTATCAATTAACCAAAAAACAATGAAAAAAAATCACAGCTATGCTACCAAACATATGCTCTATCGAGTGACGTTAAAAAATATGAGAGTTTTGTAAAGACGTAAGTAAAAAAAAATCTAAACTTAAGGGACATCATGAAAACTTAAGGTACACTTTTTAAAAAATCCGCCCAAATGGAATCATCACATTCTGCCAAGTGTGGCGTGCAACAAATATAATTAATAAATAAAGTACATACCTACATACATTTATTATGGGGCAGAGATTATTAGGTTACTATGAATTAACATGATTGATTCATAATAACATTACATAGCAAGTCTTAAAGTCTCTTCTTAAATCTATCTATATAAATGTAACCTTTTTTAATTGGTTTGGAATCTATACTAATATTATAAAGCTGAAGAGTTTGTTTGTTTGGTTGAACGCGGTTATCTCAGGACCTACTGGTCCGAATTAAAAAAATCTTTTTGTGTTGGGTAGCCTATTTATTGATGAAGGCTATAGGCTATATAACACGCTGCGATCAAAATGGGCGGAGCAGCAACGAAAAATGGACGAAAACTGGCAGGCAATTCGATGTGACGGGAAGGGTCAGGGGAGCAAAAGTTTGACGCGGACGAAGTCGCGGGCAGAAGTTAGTTTAATTATAAACTTGCGGAACTATGCAGAATATGCTCTTCCACATTAGGGATGTTATGGCTCTCCGACCGCGTCACATATCTTGCCGCCTGTTCTGTATAACGGTATCTGATAGGTGAGGAAACCAATGTGCATTTAAATTCACAAATGAGGTAGTTTCGTATATAGGATCAAATTAAATTAGCTGGCTATACTTTACTCACGTGTTGGGTATCACTGTATAAAAGTAATGGAACAAAAAAATTGATGAGAACATTGATGGGCTCCGTAATTAATCAGCGGTGGATCATAGATATTTAAAAAAATCCTAATATAACAGTCATGTGATTGCCTTAATGAACATGTCAGTGTCATTTAAGGTTTGGGACAAAGTTGGAAGCTGAAAAAAGTTTTTATTTTTTATTTTTGTATTTCATTCGTTTCCAATACCGGTACCCAACAAACGAGTATTGCGAACTAATTAACGGGATCCTGTATATACAAAACCGGCAGTGTCAGAATGATGTATTTTTAACCGACTTCAAAAAGGAGGAGGTTCTCAATTCGGATGTTTATATGTTTTTTTTTTTTTTTTTTTTATGTATGTTCGGCCATAACTCCGTCATATATAGACGGATTTGTAATTTTTTTTTGTTTGAAAGGGGTTTATTCCGAAATGGTCCCATATAAATTTCATATAGATCTGATGATGAGTTCCAGAGATAGACACCGGAACTCTTTAAAAATGACAGCAAATCAACCGAGATTTCTGCTATCGCATAAATATGCATTGTTTCTTTGGAATTAGTGCGGGGTGGATACCACAACTAAAAATGTAAAAATAAAAACTTTTTTACAAAAAAAAAAACAACCGACTTCCTTAAAAACACTACAAAGTGAAAAATAACTTTAATTTCGGAAGTCGGTGGCAAAAAAACTATAAATACAGATCCTAAGACACCGACTTCCGAAATTAAAGTTATTTTTCACTTTGTAGTGTTTTTAAGGAAGTCGGTTGTTTTTTTTTTTGTAAAAAAGTTTTTTTGAATTATGGTTTATAACTGCCCGTTTCTTGTAGTCCCAACATGACTTTAATGGATCGCTTTGCGCTTTAAAAGCGGCTTCTCTGTTTGTATAGTTACCCCAAATGTTATATTTAAATAAGAAAATAGGTGGCTTCTTTACATGCCAATGTATACGTTTTTATAATAAACTTCCCAGCATCATTCAAGAACTAAGCTTAAATAAATTCAAATCTTTTATAAAGCGGAAACTATGTCAAAAAGCCTATTATACTGTCAAAGATTATATTGAGGATAAAACGGCTTGGGATGGAGCTGCTCCAATAATTGTACACTGGGTGTTGATTTTTATAATATTTTGCTATTTTAATCTTATTTTTACAACTACATGTATATTTACTGTATGTACATATTTAACTACTGTGAATTTGATGACAATATGGGTCATTATTTTACCTTCGATTTTGGTCTGGCAGTTTGAGTAATTTGTGCGGCCTAGCAAAATGTCCTTTCTTTGGTATTGTTCGTCGAATCGTTGGGCTCCGAAGTTTAGTTACGAGTTGAGCTGCACGATTATCGACAAATGCGTGCACTGACTGGACAGGTTCACTCAAATCTGTGTGGTTCTCTCCTCAAAAGGCCATTTCAGACACCGACTAACATGGTCATCAAATGATCAGACCAATATGCTTTCCGGATTTTTCATATACACATTGAATATTTACTTTGTAAAGTATCATATTGTTTTAATAATTTTAAATGTGAAGACTGTGTGGGTATGTTTCTTTTTTTCTTCTATCTTTCTTGTCAAGTAGGTATGTTGTAATTATGATCTGGCAGGTTGAGTAATTTTTGCGGCCTACCCAAATGTCCTTTCTTTTGTTCGTCCTGTCTATTGTTCGTCGAATCGTTGAGCTTCTCAAGTTCAGTGTTGAGCCGCACGATTAGTGACAAATGCGTACACTGACTGGACAGGTCCACCCAATCTGTGTGGTTCTTTCCTCTAAAGACTATTTCAGACAGCTATCTACATAGTCTTCACATAATGTGACCGTCTGGACTTTAAAAGAGACTCTGAGTTTGTTTCGGCCTTTCTTCTCAGATAGTCAGATAGGAAACGCCGACCTCATCTAGCTCAAAAAATATTATTGAGTTGTTTGTACAAACCTACTTACAGAAATAAAATCATATATCATTATCATTTATACCGTATCTTAACACCGATGCGACCAGACCATGATAAGCGGTGAGCAATGCATTTGTGTCACCTGTGGGACCAAGTTTATTCGATGAACTATTGATTTCCTTACATAGCGCTTCAATGTGGTCCTCCCAGTTGAGCTGCCTGTCAATAATCAAGCCTACAAATTCTGCACTACCTTAGTCGTGAATTTTCTTACTTTCGTTCGAAAATAAAGTTTACACTAAAGTGTTCGATGTCCAGAGTACATTATTTGGGTTTGGTTTGGGTATCAAGAGAGTGTCAGTAGTTTCTTCTCCATAGAGTTCGAGATCTACGTTTTTGAATGGGTAGCATAAAGTTTCTAACTAACTGATAGACTCTTTGACAGTCCAAAACTGCTTGTAAATTTTTTAAATGACATAAGTGCTAAGACTGTGAAGAATCAGAGGAAACTGTTTATGGTTGTGTAATTGTAGGTTTTCGTTAAAACTTACTTTTTTTAAATAATAGGTATTCCTACAATATGCAATCAATATGTATTACAAACTTAAAATTACGGTCACCATCAAATATATTATATATATATATATATTGCCAGACCAGTATCAATGTCCAGATATGAATACCAACCCACCTAAAGACTGCATCGTGGCCTACTGACGCGTTGAGTCATTACTGATTGCACTTTGTTATGTGCTTCTAAAGGCGCCATCATCATTAGAGCCACTCGCACTAGATGTGCGTCAGCAGCTCGCAGCTCTCTCTGACAGACACGTCATGTAGTGTATTGTATTGTTCGTTACGCTTGTAATGAGTTGGGCTGAACGTTATGTGTCGGCCGGTGAGTGTAATACTTTACAAAAATTGCAATTTGTGTGTAGTTTATAAAACTCAAAATATTTGGTAAATATACGTCAATAGGTGGTACTTAGTTCAAGGTAACAGCGGCACGTTAGAGCACAATGTTTTAATATTAGAGAGCTGGATCGAGTGTTTCGTTGTGTGGTTTCTGCGAATGAGTAACGCTATCGTGCACTTCCTGCGGTGCGCGCGCGCTGGCATTGTGCGCCGCGACACTTAACCTAGTGAGAGCGCCCCCCCCCCCCCCCGCGCCCCCCCACCCCTACATGCACCGCACACCTCTCGCGTCGCTCTAACAATATGATGTTTGTCGATCCGCACACTTGGATTAATTTATGGCAACCACTCTAAAACCAAACGCAAGCAAACCCTCCAAACGCAGTCAATTGGTTGTGCAAACACGTCCTGAGCCTAACTCTCGGTTCACGACGTTTTTTTGTGAGCAGTCGGGACCATCGCCGCGCTCGGGCGGAAGAGCGCGAGAACCCTCTGTGTACAAAACGTTAATAGCATTATTAGCTGTGGCGGCTGTTCTGATACGTCAACAACACCGTCGCTGTTTGTTGTGTGGGCTTGTGAGGTTTCACATACTGTTTTTGAACTCGAAAGTAAGCATACCTCGCGTATTGGTAAGGAACGCGATAGGCGAGTTGCGTTTGCGGGCTGTCGAGCCAGGCCCGGAGGCGCATGAGGGCATGTGCATGTGGGCCGTGTTCTACGTAGCGGCAGGTCGCACGCGGGCTGGTGCTGGTGTCGGGTGAGCGCGTGGGCGCCGCGTGAGAACATCTCCTGCAGGCTCACACTCGTGTCTCTTGTGCGGATACTGTACAAGTGTACAGTCACTACAGTACGTGCACACGCACACACACACACATCTGCGCTATAGGTACCCAGCGCGGCAGTTTTATTATTGACTTGTTCTGTTTGAAAATAATTAATATCGTTAGGCATGTTTGCGTTTTCCTCTAATATTCGAGTTTGTTTATTGTTACCAATTAGTATAAGGAAAATCCCACTTTAAGCGGTCAGAAACAACCGTCTAACTATTAATATTTTGTGTACTTATTTATTATTCAATACTTCAATACAATAGTTGCCTTCCCAAGAATTTTCTGAGCTCAGTGACAATCTAGTGGGTCGGCTGCTGTGACACTGATATACGCACTAGCGCGCGGTTCCACAGCGCGTCTGTTGCGTACAGAACGGAACGTTTAGCTAGCATATCGACTATGAAGTGACAAGAACCTTTATCTACCAAAACATAATTTTACAGGAATCGAAAAAAACGTTTGATTTTTTTTTAAGCACAAATGAATGAACCTTTTATTGGTTTTATATTATATAAAAAGTTGTTATCGGAGGATGTGAGAGCCTAGTATATACCTATACAACCAACTTTTTGATTTAGGCGTAATAGCTGATGAGAAAATGAAAATCGCCAAAATGTCAGTTAAAAGTTCTTGTCACTTCATCGTCGATATGCATTATTGATCGTAAATCTACTCGAAAATAACTAGATTGATGATTCTCGCTTTAAAAGAATTGTAAGATTTTTTTATAATTAGTTATTTCATAACAATACGAGAACATTGATGTTTTCCAATAATTTTCAACAGCGTTATTAATAAGTCCACATCGAGCGCGTGGCGGCTGCCTGCGCTGGCGCAGGTGACCTGCCGCGCGCCGCGCCGCCGGCGCTCGCTAGGTTATTTGTCAGACAGTTTTTGTGCGCGTCCCTTCTAATGCGCCATTTTACACGTTTTAAGAGTCCTCGGATCGTTTCCAAATTTGTACACATAATTTTTTGTGAGCGTCGAGTGACGGTTTAAGTGTCTCGAATGAGTTATTATTTGTATAGGCCCTTGACGTTCCGGTGTGGGATTAGATCGACGATGCACAAATATCAAGCGTGGCGTTTAGAAAGAGTAAGCCGATCCACGTGTTGCTTGCGGAGTGGCTGGTCACATTGGTCACTGTGCCAGGCCAGGGACGCTCCGGGGGCCCGCCGGCCCGCCGGCCGATCTGTCTCGAGGGACAGTCATTAGCGCGCACGTGTGGCGGCGCGGCGTGTGCGCTCACGCGGCGTGACCAGCACGTGCGCCCGCCTGCGCCGGGCTGTCCGCCTGGAACCACGGGATGCGGGTTACATACGATGATACGAGCGACAACACTCACTTGTTGTGACCATACATACCGACTACTCACGCACATATCAATAAGACGCGCATAATTTCTATACATAATGGGTTATAAGAATGAATGCCTCATTCGAAATCCAGAATATAAAATATCGTCATGTGCGACCATCCGGGGTAGTATTTATGGTTTCTCGAGGTTTTTCATGTCGGGACTGGAAAATTCTCGAACTCGATTTTTCGAGACTACCCGGGATATCGAGAATTTTATTATTTTTATTCAATTTTGACAAAATGTTTTGTCAATAACAACAAAATTACGGTATTTTTTCAACAAACATAGATCAAAATTAACTTTTTTTATAAACTGAACTCCTTTCTTTCTCTGATAAACTCTGATTTATATATTCAATAAAAATAATGCCTTTTTTATTACTATAATACAACTCAACTCTATTATTAATAACTATGTGAATAATCACAGCAAACCAAATTATTTGCTAATTAAACCTATGCATGCACTAGTAATCAATTAAAAGTTCGAATTTATTCTGATATAATACGGCTAAAGATAAACCAAATCATTGATAGCATTGTCAGACAGCTGGCTCTGTACTGATAATATTATATCCCGACAAAATATCCTCCCAAATAGGGGGAGGTCTTTGTCCAGCAGTGGATGTCTTTGGGCTGAAATGGTGACTTCCCGACATGGAATACACTCAGTAGTTATTACCTAGTTAAAATGTAGGCTTGTCTGAAATTATTGCTCTGTACCTATATTTTTTCCAAATTTATAGATCTTAGGCCCGTTTTTAAAATAGTACTAATTCATGTTTCTGATAGATTTTGATAACAATTTAATTGGTTGAGATAGGTAACCGGCTTGTCCCAGGCCATTGATTGATCACGGCCCACTCACAGAGAGGAGGCTTGTGTTTCAACAGTTTCTGAGTGCAGTGGGTAAAAGAGGTGCGCATTATGGACGTAGTTGTAAAAGTAGAAGTTTGTGAAATAGTGGTCTTCTTTCATGCGTGATCCAATTAATGTTATTGTAAGAGCAGACTAGCTGAGGTACTTTATAGAATAATATAAGGCGGCACGCTGCTACGTCACCGCGGAGGCGCGGGGGCGCGGGGGCGCGGGTCGCGGGGTCGCGGGGCGGTGCGAACGTGCGAGTGCGGGCGCTCCACTTCCGCGTTCTCGTGTCGCTTGTACTACATACATGGCGACGCCGTGTATGTCCCGCTCCGTATCCATCACTTCGCCTAGCTTTATCTCGGCGGCGTGTGTTGTTAGACTCTGGTGGTCATCGTTCCAGGCTCCAGCCCAAAGCGTCGGCCGTTCCCTGAGCACGTCGGCCTGCGTCTGAATATGGAGCTCGCGGATTTTAGTTAACATGTGATGCAATTTAGTGAATGACTTCGAGTGTTTGGGTTTGTTGGAAAGTGCTGACGTCGCGGGCGCAGCGGGCGTGAGTCCCGCGTCGTGTAATGAATGCAAGCGGGTCGAGGGCGGCGCGGCGCACGATAACGCATGGGTACCTACTTCCGAGACGTTCCGAGCCATTAGCCTCACTGCGCTCTACTTAACAACTACACGCTTGGTACTCGGTATTCTTAAATGATGCTAAAATGTTTAATACCAGCGCCGTGTACTTAATGTGTACAGCGTCGGTGGCGGCGCTCAGTTGATCGTCACTTTGTCACGTTCCACAGCGACCAATGTCCACACGTTCTGTCCGTACTCTTAGGTAATGTCTCGATCGCGCATGTTGTCACATGTTAGTTGCAGCCATTTAGACAGTGTTACACAATTAATTAATTAGTCACACCGTGATATGCGGTTACTATTCAGTTAAAACTCTTCACAATTGTGTTTGACCGGTCATCAAAGCAATTTTTGCAAAACGCAAAATGGTTGTCTTTTTAGGGTTCCGTTGCCAAATGGCAAAAAACGGAACCTTTATAGACTCGTCATGTCTGTCTGTCTTTTCGAGTATGTCACAGCCATTTTTTTCCGAAACTATAAGAGCTATGCTGTTGAAACTTGGTAAGTAGATGTATTCTGTAAACCGCATTAAGATTTTCATACAAAAATAGAAAAAAAAACAACAAAATTTGGGGTTCCCCATACTTAAAAGAACTGAAACTCAAAAATTTTTTTTCATCAACCCATACGTGTCGGGTATCTATGGATAGGTTTTAAAAAAATGATATGGAGGTTTCTCATATAATTTTTTTCTAAACTAAATGATTTGCGCGAGAGACACTTCCAAAGTGGTAAAATGTGTGTGTCCCCCCTTTAACTTCTAAAATAAGAAAATGATAAAACTAAAAAAAAATGTATGATGTCCATTACAATGTAAACTTCCACCGAAAATTGGTTTGAACGAGATCTAGTGAGTAGTTTTTTTTTAATACGTCATAAATCGTAAACCGCAATTTACCTTTCATTCAATCAACTGAAATATAAAAATTGAAAAGAAACCATTTAATTTCATAAATATAAACCTTATGCATAAACCGTGAATACCTACAGGTTTGTACGGAACCCTCGGTGCGCGAGTCCGACTCGCACTTGGCCGGTTTTTAGGGTTCCGTTGCCAAATGGCAAAAAACGGAACCCTTATAGATTCGTCATGTCTGTCTGTCTGTCCGAGTATGTCACAGCCACTTTTTTCCGAAACTATAAGAGCTATGCTGTTGAAACTTGGTAAGTAGATGTATTCTGTGAACCGCATTAAGACTTTCACACAAAAATAGAAAAAAAAACAATAATATTTGGGGTTCCCCATACATAGAACTGAAACTCAAAAAATTTTTTTTCATCAAACCCATCGTGTGGGATTTCTATGGATAGGTCTTCAAAAATGACATTGAGGTTTCTAATATCATTTTTTTCTAAACCGAATAGTTTGCGCGAGAGACACTTCCAAAGTGGTAAAATGTGTAAATGTGTCCCCCCCCCCCCGTAACTTCTAAAATAAGGGAATGATAAAACTAAAAAAAAATATGATGTACATTACCATATAAACAACCACCTAAAATTGGTTTGAACGAGATCTAGTAAGTAGTTTTTTTTTAATACGTCATAAATCGTAAACCACAATTTACCTTTCATTCAGTCAATTCAAATATGTATAAAATTTTAAAAAAAAACTTTTAATTTCATTTTTGTGTAAAAATCTTAATGCGGTTCACAGAATACATCTACTTACCATGCTTCAACAGCATAGCTCTTATAGTTTCGGAATAAAGTGGCTGTGACATACTCAGACAGACAGACAGACATGACGAATCTATAAGGGTTCCGTTTTTTGCCATTTGGCAATGGAACCCTAAAAAGCATTTGCTGTTCCATACATTTTCACCGCGTAGAAATTGTACTTGTCTACGAAACAGCAGATTTAAAAAAATATTACTTAATTCATTTTAATTCCAGGAAAACTCAATTTCTTACATTCATCATCATTCATTTCAGCCGTAAGACATCCACTGCTGGATTCAGGCCTCCCCCAGTTTGGAGAGCTTGCTTACTTACATTATTTACATTAAATTAATAGGTACTCAATTCTTTATTGCATTCCATATGTTACATAGATGGTAAAAAATAAAAGTGGTACAAGATCAAAATATGGACCCCCTGTCGGGCACGCAAAAATTAGGAGAGAGGAAGAGGGCTGAGTTACAATTTAATTAAATCAATATTCTCATTTACTGTCTTTCATTTGGTATATAATTATATTGTATACATATTATTATTATGTTTGTGTAGATAGGTAGCATATCAGTTGTTATTATATATATTTGCACGAGATTAGGAAATGAGGATACATTAAAGTTATACTAAACTGTCATCTCTGCCAGCAGCTTGATATAAAACGAATGCTGCGTCTTTTAGAATACTTAATCGTTGGATAGGTAGGCAGGTAGCAATAACAAGCGTCATAAGAATGAGCCCGAGACATTGCGTGGATACCTAAATGAGCTTGTCCGTGTGAGCGCGGTGCCAACAGGCGCGACGTCCCTCGTGTGCAGTGTGCTGCACGAACGAGCGGCGCGGCGCTCTGAGTGGCGCCCGCGCCCGCGCGGTGCTGCTGAGCCGGAGGTTTATTTATTTATTTGTGCAAACATACTTGCAAAAATAAAATCATTTTTTATTTACCTATCAACCGTTGGTAAATCATTACATTACCTACTCAATGTTATTAGATAGTTCGTGCATTATATTTGTTACAATCGTTTCTCTGAGTATTGTCTTGCTTATATGATTATTTTGTTTGTAATAGTGGCGGCGGAGGAGGCGGTGGGGCGGTGTACTCGCGCTGCGCGTACGCAGCGGGCTCGCCGTACTTCGGCAACGGCGCCGAGATCACCTCGCAGCCGCAGATCTGGACCTCCAGCGCAGGTACACACTCACTGCTACCTCGCAACACAAGGACAGGCGTCTGCACTCATTTCAGTCCAACCGAATCATGGACTTTACCAGTACCAAGTGTGGGGCTCATTCGATTTAGTATGTTTCGCAGGCGGTTCCCCGAACTACGGCGGCGGCGGCGTGGTGTTGGGCGAAGAATACGCGGAGAGCGGCGCGGAAGGTGGGGGCGGCGGGGGGGCAGGTGGCGGCTCGCTACCAGCCTTCAGCGCGCGCTTCGGCGGCGCCTTCGCCTGCGCCACCTCGCGCCCCAACACCGTGTATGGCTCCAGCGCGCTCGCCGCGCCACCGTACTCGCACCAGGTCAGCACACACACACACACGTGCCAAACATCAACCAACCAGTCTAGTATTTGAAGGAGACGCTGCCCGCTGCCTGACTTGAGCAATCTGTGAGCCGTCAGCCGGCGCGAACTGCGTCCGCGGTTTACTGGGAGCCAGCAAGTGAGATGAGCATCTTGTGGGAGCCCACATCCTGGCGGGTGCAGGCGAGCCTGCCGAGCTGTACAGCTAGATGTTCCATCTCATGTTCTACTCTGTGTCGCTTGTCTTGCCGCTGACCAACACTTTGTCCTCTCTGCTTCCAGGAGGTGTGGAACTTGGAAAGTAATCGTCGTCCACAGATGTCCGCGGCCGCCAGTCTCTCTGCGAGTAAGTACCGAACTCTTAGAGAACATTAGATTTGTCTAATTAGTATGACTTGTCTTGAACCATTTGAGTAAGGTTTGCCTCGACACAAAATAGCAGACAATTATAGTGGCGAATATAAAAACGTGATGATTAAAACAAAACAATGATTGATCAAGTCCACTCGGCATGATTCACTAGCGCGCGACAGCTGCCGGCCATGGCGACATAGTCCACTTTGTTCTACTGACGTAGGTACTTAGAGCACACACAATGTACCTAGTGCGCGTGCGTGTTCTAGCCACTATAATGTGCACTTCGAAAATAAACTTTACTCGAACGATGAGTGAACCACCTAGAAATAAATAAATGTGAGTTTGGGCCTTGTGTATGGCTAATAGGCTAACAACGGATTTTGTGCGAGCATATAATATAATGTTAGTGAGTGTAGATCATGTACACCAGGCGATCACTTACTTTAGCCGAGATATTATGAACCTCATAACATAATAATAAAAGATTTCTATGTGGTTTTGAGCGCGCTGTAAACGATGACAAAAATATCATAGTCTGATGGTCCCGATAGCAGATAGCAACAGGCGGGGAGGGATCGTGTTTTTTGTGGCAGGTCACGTCGCGATAGCCCGCGCGCCGCTCGCTCATCGCTCGCTCGTCGTGCTCGCGCCGCTAGGGGTGCTCGGCCGATGCGAGCGCATCTCTGTGACTCCCATGTTTTTTTATTCAGTAACTGACAGATAAACTATTTCCAAAGGGCGCAGTCGCAGATAAGCGCACAGTTCCGGCATTATTTATGAGAGTTTGTGTGAACTCGGCGCTATTTTTTAAGGAGCCCACTTAAACCTTCATCAGTCTTCACGATGCTACAATCCTAATTTTATTTCAGTTTTGTGACTCGTAAATAAATTAATATCTTTTCTCTTAATCGTCGTCGGCGAGAAAGCGTTTTGAAGCGAGACAAGTCGTAAACGTTAACAAAATTATGCAATAACTCAATAAATGAAGTTAAATACATTTGAACATAACTTCCGAACGAATATTATTATAACTTCTTAAGGGGGATGCTCCGACCAGCCCGCGAAATTCAAAATTTCTTACGTTTTTTGCAATTTGCAGGCCAGTGCTAGGTTGTATGTTGATTAAAATATTATTCGCGCCTGTAAGACATATGTATTTACAGAATTATAATCATCAAAATCATCAATACAACGCTCTAAGTTCATAAAGCTATATGAATGACTTTTTCTCTTTTTTTTTTGTTCTTACGCCTTTATGAACTTGGAGGGTTGTATTGGTGATTTTGATGATTATAATTCTGTAACTACATAATGTCTTACAGGCGCGAATAATATTTTAATCAACATACAACCAAGCACTGGCCTGCAAATTGCAAAAAACGAAATTTTGAATTTCGCGGGCTGGTTTGGAGCATTCACCTTAATAACGAAGTTACTATTTTTAGAGAAATAAATCATGAAATAAATGTCCTGTTTTCCGTTACTTCGATGTCGAAAAGAACTTCAATGTCACGTGTCAGAGACAAAAACAATATCCCGCGTGCATGAGTAGGAGCAGCGTACGTGTGCGGCGTGTTTCTGTAGGAGTAGCGTACGTGTGCGGCGTGTGCCTGTAGGTGCAGCGTACGTGTGCGGCGTGTGTCTGTAGGAGCAGCGTACGTGTGCGGCGTGTGCCTGAAGGAGCAGTGTACGTGTGCGGCGTGTGCCTTTAGGAGCAGCGTACGTGTGCGGCGTGTGTCTGTAGGAGCAGCGGTAGTGTGCGGCGTGTGCCTGTAGGAGCAGCGTACGTGTGCGGCGTGTGGCTGTAGGAGCAGCGTACTTGTGCGGCGTGTGCCTGTAGGAGCAGCGTACGTGTGCGGCGTGTGTCTGTAGGAGCAGCGTACGTGTGCGGCGTGTGCCTTTAGGAGCAGCGTACGTTTGCGGCGTGTGCCTGTAGGAGAAGTGTGCGCGTGTGGCATGTTCCTGTAGGAGCAGCGTACGTGTGTGGCGTGTGCCTGTAGGAGCAGCGTGCGTGTGCGGCGAGTGCCAGTAGGAGCAGCGTGCGTGTGCAGCGTGTGCCTGTAGGAGCAGCGTGAGTGTGCGGCGTGTGCCTGTAGGAGAAGTGTGCGTGTGTGGCATGTGCCTATAGGAGCAGCGTACGTGTGCGGCGTGTGTCTGTAGGAGCAGCGTGCGTTTGCGGCGTGTGCCTATAGGAGCAGCGTGCGCGTGCAGCGTGTTCCTGTAGGAGCAGCGTGCGTGTGCGGCGTGTGCCTGTAGGAGCAGAATGCATGTGCCTGTAGGAGCAGAATGCGTGTGCCTGTAGGAGCAGTGTGCGTGTACGGCGTGTGCCTGTAGGGGCAGTGTGTGTATGCGGAATATGCCTGTAGCCCTCGTGCTGGTAGCGACCAGTGCGGGTGTAGTGCCGCCACACATGGCCACTTGCTTAATTAGCATCGATCGCGGTTTTCCTCATCGGCGGCGGGGCGGGCGTCCATCGAAATGGTCGCAACAATAACATATCCATCGATATTGTTTACTATTTTAAAGTTGGCCCGAGTCTCGGTGGAGCCGGCCTCGTAAAACTAACGACACACGGCGCGGCGCGCCGACTGTTTGCGTAGGTCGCTCCAAAAAAACCATGTCTTGTTTTAAAATGAAGTCGTTCCCTTTTAAGCGCATTAAAATCGCATTCCGTAAATGGTATCGGATAAGGCACGTGCCGCGCAAACAGCGCGCGCGTCCGGCCGGCTCCGGCCGGCGCAGGCTCGCCTATCGCTATAAACAAAGATCCAAAAAAACAGTCGACACACGTTAAAGCCGTGTCTCCGCATATTTGCTCACCGACACTCACTAATGCGACGTTATCACGCGCCGCCGCGCCGCCAGGTGGCGCTTATCGCCGCAGGACGAGCGCCTTCTAATTTACCACCATTAGGGCATAGCTGACCAGTGACGTCACAGGCAGGAGCTGCTTTCACTGCCCAGCAGCTCGACGGAGATAGTGCAGGGGCTGGCTGAATCACGCGCATTCACACCACGTAAGCACTTAGGAAGCGTAATGTAGCTTGCTCGAGTATAGACTAGACGTTAGTGAACAGAACATGCTTGCAGACACAAGGCGTTGATGACGACTCACTAATTTGTTCTATCTGTCTACGTAAATATTAGTACATACTTACATAATACCAGCCTATTACTGCGGGACAAAGGCCTCATATCATACCGAGCAGATATGAGCATTGATCTATATGTCCGAAGTTTTGCTACACCGATGTCAGTAATGTCCCTACAAGATCAATTTAGTTAAAATTATTTATGAATTTAATTAGTCACATTGGTAGGTACTTGCCCGGATTTGAATGCACTACCTACTTCGTTCGTGAGAGGCGAGCGTTTAACCACTGGGCACCTCCTGCAGGATCAGATGTGATCATGGTCTGCAAGAATATGACTTCAAAGCACTAATTACAAAATATAGTTGTATGCCATTTCTGTATTAGATCGCATTTAGCAGTTACTGTGTGTGTGTGTGTGTGTGTGTGCGCTAGGCGCGCGCGTTGCGAGTGAGTGACATGTGTGGCGCGGTGTGTGTGAGCACATGGCCCCGCTCTCGTTACAAACGCCTGTAACGGCCGGCTAATGACATCCATGTTTTATGCTTATTATGAGTAATCGGAAACGCCACCATTCATTTCAGTTAAATCTCTGTCAAGTGTTCTGCGCCGTGTAACTGAATATCTGCACCGTCTGCGCGCATGTGGATTGTGGCCTGCCGCACCACTCGTCATATTGATGAATCAGTTATCTTGATTACTTTGATTTGTATCATACACGTGTTGTGATGATGTGCTGATATGTCCCATACGACTCCAGATTACCAGATGGAGTATATCATATGTCGCAGTGGCATGGCAAATCGATGAAAATGTTTGAGATGATCGAACGTGTCCGAAACGTATGAGTGTGTTCTGTAGACAAAGCTCTCAGTTGCGTGTATGTGCGGATGTGTAACGGTCGCAGATTCCATTGAAACCGTACGCCGCTCGCCGCGGCACGATCCCGGTACCGCAGGCAGTACGTACTCACTGGCACTTGCACTCTCCGCAGGCTTTGTTGACACGCACGTTACCTCAGCCAACACTAACACGCACTCGACCTGCGCGCTCAGCACAATCTGACATAACAGTTATAACGATACGGTGTGGGGCGAGTGGCACCAGCAGGATGTTTTCTGAATTAACAAAGGCGCAAGAAAGCTGACGTGACTTATCTTCAGTTCGCTTCCTGTGCGCCCAAAGACAATCATCCATTGATTCTTTATTCACTAGTTTAGATCGAACATTGATTGTGTCATAGGATTGTGTTCCACCATCGTGCTCTGTACGACGAGGTGGCGGTGGACCTTTTGCTAGGTGACATCGAGGGACCTGTCACTGAGGAGCCAGACAAGGCAGGTACAACAAGCTAGTTGGGAATAAGCCGTGGCGTGTGGAGAGCGCGTGTTGCTGCGGGAACAATGGTGGGTCGGATGACCGCGGCCGGGTCGACGCTCGCGCCCGTTAGCACTTGACCCGCCGCCAACTGTACCAGTTGTCGCGCTGACGATGACGTCACGCCGCGCCACGGCCTTGCCGCGACGTGCCGCGCGCCGCTCACGTGCGCATCTCTTCGTCAATGAATCACTTCGGCTACTGTTGTACTGTCACTGTCAAGGTCGCGCACGACCATGTTTAGCTTCTTTGTTGTATTATGCTCTCTTCACTAACATGCTTGATTGCACAAAATCCGCTGACAACTTTACTGCAAATTACTTATTGAATAATAATGCATTGTGTGTTTGTATAATCTGCTTATTCACCACAATATGCAGGTATAAGTTTTACTTTTATTGTATGAAGATGAAGATGTTTAGATACAGTCACGGTAATAAGAACATGTAATGTAGGTCCATATGTATAATGTACTGTATTCCGTTGTCGAGTCGAACACCGGATATATTTATTTGCGCGTTTGGCCAAGTGAGTTTGCCCAGACGTTGTTTGTACTGTAAGCAGTTGAGTGGGACGCTCGGCAGACGCAGGTGTGAGCTACTTGTAACTAGCGTGTGTTGCGCAGTCGACATGGCGGAGTTTTTCACGGAGGGGCGCGAGTGCGTGAACTGCGGCGCCATCCACACGCCGCTGTGGCGCCGCGACGGCACCGGCCACTACCTGTGCAACGCGTGCGGCCTCTACAACAAGATGAACGGCATGAACCGGCCGCTGAAGCAGCCGCGGCGGCTGGTACGTCAGCGCCTCGCCGCGCCCCACGCGCCCTCGCACGACGTACGCAACTCGCTCACTAACCCCGCGTCCCGCGCCCCCGGCCCCGCGCCCCTCGCCCCCGAGATCCGCGCCCGCCGAGTGTCCTCCTACTGCTCGCTTGCGCTCTCAGCGCTCAGTCGTTTGTTCTGGTTGCAGTGGCCGCGGAGGGGGCCCCGCCGGGCGCGGATTTCTACAAGGGCTTCCTGTTTAACGGCATGGCGGCGTCGCACGCGCACGCGCTGCCCGCGCCCGCGCCGCACGCGCACCACGCGCACCAGCCCTCCACCCCCTCTGACTACAAACAGAAGAAAGGGGTACGTGCCCCGCCCGCCCCAGCCCCACCCCGCACCTAACGCCCGCCCACTAACATCCATCGCTTCTCTGACTAACATCACCGTTACAATGTTTGTAGTTGTGTCATGCATGCCAAGTGGCCAAGTGGCCGAGTTATCAACTGAAGTCTCGACCGGCCCCGGTCCGAACCCTTGCATTAGAGATACCCAGCGAGCTAACCGAGCAGTGCGTGTAACAGTGTGTGATGCCGGCACAGATGGGCACGAAGCGGCCGGGCATGTCGTGCACCAACTGCCAGACCACCACGACGTCGCTGTGGCGCCGCAACTCGCTCGGCGAGACCGTGTGCAACGCGTGCGGCCTCTACTACAAGCTGCACAACATCAACCGCCCGCTAGCCATGAAGAAGGACTCCATACAGGTGCGTCCCAACGCTGCTCTTATCTTTCTGATCGTGCGATGCTATGCTCGGCTGCACCACCGTCAAGGCCATCTTCAGCCAGTTGCATTAAAAATCATTGTAGAGTCCATATCTAATTGCATCAGTCAGGACAAGCAACTTGAACTAGTTCATAAATTCCTAACATGTCGCTACGGACCGAGTTCGCTAGTTTTTCCATAGCTAATAGCGTGGCGGCTAATGCGAGGTGAGCACTGAATGTTTCGTCACGTGCAGGTCTCCGGTGTTAATAGACGAGGTGACCACAAGCATTACTGTATTGATTGACTTTTATATTAGTTGTTCGGTTATTAGCAAACTGGTTATCACAAATTATAGTTTGTTTACATATGTATCTACTCAAAACAGTTTCGGCGCATATTTATCGTCTAAAATGATTTTGTATATTACGGCTTACATGACGTCCTATCGCAAGCTGCCAATCGTGATCACCGCAAGGACTATACTCGCTTGCAGCGCTTGGCCGCTAGTACTCGACATAAAAATGTCTAAGTACTTAGACATTTTTGTGTCGAGTGTTTATTTCGTGCAGAACATTTCGCAAACTTTTCAAGAGACAGTCCTGCTTATGATAAAATATTGTATAGAATCGAGTTCTACAAATTGAACTGACAGCTGTGCTGCTGGGGACGTTGTTGCGTCACTTCTTCTCTCCAGCTTTAGCACGAAAGTTGACATTCAAAAAGTGCTGACTTTCAGCATAGCTTGAATGAATGATTGACTGGCTTTTTATTTTGAATATATAAAAATGATTCTCTGTGAGAAATCTTCACATGGATTAGGTTTCTTAAAAATTGCCTTTTCTCAACAGTTCAGTTGTAATGTAAACACAAGTTCGTTTCCACAACATTCGAGAACGTTTAGTCAGAGGTGAGTTGAGGTGGTAAGGTGATATTTTCCTCCCCATAACTGCTGCTACGTTTTTCGTATTTTAACCATAGACTGTTTATAATTTTCCAGACAAGAAAGAGGAAACCTAAGAATAGTATAAAAGCGGAGCGAAGTATCAAGGCAGCCGTCCAGCGCACCGTCACCTCGGGCGTCAAGATCGAGAACCTGCGTGAGTAGTGCACCCGTCCCTACCCGCGCGCGGCACGCGTGCCCGCGGCACTCACTCACAGTTCTGGTGTGTCCGCAGTGGACAGCGGGCCGGGCGCGTCGGGCGGCGCGCGCTCGCCGCTGGCGCTCAACTACTACGTGCAGCACGCGCTCAAGGTGGAGGAGCCGCCGCCGGCGCACGCTGCGCACGCCGCGCACGCCGCGCACGCGCCGCAGCACGCGCACGCGCCGCACGCGCACGCCGCGCACGCGCACGCCGCGCACGCGCTGTACGACGACGAGTACCGGCGCGCCGCCGACGAGCGGCTGGAGCGGCCCACCGTGGTGTCCATGGGCAGCTGAGCGCAGCGCCGCCAGCCAGCCGGCCGGCCACCCTCATAATGTTATAGAATCTCAGTTGTTTAGGTACGTTAGTTAGGACATAGGAGTAAGCGCGTGCGACGGGGCGCTGCTAGTTGACCAAATAGCGCGGCGCAGCGACGCGCCTGTACATACTAAGGTAGCTGTATCCGCTCGCGGCGTGACGTCACGGCCCGAGCCCCGCGGCCGCACACCATGCTGCAACTAGTTTACCGCATTAGAACACTCTAGGTCGTTTTGTAGTCTCGTACGATTCACCAATTACTGTATGTAATGCAATGTGCTATGTTTTAATCGTGTGTTCCCACTGTTACCAAATAATAATTTTATATAATAAGCGATGAGACTGTTTCTGAATCATTCCTAAATTGTTGCATTCCTAGGTAGATAGCGTAATGTTTACATAGAATATTGTATAGTGAGCTGTTGCTGCAAAGAGGCTGTTTTGAATGTTTCTCAGCAAAATTTTATTTTATGTTGAATGCTAAAATTTATATTTTTATAAAATAATGTTGTTTTGTGAAATTCCGAAGGTGCGTAGATACTCACTGACATGACGTATGAGCTCGACGCAGGCCGTCGTGTCGGCGCGCATCGCACGCACTCTCACTAACATTAGTAATAACCTTAGAGATATTATAATCGTTGACTCCATGACTTCAACAAGCATTCCACGAATTTATACGAGTAGGTAAGTGAGCGTGCACCGCAACGCTGTGTGTACTCCTTGTACGTGACACTACACTCTGTATATAAAGACTGCAGCGACGCAGTTGGTCAGATAACACAAGGAAGACAAGGAAGTGTGTACGGTCCGCGCGAGGAGTGCACGGGCGCGGTGCCGATCGTGTAGTTAGTAATGAACCATTAGTAGGTAGGTGGTCGCGTCGCACATTGTCACAGCGGAGCGCGTGGAGTGTGCGCGAGCGTCGCAGTCATGTCGCAGTCGTGTCGCAGTCGTGTCGCAGTCGTGTCGCAGTCGTGTCGCAGTTGTGTCGCAGTCGTGTCGCAGTCATGTCGCTGTTGTGTAGCGGCGGTGCTCGCGCGACATGCTACTTGACAATTGGTTGCATTTTGTAAGCTCTATGAACGCATAGATCTGAGGTACCTCTCTAATGCATTAATCCGAATTATAATTATACTAGTGTTTATAGAAATCAATTAGTTATATGTAATTATGTTTTTTTTTATATAATGTCGACTATTGTTGCATGTTATTGAAAGTAATATATAATAATAATTTTGATTGAGTATAACGTTGTGTGGTGTCCGTCGGTGTAATTATTGCTCGGTGCCGAGTAGATCTGAAGCATGTCGCCAAATATGTTACTATTTGAATACATAAATGTAGTATATGTGATGTTATAAATATTTATGTGTTATAGCCGCGGTGCACGTCGACGGAGGCGTTAGCTTAGTGAACATGTATCTGTGTAAATATTACATAAGCGATCAGAAGTACACCTTGAATAAAGGTCTATTAAAACAGCTCCCCTCTTGTTTCATTCGCTCAAGCATGCTCAGTGAGTGAGCCACTCTTAACGTATCGTTAGTGATCGATGATACGCAGTATACTTCTTCTATCTATAATATAATATAATAATATCCTCAGGACAACCAACACACTGTTATCTGATCCCAAACTAAGCTGAGCTTGTACTATGGCAACCAGACTACTGTTAAATATATTTCTAAATACATACATAATTATTATGGATACATTACACCCAGACACAGAACAAATGATTGTGCTCATCACACAAAGATTTGTCCTGGGTGGGAATCGAACCCACGACCTTAGCCTTAGCAGTCAGGGTCACTAACCACTAGACCAGTGTTTTTCAATCTGTGGGTCGCGACCCCGAGGGGGGTCGCGACGCCTTACTCGGGGGGTCGCCGGCTGAAAGAAAAAGGCAAGGTTCTAACACTACAAAAACAAAGTACTTTTACTAAAAGTAAACAGCCGACTTCTTAAAACCATATACAATGCATAAATTTGCAGCAAGATTTTTTACGTGTATTAATATTTGACCAAGGTTTTGAGATGTTTTCTCTTTGACACTACACATGTAGCTCTTATCAATAAGCCAGGTCGTTACACTTACACATATATGTCCATATCTTAAAAATTACTGAACCGATTGTGATGAAATTTTTACTGTTCCCTAAGTTGAAGTAAATGTATCATTAACGTAGTCTTTTAATTAAATAATTTCTTTGTCTTTCTGTGACACAAGGGGGTCGCCGGAATTTTTCAACTTGTAAAGAGGTCGGGAATTCAAAAGAATTGAAAAACACTGCACTAGACTAACAGGCCGGTCAATCCAGTCTATCCTAGTGTGACGTCTCACAATCATCGTTAAATAGTGTTTGTCTGATGAAAACAATAGATCGTATATACTCTACCTCCCGTACGTTCCGTTACAAGACAACCAACTCCACTTTAGAGAAAAACAAAGAGGTTATCCTCTGTCTTTTTCTAATTAACCTTTTATTAAAATTTCTTTAGATTAGAATTTTTAAAAATTGAATAAGGTTTTTATTTACTTATAGATAACTAGCTTCTGCCCGCGACTTCGTCCATCCTATCCCGACGCATTAAATCGCTTGCCCTTGCGAGATCTTTGTATTCGTGAGTTTTTCTTTTTGCGAGGAGCCGATCCTAAGAGACGTAGCGTGATGTTATGCAGTGTATAGCCTTCCTCGATACACGGGCTATCGAACACCACACCAAGTTCCTGGGATTAGTACGTTCAACCAAACAACCTCTTCAGCTTTTGTTGCGCCACTTTTTTTCCCCAGCTAAAGCACTAGGAAGTGTCGAAGGGCGGGCGTTTTGGGGGGACTGTCTTATGTAACTTTGACGTTCAAAAAGTGCTGACTCTCCGCCTAGTTTGAATAAATAACTTTTGATATAATATTTTTAAAATTAAAAAAGTTATATATAGTGAGCCACCCTTCAAACAGAAATATGCTATCGAAGACTTTTTAAGAACTTGTTAAGAGTAACAATTCCGTGGTACATCATTGTTGCGTTACTTTTGCCGTTTACGCAGCGCACGCAAAGTAAACTCCCAAGAGGAATACATTTTCCCCGTTTTTGCAACATTTTTCCGGCTGCTCCGCTCCCATTGGTCACACCGTGATTTTATATGCCTTCCTCGATAATTGGACTACCCAACACTAAAGTATTTTTTTTTTTTAAAAACTTTTTACAAAAAATTTACAACCGACTTCCTAAAAAAACTTAACTTTAATTTAGGAACTCGATTGTTATTTTTTTGTGAAAAGTTTTATTTTTACTTTTTAGTTATGGTAGATAGGTACCCCGCACGAAAACTTAATGCAAATTTAAGACATGGTTTTCACATGGATCCCATTGTCCGAACGGAATGTAAAAAAAGAATCATCAAAATCGGTTCACCCAGTCAAAAGTTATCGAGGTAACAAACATTAAAAAACAAATACAGTCGAAATAATAACCTCTTCGTTTTTTGAACTCGGTTAACCCTAGAGTAGTCGCGCCTTTCCGGGAAACGCGAGTGATCGCGTGGGGAGCATTTTGCCGCCCATATTTAACATGAGTTTTTGTTTAAAGTAATAGATAAATAAATTTACAGTTATTTTTAAACAATAAAATAAATCAAAAACTATTAGAAAAAGTAACATTTATAGTAGTTTTAAACTTAATATTAGAAAAAAATGCTTTGGGAATTCTTACGTAAATTATTTTGAATTTTAACAAAGTCTTTGCTCAAACTTCAATAAAAACAGAAAAATTAAGCTATTTGACAAAATTAAAGGTTTTCATTTTCTACAACATATATTTTAGCAAAACAGTCCTGGCAAATGTATATACAATGTTCGTTGCACAGTAAATTCGCACATCTATTGCACCCTTTTTTGGTTCTTCTATTTTTCTTAGAAGAACATACTGCGCATATACCTTCTCTACCTGAGGGTATATCTTGATGTTCAGATGGCACAAATCGGGAAATTTGGTTCCTCAGCTGCTTGTGCAAAGTTTTTACATTGGATCTTCTGATTATATGTGGTCTGGTCATAGCCACAGCAATTTCCTTCAGAAAGGTTCGTCGTTATAATAAATGATTATGTTAATGAGTGAGGGCGAGATGATATTTGTACTACTCTGGCTCCATGTCCGCGACCACGTTGAGATGATTTCTGGGGAGGCGTATTGTGTTACAGTCGGTACTTGAGAGATAGATGGCGCATCATTATCAGATTCTGCTGCTGATTGTTCTGTTTCAATTTCATGATCACTATGTTCAGATTCCCTATCACTTTCAGATACATTTTCCAACTAACTTTGTGCACCATATTCTTCTAATTCCATCTCCTCTACCAACGACGAAACTGTTTGTCTGCCCTGTTTATTTATTTTTTACACTTCACGCGTCGCTTACCTAAAAGGATAATATATAAAGTAAGCAAAACAACAGTATACAAAGACTAATTTGGTAAAATTAAATATCAATACCTATTATTACAATACTTAGGTATATCAAAACAACATTAAACGCGATGAAAACCAACTACTATAACTACAGAAGAAAAAACCAGACACAAATTTTACTTACGTGAGTAGTCGCGCAGTGAGCAATTTGCCGCCAAACGCGACACAGCGTTACAAAAAGCTGTCGTTCTGCAGTCACACGTGTACTAAATTTTTTCGAATTTCTAAAACACAGAGGTTAGGAACAGGGGGGCAGCTACTAGGACGTTCGACCTTCATAAAATGTACTGTGTTAAAAAAAAAACAGTTTTATCTCCGCGGGCGGCAAAATGCTCATAGCGCGAGCACTCTAGGGAAATCAGTAGTTACTGAGATTACCGCGTTCAACCGAACAAACAAACAATTTCATCAGCTCTATAATATTAGTATATATTAAAGATCTGTAAGTAAATAGTTCATCATACAAGATTGTATGAATTTTAATAAACAAATTTTTAACTCTGGTGAGGAGTAATCTATATAAAAGGTATATTTTAAATTTATAGTCCTGAGTGACTGCCTGATATATCAACGCCCAGCCTAGACCGTTGGTCCTAGAGATATGAAATTTGTCAGAAAGTAGGTCAATCACTCACTACTGTTTTTTTTACCAAATCTATAAGTGTATAACAACTTCATTTTCTCGTATTATTGTAGTCCTGCAGCATTTACGAGTTCTTTTGATTAGAAGATTTAGTCGAAGATTTTCATCTCAAAATCATTTTCCCAATCGGATATCTACGTATGTTACGATTTCAAATCACTTCCACTTAACGTACTTTTACTTGAAACAGACATTGTGTTTTTTTTTTCTAGTAAATAAATATCGCTTAGATCAGCATTATCCTACCCTTGTCACAATTTATTTGGGGTCGGTGCAACATACCTTTTTTAGGGTTCCGTTGCCAAATGGCAAAAAACGGAACCCTTATAGATTCGTCATGTCTGTTTGTCTGTCTGTCTGTCCGAGTATGTCACAGCCACTTTATTCCGAAACTATAAGAGCTATGCTGTTGAAACTTGGTCAGTAGATGTATTATGTGAGCCGCATTAAGAGTTTCACATAAAAATAGAAAAAATACAATAATATTTGGGGTTACCCCGTACATAGAAATGAAACTCAAAAAAAATGTTTTCATCAAACCCATACGTGTGGAGTATCTATGGATAGGTCTTTAAAAATGATATTGAGGTTTCTAATATCATATTTTTCTAAACTGAATAGTTTGCGCAAGAGACACTTCCAAAGTGGTAAAATGTGCCCCCCCCCCGTAACTTCTAAAATAAGGGAATGATAAAACTAAAAAAAATATATGATGTACATTATCATGTAAACTTCCACCGAAAATTGGTTTGAACGAGATCTAATAAGTAGTTTTTTTTAATACGTCATAAATCGTAAACCACAGTTTACCTTCCATTCAGTCAACTCAAATATAAAAATTAAAAAAAAAATGTCATAAACATAAACCGTGAATACCTGCAGGTTTGTACGGAACCCTCGGTGCGCGAGTCCGACTCGCACTTGGCCAGTTTTTTTTCGAATATGGCTTAGATAATCCATGTAACTCGGCGGATAGACCATAGTAACTGTCCTGTTACTGGGATACATACTTCGGCTTTTTCAAACAAATAGCTATTCGCAGTAAGTGAGAGACCCTCCCGCTGATAGATAGCGTCGGCCGGTGAGATGCCTTAATGTCTGACAGATGTTAGAGTTTTTTATCTCCACTTGTAACTTTTGCGAGCCTGTGTGGGGATCTGGGAAAACGGGCTCTAGTCATGTGGTAGCCCTCTGCCTGGCAACAGCCCCTTCCTTTGCCTCTGTGGAACATACAAATCGATGGTGATGCCTTCTAGCAGATCGCGGTCACAGCGACTGCATTCGATTTACTGTCAGGGTCGTTGAGAGCTGTTATGAACCTTTTATTTAATAGTTAACTTGGCTGCAGCATCTATTTATTTCCCTTTTTTCCTCCCATCTGTAATAGATATAGGCAGCCTGTTTTTAGGTACAGTGTAGAACAGCCACTACTCCAACAGTCAACACTCGGTAAGCGGGTTACATTGTAAGAGTGCTCCCTCCGCTTACTTTGTCCTTCATAACGTTGACGACACAGTATTATGATGTTCGCCTACTTCCACTAGCGCGTGGAGTACGTGACAAAATATATAACGCACACACGAACACTTTCATGTACACATACCTACCCGCTTACAGACCACAGGGACTCGACTGCGATGAGTGGTTCAGGGAGGTGCAGGGGGGGGGAGTGATACACTGAAACAATATGGCGTCTTATCAGCGAGCATCGCGTCACGTGCGCGTCCTCCCCGCGCACCCCGCGCCTATCCCCTCCGCACCGTTCTTTATTAGCTTTTCACGGAAAATATTCGACGAAAAAAACAACTGATAAGATCGCGATGAGGTCGAGCGGCGCCCATCAATAATCCGTCGATGTATCGCCTATCAGATCCGGAGCGGGGATTACAGCGCACCTACCTACCTACCGCGCGGCGCGCGGGTACTGTGTGCACGTCATGAGCTGCTCAGCGCGCACTCCGCGGGACGAGCCGCGTCCTGCAGGCGACGAGGCTGCGCGGGCGCCGGCTCGACTGTAATGAGGCGGCGACACACACGCGCTCTCGTAATCAAATCTGTAGGCCTTCTATCTTTCTATCTGATAATTACTCGGTATCGGGGATGGTATCGCGGTATCTCAACTCCAGATACGGCGCTCCCTGCAGGGCTGCGGCGGGCGTCGAAGTGCGCCGGTGGGGGGGGGGGGGGGGGGGAGGGTACACGGCGACGTTCCCTACAAATATTTGCCCGCGCTCGTGGCTTGTTTGCCGACGTTATCACGTCACTCGAACACACCCAGTCCCCTCGCCGCTCGCTTGCACAACGACGCCACTAGTCGCTCACGTCGACTCGCCTCGCTCTCCATGCCTACTTCGACTTGCAAGGATGATCAACCTATTGTATATTAAGAAGTATTGCATTCAGATACTAGAAATGCTAACGATTTAATATTACATGCTGCTTTGCCTCAAGTTCGCTCCTGGACAGCTGGATGGCTACGAGCTGGACGTGCGTCCGGCTATCCGAACACGTGCAGCGCGGCCGGTCGCATGCACGCGTTTACTATGTAGTAACAACAGCTGTTCAGCTAGATACAGTATCTGTTAGATACGATTATCAAAACTTTAAGATAACCAGTCTCACATTAGCGCCTAGTTAAGATAAACGAGATAACAATTTGCATATCTAAAGAAAGGCGCGATACTAAGTGGTGTATCAATGAGGTCGATGCACTGAACACACACACACACACACGCTCAGACACCTTGTGGAGAGATACCATGGCAGTAATTGTAATTAGATTAGGTCGCAGAGCACGCCAGCGAGCCCTCGGGGAGTCGGGCGCATGGGGCTCTGCACACTGCACACCAGCGCCGACCTATCGCCCTGTGACATGGAACACGTTGAGTTGGAGAGATTCTGTTTTGAAAACATTTAGGCGATGCCTTAATAACAATGAGATGTTCGTAGTTTGGGGTTTGCGGCGGTTCCTGATGAGACAGTGAGCGCTGCCGCTGGTGTTGCAACCGCCCCACTTGGCGGCGCGCTTGTGCAACACCACGTAATCCTGTGCACACGCGCAGGTGCACGCACACATCAGCACGTGTGTGAACAGCGCTCATTACTGCGGCTACTCTCACGTGTACTCTATAATTGTTTTTTTTATTTTTTTTACTTAGGGTCATTTATAATCTCGACATTTAGTTGAACCAAGATTTTATGGAATGTGTCTACTTCAAGTCTGTTCAAGCTCAAGACCCTAAACAAATCATGTCTTCTAGAGTCATATCGAACACAGTCCATCAATAAGTGATGTAGGTCTTCAACAACACCACACTCCACTCAGGCGAGTTCGTTTTCTCATCATGGACGCAAACTGACGCATGGAATGTGTCCAGATCTAAGTCTATGAGTCGTAACAACAAATTTTCGACTTAAATTACTATTTACAAAACAAGCCACATGAAAAGGCCGACCCTGCATGGTTTTATACTAGATCCCTTGTCTATAGAGCGTTTGTCGAAATATTCTTTCCAATCATCAAAACACTTATTTTTAAATTTAGGTAAAACTTTTGAATAGTTAAAAAATATATTAGTTCCTATTTCCATTTTAGCTGCATATTTTGCCAGTATGTCGGCGTTTTCATTGCCCTGTATTCTAATATGCGATAGAACCCATTGCAATCTCAACGTAACACCGTTATGCATTCGTTCATCTATCTCAGATAGAAAAAGTTTCTTCGCATTTTTTAAGAAAATTCAAAACATTTTTTAATAAAGTTTATTTACATTTAACTAAAGTATGTAGGTACCATTTTGTTCGATAACTTTTTGCCATCTTGTAGGTAGGGACATGATCCCATTGCTATAGAAATTTTGGGACTTCTGGTCAAAATACCGCGACAAGTGGTTTTGGCAGTCCTCTCGTGATGTTAACCTGACACTGCCTAAAGAATTCTGAAGAGACCGAAACAGGTGGAAATCTGAAGGTGCAAGGTCAGGACTATACGGCGGATGCATTAACACCTCCCAGCCAAACTCTCTTAATTTTTGTTGGGTGGCTAAAGATGTGTGAGGTCTAGCGTTATCATGATGCAAAACCACACCCCTTCTGTTGATTAATTCCGGCCGCTTTCTCTCAACTTCTTGCTTTAATCTCGTCAGTTGTTCGCAGTAGAGTTCAGAATCGATAGTCCTGCCTGGTGGTAACAGCTCATAATGAATAATGCCCTTCCAATCCCACCACACACACAGCATCACCTTGTTGCGAGTTAACCCGGGTTTCGCCACAGTCTGTGAAGCCTGACCGGCCTTTGACCACGACCTTTTTCGCACGTTCTTGTCATACGTGATCCACTTTTCATCACCAGTTATCAGCTTCTTCAAAAATGGTTCGGTTTCATTACGTCGTAATAAAGAATCACAAATGAGTACACGGTTCATTAGGTTTCTTTCAGTGAGCTCGTGAGGTACCCAAATGTCGAGCTTTTTTGTGTACCCAGTTTTTTTCAAATGCGCCAAAACTGTTTTGTGGTCAATTTCCAGTTCTTCAGCTACGTCGTAACTACTGGTATGCATCTTGCTCCACTTTTTCAAAAATGGCATCCATTTTATCCGTAATAGGGCGACCAGAGCGACGTGCATCTTTGACATCAAAATTTCCGGATTGCAAACGCTTAAACCAAATTTGTGCTACTCTCACAGACACTACACTAGGTCCATAAACATCGCAAATTTTTTTCGCGGCTTGCGTTGCATTTTTACCTTTTTACACGCTTTATATTAGCTTCACTTGTATGTTAGTATGTTAGTATGTTTGTATGTTAGTATATTTGTATGTTTGTTTGTAACCGACTCCTTATAGCGCGATTTTGACCCACTTTAAACGACCAGATTTCATTCAAACTTTGCACACCTGTCAAGGACCGATGACAATGCAATAATTTCATAAATTTGTGCCATTATCCTTGCCAGGATTACCAGGACAGGCTTCACTTGCCTGAGCGTCTTTTGTATGTTGTCCGCTAGAGGGCGCTAGTTAGTTAGTTGACGTACGGCTGTGACGCGTTCGAGCGGTAAAAATCTAGTTAATTTGTGCCATTATCCTTGCCAGGGTTACCAGAACAGCAGAAAAACTGTCACAAACTACGCTGACATACGTCTCAAAATTCGAAACACCCTAAAAAATAGAAAATAAATTATAGTTTAAAAAAACTAAAAACACGCTTCCATTGAAAACCAAACTAAAAAGTACAAAATAATAGAAAAAAAGCGTGGGATGCCTGATATCAATAAAAAAATACCTTAAAAAGCACCCCACGCTTTTTTTCTATTATTTTGTACTTTTTAGTTTGGTTTTCAATGGAAGCGTGTTTTTAGTTTTTTAACTATAATTTTTGTAGTAAAATTTTAAAATGTATCGAATTTCTTCATTAGATTCACTCATCTTGACGGTACGAAAAACAAATGAAAATCACACATTTTCCTAATTTGAATTTGGAATTATGTTCTTTAAAATTTAAACTTTCAATGATACCAAAACCAGCCAGATACAAATAGTATAGCCAAAGAGATTTTATTACAAGTTCATTCATACATACTATAATGCGAAAAGACTTTTTCCCCAACCTAATATAATTGTTTCTCATTGGACAACTCTAACTTGTACACGTTAACAACGTATGAAGTGAAACAGTGAGATACTCCTCGGACAGCACCTCTTTACCAATTCACCTAGATCTCCCGTCGAATGAACACGATGTGTTTCTACTGAATCTCATAGTAGATATTGATCATGTTGATGATGACGAAGTCACAACATGTACCAGAGATAACGATACAATACTAGAGCATCGTTAAGTACAGTAACATTTATTGACATAGAATGTACAAAGGTAATTACTTAAAATTCAGTTGAGACAGCACTTTGTGAACGTCAAAATTACATAAGACAGTCCCCCAAAACGCCCTCCACCACTTCCTAGTGCTTCAGCTGGGAAGAAGTGGCGCAACAAACTCCCCAGCAGCAATGCTCCAGATGTAGAGCAATGCTCCAAATATTGGCAGCAGCGTGCGTGTGAGAATATCTGTCGCTATCAGCAGCATTGACAGGCGTGACAGGTGTGATAAGAGACGAGCTATTTTTCAATTTATTAGATTGTAAACATACTTGACGGCCCAACAGATGGAAAAAAAGCTGAAATGTGCCAAGTATTTATTGGTGAACCATCAAACCGGAATTAAATACAGTAACAGCGCTTGTAGGCTGTGCCGGACGAGCTCATCCACTCTAGGTAGGCTACTAATCCTCCTAAAAGTGTACGTAAGGAGTTCTGCCAGTGAACAGCGCGCCTGCTTGCTCGCTGGTTGTGACTGACCTGTCATCTGGTACCTGACGTACCAGACGAGTCGTGTGGGGAGGTATCTATCTTCTTATGCCCTTTAACTATACAAACAAACCCCAAGTTGAATCCCCAGCCATTAAAACTCGTTGTTTCTGAAAGGTCCTGATGTATACACTCGTGTTCCATTTTATGATACGGTAATTACCAATGGTCCTCCGATTCTAAGGGTTCTTGTTTTATTTATATTAAATGAACTGTAAATATTCCATTAGAATAAATGATAACAAAACATAGCGAGCATGTCATGATATTGTATTGCCTTTTTGTCATCTTAGAAATGATTTTCTACAGTGCTTCAATATATTTTCGCAACAAGTGGTTACATAAACAGGTGGTTGTCGTGACAAGATAACGCGATCGACATCGTGTGACACGCCGCGTCACCTTTGACAGCCGCCGAGCCATCCAGTGTCGCGAGATAATCTGTTGAGCGGCTGACGGCCCGCCCATGATGTCTAGCTCACGTTTACAGGACACACCGCCTAAAGCTTTATCTTGCCACTTTTCTATAATAGTCGGACCAGCTGAAGTGGGTCAAGACAAAGGATCCCAACGCAGCCACAAGCATGGCCGCTACTGATGAAGGCACACAGACGCACAGATGCACGAGTCCACGGGAACTTAGCGAAGTTAATATAGCGAAGTTGTTATTGTTTTGAGGTATACTCGGTTCTAATCTTTATATTTTGGTCCTTGTATCGGCGTACTTCAAAAAAGGAATAATACACACGATTTTAACAACTTGACAAAAAAATATATTTCATTATTTAGAAGTGAGTTTAATATCTACATTATAAGTACACTTATGTATGCTTATGTGCAACTGCGAAAGGTTTCATCCTTCCGGGATTTATTCTACGAATAAAAAGACACATTAAAATCAATTGCGTAGTGTAGAAGAACAACGCGGTCAAACAGAAAACCTGTAAACCGCCTTTAATTTATATTTATAATATTACTAGCTTTTGGCCGGACGCAGACGAAGTTGTGTGATAAAAATAGGCCTATGTTCTTTCATGGAGTTCAAACTTACCCCGTACCAAATTGCATCAAAATTGGTTCAGTGGTTTAGTCGTGCAGACAGACAGAGTTACTTTCACATTTATGATATTATATATAGTGGAATTGTTCTAGTGGATGTCGTAAGAGGCGACTAAGAGAATTACTAGAGAATGAGCAGCAGTGCAGCTCTATGCATTTTGCCACCATACTGCGATCGCCAACCCGCCTGCCAAGCGTGGCGATTATGGCAAACCCTGCCGAAATGGGGAGACCTATGTCCAGCAGTGGACGTCTTTCGGCTGAAATGTTGATGATGATATTATTATAGTGGACATGGATAGTGAAGAGTGCGAGAACGATGTCAACAAAGGACACGTTAAAACGTTCAGAGTACGGAAAACATGATCATTATATTTGACAAATGAGTGAACTATATTAAATTAAGGCAGGGCAGCAGAGCAGCGGTGGCGCAGTGATAACGGCCGTGACTTACAAGTTGTAGGTAGTGGGTTCGAACCCAAGCAGGCACTTTACTTTGTGTAAATTATTTCATCACCACTGCTCTCAAAACGGTGAAGCAAAAACATCGTGAGAAAACCGGCATGTCTTAGAACAAAACATCCGAAGACATGGCACTGGGCCCGCCTAGTGGGTTCTTGGAGTTTTAATTTTCATTCAATTACCAAATCCTCACAACACTAAAATTAAGGTAGTTGGAACAAATGTGATATAGCGAACAAACATTATTGTGTCCACAAATGACAACAGACTTTGAAGGATTGCAGTAAGTTTAGTAGAAACGTGAGTTGTACAATAATAACTGCGTTTAGTATTGAACTAATAACTGCGATCTGGCAATAGTGGCTGAATCATTGGCAATGGAGTGCGACGTACCTATCACACGCACACACGCCAGCTGTTATCAGCTCCGTCAAGTGCGCTGATAAGACAACGCTGTGCCCGTCACCGCGGGCGCTGCTCCTCACGGAGTGCTGTGTCCGCTGGGCCCGGCTATCATTACATCGACTGCGAGATCATCATCAACCTATAACCGTCGCTAGCTTTGCCGAGCTTCTGTGAGCTATTTTATAATATATGACTTTATCAAGAGATTTAATTTATTGACGGAAGAAGATAACCGCCAAACTTATTGCAATAACTCAGTGATGTTTCTCTTTGGTGTGACAAGCCACTCCCTACAAAATAACAAAAGCATGAGCTTGTCACATGTTAGCATTCCTGATATGAAGAAGTCATTCATTCTCGATTTATTCGTTTCTAATACCTACCTACAAGGCCGTAACCTGGATACCACTTCAGAGGGTTCAGCTCTGGGCCACACAATATAAGTTACAACTTTATTTATATTATAAGTACATTTAAGTGTTTGACGCTCATAGTTTGTTTTATAGCATTTATATTTATGCTATTTGGCATTTTTGGAAAGATATGCCTCTCACTCGGATACCGGATGCCAAGTAATTCACCTTAAAGTCCGAAATTTTCATCTTCCCACTCAAAGTGTATCGCTGCAAAAACCCGGTGAACTATATAAGACTGCCCTATACCTGTATAGTTCTGCCAGCGTCGTCGCCCGCGTGGAGGTTGGAAATTTTCCCGCAGAAACGTACTACCGGGATAAAAAGTACCTTATGTGTTAATCCAGGTTATAAACGATCTGTGTTCCAAACTTCATCCAAATCTGTTCTGTAGTGTTTGCGTGGAAGAGTTACAAACATTCATGCATTCATCCTCACAAACTTTCACATTATTAATATTTGTAGGATATTATAGTAGGAAGAATCCTATAGGAACTACTGTTCGTAATCAAGCCACCAGCAATCTTTAACTTTGTACATCGCAGTCAGTCTGAGTCGACAACGTGCGGGGCGGTGAGCAGGCATACCTGACACCGACGAGTACGGGCGAAGGCCCACGCTTCACAACTGTATAATATGGCCTTCAAAATAAATTGTATTCATACTGAATTTTGGGCTCATTATTATAAGATTCGTGTGAAATAACATTGTCGTTTATTCGTCATTAACATTGTCGTTTATTAATGGAAATAATCTTTAAAATCTAAAACGCTGGTTGTCAACATCCTGCTGTATCGTTACTTGGCCAACTGTGAATGAGAGAGATCAGTGAATGAGAGGCGACTCCTGTACTGCCGCACCATACACACTAACACTGGCGATAGTATATCACAACTATCGCGGCTATAGAACGATGAGACGCCATGTTTTCCCTAAGTTACGGAACTACATAACGCGTAGTTGATGCTCGTACAGTGCCAGTTCCGCCTGTCGGCCTGGCCGGTGATTCACTCGCTTACCGTGAAGCACAGACGAGGCGCGTGTGTCAGCCGCTCGTGACGTCACCGCATCACTTACATGCGATTGTTTGCTTACATTACCAAATTATTGTCAACTACACACAGAACTTAGCAACTATTTAGGTATTTAGATAATATTTTTTCCGGACTGATAGTACCTGTACGTACCTGCAATTAATGCGTAGGTATATTTTCATACTTGTAAGGTACAAACTCACACCTGGTGCGCAGCATATTAGCTCAAGAAAAAGAATAACTAGTTCACTAATGTTTCACCAAAACACCATTGACAATTTTTTAGTTTACAACCAACGTTTCGTATACTTACTTACTATTTATTTCACAAACAACTTATTGAAATGTTTTATTTTATAAACTCTCGCTTTACAAACATTTATTTGGCAAATGCTTCTCTTTACAAATGTGTCGGATGATATTTAATCACTTATGCATTTTTCATGTAATATTTAGACTTTTATGGAAAAATGACGTTTATACTAAATTAGCTTTTGCCCGCGGCTTCGCCCGCGTGGATGGCGGAAATTAACGCAGGAGGACGTACTACTGCGGTAAGAAAGTGTTAATCCAGGTTATATAGGTAATATATACTCTGTGTGCCATTTTCGATCCAGAGCCATTCAGCCATTTTTGCGTGATTGAGAAACAAACACCCAATCATACATCATATTTTCACATTTATAATATTAGTAGTAAGTAGGATTATAATTCATATTACTTCGGATTCATAGTTTATGAGAATATCATGTGTATTGGTGTTCTTAAAATAAAACGAATAGTATAGTTTAGTTGAATATAAGTCTTCCTGGTTTTTCTTAACGCTCCTGTTCTACCTATACAGACACTCAATCATTTACCAGACAGCGAACATAGTTATAGGAATAGTACTTTTGCCTGTGGCTTGGCCCGTATAGCTGTCGGAAAATATCACCCGGGAACCTACTACCGGGATAAAGCAGGTATCCTATCTGTTACATATCCATGATATAATATATCTTTGTGCCAAATTCGATCTAAATCCGTTTGGCCGTCTTTGCATCATTGAGAAACAAACATGCAAAAATCTAAATATCTAAGCCATTTCGCGGTCTCTTACTTGGAATAATACTATTAGGTTTATTTTGAGTATAACGAACACACATGATATTCGCATTTACTATGAAGCCAAAGTAATATGAATTACAATCCTACTTATCCTGTACTACCTGGCCGCTGCCAACTGACGGACGGGACGGATGTACGGCCCGCCAGCCGCTCTACCCCCGCTTTTTAAATCTCTGATATCTTCTAAGATATTCATTTAAATTACATACTGTGTATATTATTACTGTACATACTGATCTATATTAAATGCACAATGTATTTAAGGTACTTAATTGGATAAGGATTAATGCTGTATTGCTTAAAATCGCTTCGTAAATAACCCATTATTACTCGTAAAAAGAAAAGGATAAAAAATGGTTATTGGTTATCAAATCAAATCAAATCAATTTATTTCGGGCTACAAAAACCCATATCATAAATACCTTACAGACTAACATACATACAAATAAAAAACAATGTAAACATAAAAACTATTGCACACGAAGTGACGGCGCCGTGTTGCGCTGCGTGGTGTCGCGTAACCTTTCGCGGAATCGCCGATACATGACACCCTTCAGCCAAAACTCTTCCTTGAGGAAGGTCTCGATTTAATGAATTAGAACTCGCACCACGAAAGATTTGAAGTTCGTGTTGTGGCGCGGTCCCAACTTCTCGACCCTCAAGGTCCAGTTGGTTTTCACTCGTACATACTCCACGATCTCCTCAACCTTCTTGGTGTAATGTAGACGGGACACATAGAGCTGCGTCGTCGGTGTAGCTGGACGCAGCAGCATATTGGGTCCTGCAAGCGCGGTCCCACACTGGTTCCGATATAGGAGACTGCGTCCTCTTCTTCCTCTCCATCTTCAAGTGGACTTTTTTGTAGACCTTTTTAAGGTGTACAATACTGTAGTACATTATTTTGATCTATTTCGTAGGGTTCAGCCAGCGTTCGCAATATAAGCGCAAAAAAATGTGTTTATTTATGACATCACATTAGAAACCCCTAAAATTATCAGCGTTTCTTTACTATATTATGCATGTTATATACATATAAATCTTCCTCTGGAATCACTCTATCTAATAAAAAAAACCGCATCAAAATCCGTTGCGTAGTTTCAAAGATCTAAGCATACATAGGGACAGACAGACAGCGGGAACTGACTTTATTTTATAATATGTAATGATGATATCATTTTATAATACATTTTCTAAACCAGTCACAAAGTGATCATGACGATATTGTTTTGCATAATTTTATAGAACTACCTCCCTAAAATCTAGTCGTTTCCGTAGGAGGTCACAGTTTAAACCTTTTTTTTTTTTTTGATCACGAGGTGGAAATCCTCATGGATGTCCTCCGCCCTGGGGTGGGCGGAGGGGTCTGTCAGACTCTTACTGACTAAAACCACCCCGGTGTTCCGTCCCACACCTATGTCGGGGACCACAGGAACCAATATGTCTTCCGCGATCCCCGACTGGTGCCCGCCTCTGCGGGCCTCCTCACGTTAGGGGGGAGTGAGGTGTTAAACTCCCCCCCATACATCACAGAGAGGCGCGCGTGGAACACTACGCGCCACCATCTCGGGTCCGTAGCAATTGGGGGCGACGGATGTCCCCAGATCCATCGCCCCTGGACCCATTTAGGGGGGCTGGAAGAGGGCGTTGTCTGCCCTCCGCCGACGCCCGGTGCGCCTGCTGCGGGCTGGGTGAGCGGAAGATATCTCCCGCTGCCTTTCCGCAGCCTCCTTCTGCGACATGACTGATTCGCAGAAGGATACCACCGCGTCCCAGGACTCCTCGCTGCCAACCATGGACTCGACCACGGCCGGCAGCGATAGGTCACTGCTAACTAATTTGACCATGCATTTTACTCCTGTCAACTTAACATTTGTATGTATTTAATGGTGCCGATTCTGTTGTACAAAATTCTCTGAACTAAACTAAAAATCACTAAAATTTGGTTTATTCCTGTCAAACGACGATTTCCTATTCTGAAATAGACTAAAGTGACACAACTTAACTATATTTTAGTTTGACAGCACTAAGATTGCACTGAGTTATTAGTTTAGTGAAGATGACAATTTTGCTATTCTGAGTTTGCCGGTTTTCACCAAAAATTTCGACTATAATAATTTATTTAGACTAAATCAGACTATTTTTAATCGCGATTAAAAAGATGTGGATGTCATGAACAAAAATTCACACCAACAACGTCTCGCCTTCACGTGCAAAAACAGTGCTGTATTTTTTCTTTTGTTTATATCTCGAAAATGGCGTGTCCTATCGCAAAAATATTGAAATTTTCGACCCCCCTTTGTTAACTCCGGAACATATAAATCTCAACACGTGGGTAATAATTTTTTTTATATTTTTAAACAAAACGTGAAAAATTCCATACAAAACACGTCCAGGCTGCCCCCTTACGCGCGCCTTCGTCTCTAAAAAATTCATTGCGTAGCACACACAACTACCACGTTGCGAAACCAAAAGAAAAAAAAACCACAATGATTGTCAAATTCGTTTTTAGTCGTGTCAAAATAATTTTTAAATTTAGAGATTTTTTCTTGCAGAATAGCCTTAAAATTCTCATACCTAAAAGTAAGGAATTTTAGAGATAGTTTAGTTAGTTTAGTTCGGTGTACAACAGAATCGGCACCAATGTCGACTGAAATGATTGTTTAGTCAATGTTATAGACATTATTTTAAATGACAAATATTGGTATCATCAGTCCTCATATTTATTTCAGTTGACAATAAACATTTTATTATATTTGAACAATATTAACTTTAAAATTGTTTTTCTGTTCCTATTTTTAGTGAGTTGACATTTAATAATATTACTGTATGAGATGTGAGATTTTTATGTTATTTTAATGTTTATAATGACTTCTGATGTTTTTTTGCTTTTTATATTGTTATGTTATTTTATTATGTAATTTCAAACACAATGAAAATTGTTCATGAATAAATCAAATTGAAATTGATAATCATGAGATAAAATTAACAAATAAAAATGAATAGTTTGTGAAATAATACGTTATTAAAAAAAAGTTTAACGGATAATTATTTTCTTATGTGAATTATTTGACAAACTTGTTGTTGTATTCATTGTATTGTATAATGATGAAATGAAAAATCATGTTTTTGCCAATCGTTGCTTGTCAAGTAAGCATTTGTTAATATTTTTTTGGTGAACTGACAGGGGGCCTACCACCATCTTTTACGAAACAATCTTATTTCAAGAAAGTTTTGTTTTAAGATTATAATAACATTACTCATATTCGTACCATGACCTTCATCGTTCAATATTGTTTTAATCTTGCTTAGTACTGAGAAAGAACGAACTATTTGAAAGATTTGTCTATTGCCTGCTATAATAGAAAAGAAACAACGCTATTTGAACTATATAGCGCTGTCTCTTTCACACGTCCGTCCGAATCCCATAAATGAAGTAAGCTTTCGAAGCAAACTATTATTATTTTTTTACATAAAAAGGTTACTTTGTATAAAAAGATAATTGTTAAGAGTAATTTTCATGAAATTAATACAAATATTAAAAGATTATACTTTGAAAACTGAGAAAAAAATATTTGAAAATTTTAAAACGCTGTGGCTAGGTTGTGTTATGATAGGAATCGGAATAAATTGTGTTTTTATGAGCTGTGTAGTGCAAACGAAAATTGAAACTCGATGTAATTTTATAAGTGATTTTCTAAGTGGTTGAACTTATTTTATATTAATTGCATAAGATCTGTGTGTCGCCAGCATTTTAGAAGCCAGTTGCCTATAAAATCAACATGGAATCAAGGTAAGTTTAAACACCGTAACTCAGTGAATAAGTTTAAAACAAGGAAATATTTTTCTATAATGTTCATGTAAACAATATGTCGTCAGACTCAGTGATTAGTGTTTTGTTATTAATTTTGCAACCGAAGAGTTTAGTCGCGTTTCCTGGCGGCAGCTAGAGATACTATGGGAATTTTCACAATCGCTCTCTGCAAGCCAAGGAGTACTCAAGAAGGAAATGGCAAAACTCCGCTTCATTTAAATTGAAAGGGACGCATTCCTTACGAATCTGCATACGACCTCGCTTTCTTGTACTATTGGCTTCTGCGTTATCAGCTTCCAAAAACTCAAATATGTCGTATGCATTCGCCATCTAGAATCAACCAAGAAATTTATTACCCATGTACTAAGATCTCTTGATACACAATTCAATCGGCAAGTTTACATAAATAAATACATTTTACGTACTTTATATGACACGAAAATGTTTCTTTTTATTTAAAATTGCAAAACAATAATACTTCCGTCGAGTACGAGGAACTTTTTTATGATTGCTAAATTTGACATAAAAACAATCTTGCTGGTTGTCAAAAGTCACGTCGTGGTACGAATTGAATGAAGTTTTAGAGGTGACGATGACTTCACCAAAACCGCTAAGAAAACAACATTATTACAACCTTTTAATAACCTTATTTTAAGGGGGTTATGGTACGAAAAGTCAAAGTAAGATTATAATAATACTGTTTTAAGAGCTGGTGGTTGGCCCCCAGGACACCGAATTACTTGACTGCAGAAGTCGTAGCGATTGGCTACGGTGTTCGTAGGCGTGCTACGCGCTATTACGAACTGCTACGCACAGGGTCGAAAATAATTTCTACTCTTATAAATAATTTCCTTTCCCTCCTTTAAAAATACCGTCATTAAGTTTATACAACTGTTTCGTTTTTGGTTTTGTTTTACATGAATTATATTTTTTTATAACTGTTTCCGTCGCGGCTTTGCTTGCATGTTTCGATTTGCGGGACTCATGCCCAGCACATTCTAATTATATAACCGAACTCAAAATATGGAGATCATCTGAAGCTACAATATTTTGTTCACCATAGAGATTTAGACACAACTAAAATGATTTCGTTTGTTAATTTGATAAGAAGTTGTATTAGATAATCTTGTGAGTAGATACGGCCTATCGTATCAAAACAAACGGTAATTATATTTTGGAATCGATATCACCTTACGGGAATCGATTCCCAGTGCATCCTGGTGCGGACCGGTGCGGCCCGGTGCGGCCGGCATGGGTTCGGCAACACCCCGCACACTAACAACTGCCGTCAGCTCCCTGCGACACAGCTGTTGAACGAATTCGCACCAACCGACAACCGACGTTTTCATTGGACCATCAAGATATTTCACGAACGCTTTGGATTTAGGGTCGCAAGTCATGTGTGACGGCACGTAAGAATACAAACTACCTTGTTCTTCGTTTCTTGTAGCTACTCGTACATACAAGTGTATAAGTGTACTTGTACAAGTACGTAGTGCGCTGTCGGTCCCCACCGTGCGGGCGAGCGGGACATCAGCTACTGCTCTCAAGACATTCATAAAATCCAACACAAGTATGACCTTTAGTATTCTAACACAAGTATATTACGCATCATTTCAGCCGAAAGACGTTCACTGCTGGACATAGGCCTCCCCCAATTTGGGGGTTTACCGTAATCGCCACGCTTCGCAGGCGGGTTGGCGATCGCAGTGTGGCGGTAAAGTGCGTACAGAACACTCCTGCCCATACTCTAGTAAGTCCCTTCTGCGCCCCGCTGAGCTGCGCATCGTCACGGACGGATCAAACACAGACAGTGGTACAGGTGCTGGAGTCTTCTCGCAGGACTTCAACATACATATAGCCACACCATTAGGAGTCCACAACACAGTGTTCCAGGCGGAATGCATTGGGATCACTCTTGCCGCCTCAGCCTACTTGCATACTCTCAGACAGTATGGCTGTTCTGCAAGCGCTGGACAGTCACTCGATTGACTCTGGGCTAATATACGAGTGCCACCAGCGCCTCAACCAGGTGGGTAGCCTCAATAATATAAACATTCAGTGGATAAAAGGACACAGCGGTTCGCTAGGTAATGATGCCGCCGATGAACTAGCCAGAAGGGGGTCGAGCTTGACACCGGTGGGACCAGAACCAATCGCGCCACTCCCCTTTGGGTTCCTACGCTCTCTGGTAAGGAAACGTACCAGGGATCAACACTTTAAGCTATGGGTCGACCAAAGTGAGTGCAGGCAGGCCAAGGAAGCATTACCTGCCATCGATGCCCGCCTCACAAAACAGGTCCTCCGGCTAGACAAACGACAGCTGCGTATGGTTACAGCAGCAATAACTGGCCATGGGTCGTTTAATAAACATCTATTTGTCATAGGAGCTACAGACAGTCCGCTGTGCAGGGCCTGCATTGAGGACGACGAGACAGCAGCGCATGTGCTTCTAAACTGCCCGGCGATCGCCACATACAGGGCCAAGTACTTCGGTAACCCAGGTACCCTACGTGAGATAGTCAGCAACATCAAGGCGTTGCTGGCCTTTCTCGAGGAGCTGGGGTGGATCGAATAACCGATTTCCCACCCGTACGCAAAATACGGGCTCAGACGTGGAGTTGCGGACACCAGCTTGTTCTACCTATTACCCTAAGTCCCTTATCTTACGACACCCACAAAAAGAAATAGGATGGTGCTATTCTTTACATCTGGCACCACAAAGAAATCGGAACCGGAAAGTAACTTACTACTAGTATAGTAATATTCCAACATAAGTGTGGTCTTTGAAACAGAACTATAATTATTTATTTAGGCACTTTCACAATAAAAAAAATATATCACACTCGACGACCAGCTATCGATATGGAATCTTCTACTCGTATAATAAAATCGTTGTGAAGTCAAATATGCATTGAATAGGTATTTCAAGTAATGACTACGAGGTTTGGGAATAACTCAAATGACAAAATTATAGTTTTTAGATTTTCCGTCTGTTTGTCTGAATGTTTTCCAGCATAACGTAAAACTACCGGAAACATTCTGTCCAAATTGGGATATACAGATACCTACCACTAAAAAGTATTATAAAATAATTTTCCTCGCCGCGACTGTCTATCTGAACGCGATAAACTCAAATGCTACTGAATAGATTTTAATACGATTTTCACCAATCGACGGAGTGATTCATGCGGAAGTCTATGATTTATTAAGGTTTTGTGCAAATTGGCTAAAATATAATGACGATGGTTAAAGATGTCGGAAGAAATCATGCCTGGGGGAGCTTTGCTAACGTGCGCTGGGTAAACCAATAGATTTACACGTGAAAACATTTTATTACGGAATTATTCCTCTTACAAAAATCTTTGAAACTGTAGCTACGCTCCATGTCTGTCTTCAATAACGAAAACATATTGCTAGAATTTGAACAGTCTTTAAAATAAAGTATTTTTGGGGTAATTTTTAACTTATTCTTATTAAATCAAATAATTCCATCGTTTTCTGCATTTATCTAGAATTAAACTATCATGCCACTTCAGTTTAGCAATTCTTCGGGCTATGTCGGTTACTTTGGTTCTCCTACGGATCTGGAGTGGCGACCGCGTACCGGAAGACGTAGAGTTGGAAGGCCTCCAACAAGGTGGACCGATGACCTTGTGAAGGCCCCAGGAACCCGCTGGATGCGGGAAGCACAAAACCGGTCGAAGTGGCGGAGCTTGGGGGAGGCCTATGTCCAGCAGTGGACGTCTTTCGGCTGAAATGATGATGATGAAAACTATCATGCTACCAATGTATAATATCATAACCGTAAAAGTTTGTATGTTTTAATGTTTTTTACTCAATAACGTAACGTAATATCGGCCGACCGAATTTTAATTTTTGGTACAGCTATAGTTTATAACTTACACATAGAATACTTTTTCATCCAGATATTTTTTTTTCTCCTATAAATGTAGTCAGTCTGTGCAATTTGTACAGTATCAATTATTACGCCATTTGCTATGGGGGCTGAGTAGTATTGTAGCAAGTTCGTATTCTTCTATTGTTTGCGGCAAATTTTAAAAAGGCGAGCCGAAAGATATTCCAGATACTTAAGTAAGTATCTGGAATATCATTTGAAACTTTTGATCATTACATTACATTACTTTTGATTATTATCACCCTATACTTACAATTATGGAGTGAAGCATTCAATCATAACATATCTTGTATAGGGCGGGAAGTGAAACGGTGTCCAAAGTACATTTTTAGAAGTGTTTTCCAAAGGTTCCCTGACTTACATGGGGTCCATGTTAGTTCTGTTATTATTTATAGCGAAGGAGCTAGCGGGTTTTAATACTTTTTGGGAAATTCTAAGTTGGCTATAGAATGTTACATTTTTCGCTTTTGTGCCGCAGGTTTTTTATTTTTATACAAAGCCTTTTTTTTTCTGGATGGGAAATCATCAAATGACATCTCCCGCTCTGGGCGGAGCGGGAGGGCGTGTCAGATTTTTACTGACTAAAACTCACCCGTGTTCCTTCAGTTGCCCATGTGCCAGGGTCACGGTATCTCTTTCGAACAATCTCGCGACCCTGTCAGGCATCGGTCCTGGCAGACCCCTTCAGTATTGCTGACATCTCTTTGAGGTGCGCGTGGAACACTACGCGCCGTCGACCCGAGCCTGGTCCTTACCGGGCGGCGAGCTACCCATTACTCGCCGCCCGCAAGCTCGCGCCGATGCGGCGACGGTGGCCGGGAGTCCGCTATAGACTCCCGACGCCCGGGGCGTCTCCTCCTGCGGCGGCTAGGGACGCGAGGGCGCAGAGACTGCCACTCCCTCACGCGCTCCGCCTCCTCTTATTACAAAGCCTTAAATGATGGTCTACGATCGATTAATAATACTATCTTACTATCTGCCTCTCAACCAAAGTGGCCAAAGTAGTATACCGGGGAGTTTTATAAAATGTACCTGTTGGTTTTGTGTTCAGTATATTGTACCTGTTGGTTTTGTGTTCAGTATATTGTACCTGTTGGTTTTGTGTTCAGTATATTGTACCTGTTGGTTTTGTGTTCAGTATATTGGGATAAAAGGAGAAACTGATTGATTTACACATCAGCGCGCAGCCGAAACTACTGGGACGCGTATGCGATGCGTAGCTTATTCCATTTGATGCGTAGCTCAGTTCAGGATTCCCACTCAAGTACAATATTAACGAATTAATAGTATATTGTTGTTGTTTATGAAACTTTGTATTTAAGGAAACATTTATGGTAAATTGATCATTATTTAGTTATTTTTTACGAGAGGAATAGCGACGGATTGTGAAGCTCGCCACCACTCAAGAGTGTGACGACGAAGAAGAAAAGAGTTATTTTCAACTTCTGGTTTGTTTAAAGTCAGTAGGACATGAAACTATTGTATTAGTGAAAATACAAGCAGTGTATCCGCGTGTACGTTGCGTAAATAGAGGAGTATGGAACCAAAGCGGCGGCGGCGTGGCGTGCTAGAGGCGTGCGGAGAGCCCGTGCGCGTCACGGGGCGGAGGACGTGAGGCGTGAGGCGCTCTCCCGTGATTAGCAGTACCTATCGCAGGTAATTAGACCGATGATCGATGTCTCAAGTAAGCCTCTAATGATAAGATAGCGCGACGCATTACACTTATCGACTTTTTATTGTTAAGATACGTATCGTAAATACAATAATGATTGTTTAAAGCGCACCTTCATACCTACCTTATATTATATTGACATAAATTCGGGGATAAGTGAGGATTATAGTGCGGCGTCAGTGCGCATGCGCAGCCATGCGAAGGTCACGCCGCGCGACGCTCCACGCTTGTAGTTACCAACACGAGCCACTCTCACCGCCTTCACGAACTGTTTCATCTAGTCCATAATGCTTTCCAGGAGTGTCCCAGGACTGATACAGCTTCAGCTTACCTGATGTCTACTGGTGCTTGTTATTTTACGAAGTCTACCAAAGTTATCACAACTATTAGATTATTATCACTGTTGTCACAAAAATCTATGTACGGTAAAATATTTGACCTAAATCTATATTTGGAGCGATGAGGCGTGCCATTAATAACAAGACTCAAGTACATACTTTCAACCAAATCGTTTTGGTTAGCGTTCACTTACACGTTTTCTCGGAGTTGTGATTTTAGAGAAATGCTGTTTTTGCCTGGGACACGGGGATACGGGGGCAGGTATACTTAGAACATGATTAGATACTACAGTGGCAGCTACCTACTAAGTTCTGAAACTATCTCAATCGGATGTCATTGAACAACTAACATAAGTGTTTAAAACATGCGTAGCATATACTTGGATATCTGTTGTGATTAGTTAAGTTATCAACATGATAGTCAGATAGTGCAGTTGGTGCCGGAGCCAGGTATCTCATCAGCAGCATCGAGCGCGCGCTGCCTGGTGCTCCTCGCGGGCGCGCGCTCCGGACGCGCTGAAACATGGAAATGTTTTCCCCTTGCGTGTGGCGAGGCGGCGTACGCTCGGCCAATGGGCGTGCGCCCTGCGCCGCACACACGCGCGCGCACGCACACACGCGCGCCCGCCGGCCCTCTCGCTCACCTGGCCGCAGCAGACGAGCCGAGCGAGCGCCGCGCGCGCCGGCACACACTCCGCGACCCGCGCCTCGGCGACGTGCTGTGATGTGAACACTCCGCCAGTGCTACACCCCACGGACTGTACCGCACACAGATACCTACTGAGCTGCCTTCATCAGCTGCTAACGAGCGGTGAGTACCTGCAGCCTTGCATACCTACTCAGTACATTACTCCTGAAATACTGAACCCGACCTAGTGGCCATTGATCGCGACAGAAGCGGAAAGCGCTCTCAGTGAAGCGACGGAGCTCCCACGAACACTGTCACAGCTATGACTGACAAGTCATAGCTGTTCTGCAGCTATACCTTGATATGGTTCCCACGGATTCTAGGAGCGTAGAGTGCGTTGATACTAGTTAGAAATACCAAGTGGAATTTTAAAACAAAGCGTGCTACGGCAGTGCAGCTCAGAAGCAACTCCCCAAACACCGGGAAGTAGTGAGTACGCCGACGCTTTCGTGTTGTTCACTTGTTCGTCCATCGCCGCGCCGCCGCGCCGCCGCGCCGCCTGCAATAGGATGCTTGTAGACGAGAAGCAACGCGCTCCATCTGTAATCGGATGAGTAGTACCTAGTGATAACTAGCTTTAATTTACTGGTAGTGCATTATTTGACAACTTGATCATTAATCTCGTGTTTTTCTCTTGTTTAACATTGCTTGAAAAGAAACTCACAATTGTTAAAATTCCTTATTACGTAGTTATGTCGTGCCTTCAATATTCTCTTAATGCTCTTAATTATTATAATATAGTAGACGAATGTAAGAGCACACTCTGTATCGTACTCGGTCTTGTAGACTAACTGAAGGAATCTGTTCAAAGTACGAAGAAGTGCGGATTAATTCATATATACTATAATTTATAGTACACTATGACATCCTTTACTTCTATTTATTCATAGGTATTCATCCAGACAGTGGGCAGTCGTGCGGCGCGGGCGGTGCCGCGCCCCTGCCGCCGCGCGCCCACGCTCTAACATGCATTTTAAATCAACTCCTAGTCTCACGTGCGGGCAATTGTCGTTACTGAATAACACATATGAAAAAATAGCATTGATTTATTTTAGAAAAGTTAAAAGTTTCGAGCCTGTTTCTGAAAATAGTGCGCGGACGGGAGGCGCGCCGCGTGCGCATTGCCGACGGCCGATAGATTCTACTAGTATCTAGTTATTAGTAGGTACGAGGTCCATTCAAAACTTGGCAGATTACTCTTAATTCTTCATTGAAATAAAGGTTCCTAAAATAATATTATTCGTGTAGTAAATGAAATAGAGATTCAGAGAAGCCGCCGCCAGCAGTGAATTGCGTTGCGTGGCAGGCACGAAAGCGACCGAAGTATTATACGAGTGTATAATAAACTGAATAGTTACTAGTGATCAACAATAATTCACACGATTGCTTGCAGGTCTCTACCTGACCAGATCTGATTGGCGTCACTGTACAAAATCAAAAGTCATTTATTCAAACTAGGCTGAGAGTCAGCACTTTTTGAACGTCAAAGTTACATAAGACAGTCCCCCCAAAACGCCCGCCCTTCGACACTTCCTAGTGCTTTAGCTGGGAAGAAGAAGTGGCGCAACAAACTCTTACAGTGACGCCAATCAGATCTTAAGATCCTTTGTAATACCAACGTAGTTCTAGAGCATACTTAAGTATATGTTAGATTTGATTTCTTTGGAACAGTTTCACTCAACCAATGTTATTGAACACAAGTTATTCTTGATTACAATGAGGAATAACTTGTGTTCATTATCGATACATCGATACTAAGTATTCTTTTTTTTACCACTCTCGCAAAGAATTCTATTTTGATGTTTAGGCATAGATAACAAATTCATAATAGTAGGTGGACCCGACACGCCATCTACAGCTAAAATAATATCGATGCCCCCAAACAATAAGTCGGCAATCGAAAATTTCAACATTTTACAGCAGAAAAGATTTACTGGTTTTGTCGAATACCTTTTCAGCCATCTTCAAGTCATTGATGTATCAAATAAATTTTTTTTCCGGAATGTAACTGTACCATTTTTATGAAGTTATTTATGTTCATATCCTATCAATGTCAGAAAACAAATAATACCCGAAATTATGTACATAGTTAAAATATTACAGTTTATAGTACTTACGGAATTATTAGAGTAAATTTATGAAAAAACATATTTCGTATCATTATATATGGACTTCTTCAGTGTTATTTTATATCGTAGGGAAACCAATACTGAAATTTAAAAACAATGTACAACGAGTGCACGACGAGTGCGTGTGTCAATGTGTGTCGTGTGTATGTGTATGTGTGTGTGTGTCTGTTGTGTCTATTACGGAATACATGTATTTCAGTTAATATAAGAAAAACCCCGTGTTTGATTTTACAAAAACCTTGCGAAGATATATTTACGCCAATAATACAGTAAGAGCTACTTACTAAAATAAAATATAAATTATTTGTTTGTACAGACCGATAACAGTATTTTTGCCGACTTAATTTTATTTGTAAAATTTCCCAACAATAAAAATGTACGGCATGATATCTTTGTAAATTATCAATAGAAAAATCTGAAAAAAATTGCTAAGGTGTATTCCAGTTCACAGATGCCAAATTTTCCATAACAGCAAGAAGTCCATAATAGTATATTGTCGAATTATTGCTTGGGGGCGTCGATATGTATAATGTAGGTTCCACACTTCACTCTCTGTAGTCTCTAGGTACTTGACAACTAAAGAAACCGTTACTTAATTAAAATAAGGTAGGAAAGCAAGGTGTAAATCAACCCTTCACCAAGCCGCCATTTACGCGTTCTATCCAAATGTACCTACATCAAACTAAGTAAAATTCGCGTTTTACGGTAGTGCGCAACGTAACGCACGTAAAATTTTGTGCTTATTATGGGTGTGTGCAACAGAACAGGGATCGTAGGAGTTTTAACAGTTGGTTAAAAGATGGCACTTTGACATTAAATACATCCGTAATCAGAAGGTTTCCACGTCTGGCCCAGTACAGACAACATAATCATGGTACCGGGAAGAACAAGTGACTTTTGTCTTCGTTAAGGGTATTTCTACATGCGTTTTAGTACCTAAGCAAGTAAGTACCTACTTACATATCTTTAGGTACCGCACACAGATTTTAAATCAGTTTTGTATGTTAGACGTGTTCGTATTAGGTATCAATCATTGGAAAAACTATCGTTATTACATAGGTAAATAAATAATAAAAAGTTACGTTTCTTGACCTCGTCAAGTGCGCTATAATACTCCTTGCATTTGCCAATTTGCAAAATACCTATAAGGCTATAATTATATCGAAAATCAGACTACTGCATAATGAAGTGGTCTACTCATCACTATTCCGCACAAGACACGGTCACGCTCACCTGTACAGGTGCTCAATGAGAACAGAAAATGGACGCACGCTGAGCAAAACCCTCGGGATGCTGAAATGAGCATGCATTGCACTTCGTTCAATATGTCTATTTGTAGCCACACACATCCCGATATTTACATCTTCACAATGTTTTTGTTGGTCAACGGTCATATCTGTAGTGTAAAACTTACTAAATAAATACTAGAAGGTAGTCTGTGCTCGTCCACAGCTGACGTAACGCTCGTGGGGTGGTGGTGCGTGGTGGTAGAGCCGAGGACTCAACATCGCTCAGTCATAAAAGCGCGTCGTTATCGCGGGCCGCGGCAAACATGGCGCCGCCTCCAAACTCTCCGACCCCCGACACTCACTTACTCAACAGAAGGTCAACAGTCTGCGCTGACGTGATAGAACGAACACGATCCTAAAAAACTATTTGAGCAGTTCGACCTTTGTGCGGAGTGGTCCCAAGCTTTCGCAGTAGGTCGAAAGTTCTTTGGTGGAATAAAATTCACTTGAACATAGAACGCCTCAAAAGCCTGCAGCCTAGGTACGGTTCTTCTGTACATCTTTAATTCCCATAATGACAACAGAACTGTAACAACGTACGTGCTTTTTAAATCGGTCTCGAATGCAGTACAACTGTTAAGTTACCTTCATTCATGCTCTGTACCGTGAAGTGAATCTTCTGCTATCGCGTGGTTTGGTGGTTCAATTCCGAGCTTTTACATGGCACGTATGTGTTGTGTGGGCACAGGCAGAGTAAACGGAGCTGCGTGTTAGGGGCGCGCGTGTTTACCCGCCGCCGCGCGCCGCGCGCCGCTGCAATATGCCTCAATATAATAATTAATGTTCTTATCATAAAATACACTTCCTAAACGCTTCAAATATGTATTGCTGTGGAGAGGTTCGCGCAGCAGGACTTTATGTAACTTTTGTAGAAAATTGTATCAAAGTAAAGCATTTGTTTCAAATAGCCACATAAAAGGCACATTTAGATTAAAATAGAATTGACTTTAGTCACTCCGTCGAAAAGGTAGATTCCTATTAGGCAAGAAACTCCACAGATACTCTTTTAAAATATTTTACAACATTAATATACCTACATCATTAATTTTATATAACTATATTACGTTAAAACTATGCACCTAGACTAAAATTACCATACCACAACAGGTTAAAAGAATTGAAAAGGAAGCAATGACAGAGACATTTCTTAGATGATAGAAACATGGTACTCACATATCTACAAACCTTGCAAAGAGCAAGTATATGAATTTCCTAACATTATAACAAGTTAAAAGTCAGTGAGTGAGGTAAAGTAATAATAACAGAATGAAAATTAATGACTTAAACAAATCTAAACTATGTGGCATCAGTGGCATGGAGCAGGACTAGGACATTATAAGCATTCTTATCTGGAATATAATCCTCTAATTTGTAATTTGATTGTTTACAAACTGTACCTACTGTTAATATGAGTTTTAAATTTTCTTTCATTTAAATGCAATACATTACAAGGTATTTTATTTTCACATTTAACACAGGCAATGCCCCATAAAAGATGTATGTACGTTAGCTGATCTAGAAAATGGTTGATCTATCTTCTTTATGTCTAGTATTTAATGAGTTCTATCACTTACATACATACATAAACTCACGCCTTTTTCCTATGAGGGTAGGCAGAAACCACGGAATGCCACCTGCTACGATCTCTGCCTTTTGCCTCGTTTAGGTTCATATAATTCTACATATAATCACTTATTTTATTGAAGAGATAAAGATTTGTTTACGTACATAATATTTTCATAAAAGAGCAAGACGTAGATTATATGAATGGCTCTGACAGCTCTCTTTTGAAAAATAAAGATGGCTTCGATGTCAGCAGCCCGACCCTAAAGTAAAACGCCATACGATGTAATTCTGTGGAAGTACATTGTTAAAATAGACCAAACGTGCGGTTACTTGTGTAGCGGAATTTATAGGATTTTTTTTTAATGAAACAGAATAATACATTTCAGTTTTCCCAATTTAATATGATGACATATTCACTACTTCTAAAATTAGGTCATTTAAATCTAATGTATTTGTTTTTTTTTCATGCATGTCTTCCTAAATCACAGATCGATTAGATCATATAATTAATTTATCTGTCATTGCGTCATATTTAATCATTTTTACCTAATGTGGTATGGTAATTTTATTTTAGGTGCATCGTTTTCACATAATATTATTATTATATAATAACTGAATGCACATGTAAAAATAATTATAATAAAAAAGCCTTTATTTTCTATTACAAGTTTTTGCATAAATACATATAGCTTCTAACAGTATAAACATGTTTACAAGCATTCTAAAATTATTATTTTTTGTAAACTAAACTTTATTTGTTATAGTCGCCTCCGTAGCGTAGGCCTCTCCTAAAACTTTCCATACACCTGTTTCCCGCGCCATTCCCATCCAATACGGGCCACATCTCTGTTTAAAGATGTCTCTCCATCTTTTAATCGGTCTCCCTTTCTCCTCTTCAAGTCTCTTGGTAACCATTCTGTTAAACGTTTTGTCCATCTATCGTTACACATTCTGCATATGTGTAACAATAGATGGTCCTGCCCATTGCCATTTCAGTGATCTCGTGCTTTTTCTTACATCCATATCTTTGTTTTCTTTTTGATGTTAACGCTGCTGACCTTATCTGCATGTTTTAAGCCAAGCCAATTTTTTCTTCGTATTCATTTCTTAATGACCACGTCTGGCAACCATAGGTAAGACTCGTATCACTACTTCGTAGGGTTTTTCTTGATGTTTATGTTTATGAGCTGTTTTTCATAATTTCTTTTAAACTTCAATACTTCTACATACACATGTATACTATATTAAAAGAGTAAACGGCCTCAGAACAGCCCACCGTGCTGGGACGATGGGCTGGTAGTGGGGTGTGGACACACAACACAATACACATTGTATACAATTCCGAAAAAGTTTCAAGGAAAAAGAAAAAGTTCTGGCAAAACCTTAAATAATAATACCTTGAGGACAAGGTATTTATGGATGACATCGATCCCAAAACAAGATTTGTAATTGATAATTGAGTTATCTAAATTCATTTCACGCTCTGGCAGTTTGAGTAATTTATGCGACCTACACAAATGTCCTTTCTTTGGTGTTGTTCCTCGAATCATTGATCTCCTTAAGTTCTGAGTTGAGCTGCGTGATTACTGACAAATGCGTGCACTGATTGGACAGGTCCACTCAATCTGTGTGGTTCTTTCCTTAAAAGACCACTTCAGACACCAATCCACATGGTGTGCACATGATCTGAACAAGATTATGTCTGGACTTTAAAACAGACTGTGACCTCTGAGTTTGTTTCGGCCTTTCTTCTCAGAGTAGTCAGATAGGAAACGCCGACCTCATCTAGCTTTAAAAAATATGATTGACGTGTAAAAGTGTTTGTACAAACCTACTTGCAAAAATAAAGTAATTTATCATTTATCATAAAAAAACTTATTAATAATAAATAATAGTTTAAAAAAACTATAAAACACGCTTCCATTGAAAACCAAACTAAAAAGTACAAAATAATGGAAAAAAAGCGTGGGGTGCTTTTTAAGGTATTTTTTTATTGATATCAGACACCCCACGCTTTTTTTCCATTATTTTGTACTTTTTAGTTTGGTTTTCAATGGAAGCGTGTTTTATAGTTTTTTTAAACTATTATTTATTTTCTATTTTTTAGGGTGTTTCGAATTTTGAGACGTATGTCAGTGTAGTTTGTGACAGTTTTTTTGCTGTCCTGTTAACCCTGGCAAGGATAATGGCACAAATTTATGAAATTATTGCATTGTCATCGGTCCTTGACAGGTGAGCAAAGTTTGAATGAAATCTGGTCGTTTAAAGTGGGTCAAAATCGCGCTATAAGGAGTCGGTTACAAACAAACATACAAATATACAAACATACAAATATACAAACATACAAACATACAAGTGAAGCTAATATAAAGCGTGTGAAAAGGTTGTCACAAACAAGCGACGCGCTTGGATAATACCCCGGTGTGACACGAAGCCAGCGTTGATACTTGTAATGTAGGGTAGGTTGTATGCGTGCCTACGAGTACGCGCCGGTGATTCAGTGCCCGATTCCGTAAGCCATTGACGACCCAACAGTGAGGTGGTACCCCCTTCTATTACAAACAGTTCCAATTGTTTAGACTTATTTTCATACTGGATTAATGGTCTAATTACCCCTAGTGGTTTTATTGACGTACCGTCATAAAATCTAAATTTTAAACTTGAGTTATCTAAGGGTCTATAACTAAACAGTTTATCATACATGTTTTTACTATTACATGACCCCGTATCAATCTCCATCGATAGTTGGGTTTCATCCACCCATAAAGTGAAGCTCACCGGTTAATAGCTATTTAAACTGAGTTGATGTAAATCTTCGACCGCCTCCCAGTCCTCGTTATCTGACAACGACGGCTCGTCCTCCCTTGACTGGTCCCAGGTATTTATCTGGTTGGCCGGTCCGCTTGCTGCATGCACATGCGCCACCAGGTTGTTGGCGTCGCGTCCATCTCGCGGCTGCCTCCCTCCAACGTGCATCGGGAAAACCCGACGTAGATGCCCTTTCTGCCTACATCTTCCACAGATAAATCGACTGTAGGGGAGCGGCGGGCACGTTGTTAAGGGGATAAGAATTTACACACCTTTTTTACCGGGATTTTAAACTCCTTGGTGGACATAATTGGAGTTATTTGTTTTCTTATAACATCGTGCATTACGTAAAAACGACCAATGAACCACCAAGCGCCAAGCTGCTAGGTTGTGTGCATGTGTCTCGATTTTAACCAACTAAGTAAAAAAATCCTTTACGAAATTTTTGATTCCTGATGTCTTTATTTTTAATTTTCTAAAATTTTTTAACCTTTAATTTGCAATATTGTTTTTTTTTCTACTATCGATATCCATTAATGGTGACTTCAATTTATATTAGAAACCGGCCAAGTGCGAGTCGGACTCGCGCACCGAGGGTTCCGTACAAACCTCTAGGTATTAACGGTTTATGCAACAGGTTTATGTTTATGAAAATAAATGTTTTTTTTTTAAATTTTATATTTGAGTTGACTGAATGAAAGGTAAATTGTGGTTTACGATTTATGACGTATTAAAAAAAACTACTTACTAGATCTCGTTCAAACCAATTTTCGGTGGAAGTTTACATGGTAATGTACATCATATGTTTTTTTTTTTAGTTTTATTATTCCCTTATTTTAAAACTTACAGGGGGGGGGGGGGGCACATTTTACCACTTTGTAAGTGTCACTCGCGTAAACCATTCAGTTTAGAAAAAAATGATATTAGAAACCTCAATGTCATTTTTGAAGACCTATCCACAAATACACATAGGCATCGCATAGGTATGATGAAAAAAAAATTTTGGAGTTTCAGTTCTAAGTATGGGGAACCCCAAAATGTATTGTTGTTTTTTCTATTTTTGTGTGAAAATCTTAATGCAGTTCACAGAATATATCTACTTACCAAGTTTCAACAGCATAGCTCTTATAGTTTCGGAAAAAGTGGCAGTGACATACGGACGGACAAAATCAAAATCAAAATCAAAAGTCATTTATTCAAATTAGGCTGAGGATCAGCACTTTTCAAACGTCAAAATTACAAAAGACGGTCCCCCCAAAACGCCCACCCGTCGCGCACTTCCTAGTGCTTTAGCTGGGAAGAAGAAGTGGCCAACAAACTCCCCAGCAGCACAGCTGTCTGTCCAGTTAGAAGAACTTGATTCTATACAATGGTATATAGTAAAACATTAAGATACACAAATTAAATTAAATGATTTGCTATATGCCAGCTAGCCAACCCAATATACCAACAAATAAAATGAAAACTATACTCAAGCATAAGCAAAAAAAAATATGTATATAGAAACATGGCTGCAAAAATAAAAAACTGGCATAAAGGGCGTGACAGCTTACATATGCAATGCTGAATGTTCACATAGCTGTTACGACCTGAGTTACAACTCGAGGCCACAAATGATAAACTAGGACCATCGACGTAAAATAAATTAAACAGGTAAGTAATATTAATAATAATATCAACATCAAAGTCAGCAAGACGACCAGTCACCACAAGCAGCACCCGTTCACGAGCATAACGCAAAGATCAGCCATTGCCCCCCTCACCATATTTGAGGGAAGGGGGCAACCCGACCCCCGACGCTACCGCAAGCATTGACATCTAAGGGAGCATGACGAACTTGCTGCCGGTTGCTCAAGCAAGAATTGAATGATTACTTGTCGAGGTCGCTAGCTAACCACATTATGCAATACTAATAAAATAAAATGTGCATAAACAGGAAAAAATATGGAAACAATTATATTGAACCTATCACTAGGTACGCTAATACTGGAGAAAGAACATAAACATTGTCTTGAGTTTGAAACGGCTGGGAGTAATTAAAATAAAAAAAAAACTCACCAACGTTTACAAAAAAAAAAAAAATATTATGGGATCGTGGACTACAAGGCCGTCACTTGTTACTTAATTGTTCTGTAGAAGTAGGCGCACTAGGTACTGCCCTGGCTTATCGCGTAGCTGGAGTGACGCGACGCCGAGGGGTTGACCACGAGGTGAAGGTGGCCGCAGGGACGAGATGGTAAGGCGCCAACAGGTCAGGTGGGTGCCGCTTGATAGTGTGTGCGCAGGTCTCGAACGATATTCATACAACGTTACAAGTTAATCACAGCGACCAACTATTCTTATCATTTAAATAATCGTTGATGGAATAGTACGCCTTTTGACAAAGGTTGGATTTTACTTGAACTTTAAACGCATTAAAAGGTAATTCTAGTAAAGAAGGTGGTAGCTTGTTGTAAAATGTTATACCAAGCCCAACAAATGAGTTATGCACCTTATGAAGCCGGTGAAAGGGAACACGTAGTTTGTCCTTACTTCTAGTGTTAACAGTGTGAATATCACTGTTTTTAGCGTATAAGTGTATATTTTGCCTAATATATAAGATGTTGGCGAAAATGAATTGTGAAGACACCGTAAGAATACCAATATCTTTAAAAAAGTCCCTTAGGGAAACTCTGGCACCTAGCTGGTAAATTGCTCGAACAGCTCGTTTCTGAAGGACAAAAATATTTTGAATATCAGCTGCTGTACCCCACAGTAGAATACCGTAGGACATAACGCTGTGGAAATAACTAAAATAGACTAACCGAGCTGTATCAACGTCAGTATATTGTCTTACTTTTCTGACGGCGTAGGCAGCTGAACTGAACCTTCCCGCTAGGCTTGAAATATGAGGGCCCCACTGAAGTTTGCCATCCACTGTTATGCCCAGAAAAACTGCCGAGTCTACAGTTTTAAGCACCTCTTTATCTAAGACGATGTTGGGACCTAGATTTCTAACATTCGGTAAGGCGAACTTTACACATTTGGTTTTCTTGGCATTGAGAACTAGGTTATTTGCCGTAAACCAATCGGTAACCATTGAGAGTGCACAGACAGACAGACAGACATGACGAATCTATAAGGGTTCCTTTTTTGCCATTTGGCAACGGAACCCTAAAAAACGTGCCATGGGGCAGGTAGTTACAATTTTTTGGGATAAGTTGTTGTAGGTACACGTAACAATGTTAGAATCCAAAGTATTTTAGTTTGCTAAAAGTTTACTAAATTAATGTTTAATTAACGTTTCCGTTAATTTAATTAACTAATTATTCATTAAGTATTAATAATTGACTACAAGTTGTTATTGCAGACGAAGTTTCTGTGTTTTTATATAAGAAGACTAGCTTTTGCCCGCGGCTTCGCCCGCGTGGATGTCGCAAATTATCGCAAGAGGACGTACTACCGCGGTTAATGTATTAAGAATGCATTATTCCAAGGTATATAGGTAATAATTACCCGCGACTAACAAAAAAGTTTTTCGTTCGTTTTATTCGTGATATTCTATTTTTTTCTAAAATAAACGTGGCCTAAGTTACTCCTTGTTACATCAGCTATCTGTCAGTGAAAGTCCCGTCAAAATCAGTCCAGCCATTTCAAAGATTAGCCGGAACAAACAGACAGACAGACAGACAAAATTGTAAAAAATGTTGTTTTGGTATATTAAACGTGTATACATCCATATACACTTAGTAAAAAGCGGTTATTTTAATATTACAAACAGACACTCCAATTTTATTTATTTGACAAGATTATTATTGAGAAACTACGCGTTATATTCTTTTAAATTACCCAACAAATCCCAACTATTGCAATAAACTATTAAAATAAAATACATAAATTATTTTCAAAAAAAACGTTTAATAGAAACCTACGCTAGCGCCATCTATGATTTTTATACGAATCACCACGACTAAAAAATGTGTGACAGCGCCATCTATTGCGATTCCATTTATTACGATATGACCCAGGCTTTCGATTATGTTAATCATGACATTCTCCTCCGTAAACTGGAAGCTTATGGTATTAGAGGCAATGTACTAAATCTCATAGAATCTTATCTGAAAAATCGTAAACAACATACAGTAATTTCTAAAATAAACATTAATACCAAAAAAGAAGAAACATCTGCATCGAAAAAACGTATAGTTAAATATGGAGTCCCGCAAGGGAGCGTATTGGGTCCTTTGTTTTTTATTATTTATATATAAATGACTTGCCATTAGTGACTAATTATCCAGTATCACTTTTTGCAGATGACAGCACAGTCACTATTCATTCTTTAGATAAAGATAAGTATGAACATGAAATTAATAATACAATCAATTCAATAACTAACTGGTTAGATAACAATATTTTAAAAATTTATCTTGATAAAACAAAAATGATGTTCTTCAGTCAACGTTTAGAAGCACCAAATATTAATGCTCAACACAAATTAACTGTTATATAAAAACAGGTAGACACAGCTAAATTTTTGGGTGTAACTATTGAAAAACGTCTGAACTGGGAAGCACACACAGAAGAATTAAATAAAAAAATATATTCTTCTGCCTATGCCCTCTATAAACTAAAACCTATTATAAGTACCAATGCGCTTATAACTGCCTACCATGGTATTGTCGGCTTCATATTGAGGTATGGAGTTATATTTTGGGGAAATTCTATTAATAAGGAAATCATCTTTAGGTCGCAAAAAAGCTGTATTAGGGCTATGTTTGGTTTAAAATTACTGATAGTTGCAAACAGTATTTTATTAAATATAACATTTTAAGTCTCACTTATTCATTTATGAAATAGCAAATTTTTAACGAACCAATCCTAACCTATTTAAGAAACTATCAGACGTTTCTATTCGTAATCGACGGGATAATAATAAACTATGCGTACCAAGACCAACCACGACATTGATGCGTAAAAGTATTTTTTGTTTAGCACCAGTCATCTATACATCTATACAAATAAATAACATTGGAGTGTCTGTTTTTAATATTAAGATAACCACTTTTTAGTAAGTGTGTATGGATGTATACACGATACATATACCAAAACAACATTTTTTCAATTTTTGTCTGTCTGTTTGTTCCGGGTAATCTCTGAAATGGCTGGACCGATTTTGACGGAACTTTCACTGGCAGATAGCTGAAAAGTGTTGTGGTTGATGCCTTCTGCACTTAACTTTATAATTTTGCATGCTATGTTTTATCTTAGCTAAACATGTTTGTGCCATATCTTTGTATTTAACACCATTGTATACCATGTTTTACGCAAATAAATATTTGATTTGATTTGATTTGATCTGATGTAACAAGGAGTAACTTAGGCTACTTTTATTTTAGAAAAAATAAATAATAGTTTAAAAAAACTAAAAACACGCTGAATTTGCCGAAAACGATACCTCTCTGCCATGAACGACGGCTTTGGTTGCAAGTGATGTTCCATGACTTCCACTACCTCCGCATAAGTTTTCGCACTAGGTTTTTCCGGACTTGTCAAATTACTTAACAACTCACATGCTTCGTCACCCATGGCC